>PVJL010001878.1:35567-229068 GCA_004026885.1 Lyroderma lyra
TTTTTTTTTTTTTTTTTTTTTTTTTTTTTTTTTTTTTTTTTTTTTTTTTTTTTTTTTTTTTTTTTTTTTTTTTTTTTTTTTTTTTTTTTTTTTTTTTTTCTTTTTTTTCTTTTTTTTTTAACTCGAACTTTTCGTAACTCAGGGGATTCCCTGAAAAATTACCTGCAAGTGGTATATTTCACGGACACATTTTTTTCTCCCCTTCCAAATTCAGTTCCTCATCACTAAAGAACAAAGATATACCAGCCTCAATCCCAGCTGCTGCATTTGGGTGGAGATCTCTTCCCATGCCCACCAGTGCTCCCCCACCATCCCACACCATGGGGGATTTGTATTTTATGCTGTTCTCCAGAGATCAAAAAATGTAGCTTCCTGAAGGGAGGTGGGAAGGAAGGAAGAAGGAAGGACCCAGCCTGTAAGAGCAGTGTCCTGCTAGTCACTTCTACATCACTTTACTCCAGAAGTGCTTCAGTGGGGTTATCCTGGTGAATCTAGTAGAAATACGTCTTAGTTACATTGAGATGCTAAAAATCAACCCAAAGTGCTGACAGGTCCTGAAAACTTGTGTTCAGTATGAATCATGTCTTACTGACCTAACCCTAAATCCAACTCATTTTAAGTTTAGTTTCCATTTAGTTTAAAATTACAGTAAACCTTCCCTCCCAGGTTCTTTAACTTGGTCCTTCCCTTTCATCCCCCAACATGTCCTATAGTTGGTAGGAGGGGGAAGGCAAAATCTTTTTCATTTTTCTTTGACTTGGCCATTTTGAATTTAGTTACTAAGCATAACTTACTGCTTTTTACAAAAGAAGAAAACATTGTCCATGTAAGTTTCATGCTAGCAACTCTTTTAAGAGCTAATGGGAGATGTGGCCACACTGTTTCATTTTAAGCTTTTACCTTCTTTTCCTCCTACCTTCCCCTTCCCTTACATGCCATCCATTGAGAACGACCTGCCCCTCAGTCTTGTAAATGTATCTGAGAGGTAGGAGCAGAGCCACTGTCTACAGTGCAACTGAAATGGTAGACCTGTAATTGTGGGAAAACGATAAACTCTCTTGTTACAGCCCTGCCACCCCTTGCTGTGTGTATATATATAATACTTTGTCCTTCATATGTGAAAGATCCAGTGTTGGAATTCTTTGGTGTAAATAAACGTTTGGTTTTATTTATCAAGGTTAGATTTAAGTTCCCTGTGTAAAGGTCTCGCTGGGTGGGTGTCTCACGTTCACATCTGAGGGGCCTACAGCCCTGTACCATGGAGGCTTCCTAAGGCTCCCATTTTTATACACCCCTTGTTTGACCCATGGTACTGGGCAGGGCAGAGAGGCCTTAAAAAAGCACCACAAGCCAAAGCGTCTCTGGGGATTAAGGATCCTTTGCCATAAAACTCATTTCGTCTCAGCAGTGCAGGGATTGGGGATGGAAAAAGTCGCCAGTTTTTGTGTGTTTGTGTGTGTGTAAAGTGGATTTTCCACTGTAATCCAACCACCTAAGTTTATCAGGTGCTTCACTGAGGAAGCCTAGTTTTTTAAGCACAATAGCAAAACCATCGGCTCTGTATTTTCTCCTGTTACTTCATTACAGTAGCTGCTTGTGGGGACTAGGAAAAATTCTTCCAACGTAATTTAAGGCCTAAAAAGTCTTAGTTCCCCATTTTCCTACCTTTATAGATTCATAAGCCTTTCTCACCTAGGCATCATAGATAAAGGTAATTATTTGAGGACTTGACTTTAATGAACTTAACTAACTTTGTAACCAGTCTTGGCTCTAGTAACTTAATCAAGATGATGGCTTTAGTGAATATAATGGTGAACTTCAGAGTAAGCTAAAGCCTTCTTTTATGCTTCTCAACCATAGGGAAAACATTCTGACTGTGTGGCAGGGTGATTTTCTTCCTTGTGGCCACTTACAGTGGTTATTTATTGTTCTTGATCCTTTTTTGCCCTAGAATGCTGTGGGGGTTACCATGTTGAATTTGTGCAGAAGCTAAAAGCACCAGATGTGCCAGAGAATGCAATTTGTGATTACGTTTGCACTGGATTGTAATTTAAACAGGACACTTATGACTAATAAATTCTTTCTTTTGAGGTGGGGAGGAGGGTTATAAATTAAGACTTTACATCCTACCCTTATAGCTCAGAGAATCTAGGTGTAGCAGGGGCTGATGTGGGAGCTGCAGCCAGCTGGATCTCTTAACAAGCATCAGACCTTGCAAGAAACTGAAGGTGAATGCAGAGGACTCTGAAATGCCACCCAAGCGTCTTTATAAAAAAAAAAAAAAAAAATAGAAGTTTTTAAAATGCTACTTAAGGAGTCACTGCAGAAGCATGGGAAAAAAAAAAAAAAGACCCAGTTGGGGGGGCGGGGGCAAGGGTTTACAGAGTAACAACTTCTGTGTTGTAAATTACCTCATCTGTATACCTTGTATTGGGACACTATTTCTCAGCACTACCTGTGTCTGCATTGATCAGATAGCAGGAAATGAATGCCAATATAAGACAGTTGTTTTGGCAATTACTCTGAAAGTTTTTTTTAAGTATTTTTTAACTTTGTTTGAAGTGGGGCCCCCCCTTTTTTAAGTTTGAAGTCAAGTTTTCCCTCCCCCCCTTGATTTATTGGTTGTAATTGTATTGTAATTGGTAATACCTAAAACATAACTGTGCTGGGAAGAAGTTGTGCCATGAAGGTCTTTAATTTTTTTCTTTTTTAATAAAAACATTTAAACAAATGAAATGTCCCTGAAGCTTGAGCAGTATGCTTCTCCAACCGACACCGTGAGTGATGGACAACTTAGCTCTCACCTACTTGGAACTTAATAGTGGTAGAGATGTGAAGTGGGGTGGCGTAAGGTTGGTGGAGGAGCACTGAAGTCTGGGAGTTTTTGACATCAAGATGCAGTGAGATCATGATGTTACCAAACAGGACTGGTTTCATTCCTGCCCTTGTCGTATACTTGGCTATTGGGCAAGTTACTTCTGAACAGGTTTCATCATCTAAAATGGGGCCACTGCTTCCTTGGGATTGAATGAGAGTAAATGTCAAGTGTCTGGCACCTGTTATGTCCTTAATAAATTTTATTCCCTTGGCCCCCTGGTATGAAGAATTAGTCCTTGGTCCTGGTTGGCTCGTAATTCACAGTACATTCTCTCCTCTGAACCTTTTGGGACCCCTCTGTATGTTCAGTCATGGGGAGACTAGGTGAGTTGTCTTCTGAGTTCCTTTTCACCTCTAACTGATTTTAGAAAGTTTAGGTGGTGCTTAAATGAAAAGTCCATGGAGACAGCTTGTTCATAGCAGAAAAGACCAGTGTTCAGTGATCAGCACTAAAGCCTTTGGGAAGTCGCCTTGGAGATACCCCCAGCCCTGGAGGCAACTTGGCATTCTCAGTCCTGGAATGAAGATTCGCTGGTGAGCTATGGGAACATATTTGGCAGCTTTAATAGAAACTAGCGAGAGGGCTGATAAAAGAGATGAAATTGAATTTACTTGCTTATCAGTGTCAAAATAAGTAAAGTCTATGAAAGTATACACTAGAATTGCCATTCTTTATCATTTAATTATTTTTAAAAATTAAAATTAGGAAATGCTATTATCCCAAATTTCTAGTTTCCTTTAAGTCTTTACTGCATGCTATCTTATGGCATCTACCTGTTACTAATATTGGGAGTTGAGAAAATAAAAGAACCACTGTGTAGTATCTTTCATTTCTAACATTCCCAGTTTTCACATGAGAGGGATAGGAAGATTAAATTGTTAGGAACAGGAATATATTTTGTAAGATTATATCTTCAGGTATGGCTAATTACTGTAGCTCTAAAGTAGTAGGGAAAATTGGAAATTGATTAACATACTAGGGAATTTTAATTTCCTCTCAGTCTTTAAATTTCATGTTTTCACCTGTTGTCAAGTGTGCTTATAATTAGAACAGTTTGAGCATCTCTTGAAAAATCTAGTTTTGTCACCACTGCCTACAGATTCCCACCAACAGATTCTCTCCCAAGATTAGAATTGGGTATCATTATTAATTAGTCTTTGCCTGTGTCCCTGCTGGTAATTTCTCCTCTCATGAACCTTAGCTTTAGGGACTGTCCTAGTCATTGGTGACATGCACGCTAGCAAGGCCATCTTCTCAGGGCCCTTTCCTGCTTGAGGAAAAACCCAAAAGGCTTTGAAGTAAAATGGTCCCCAGTTCCTGCCTCAGAATGGATCTGAAAACTTTGATCTTAGCTAATGCTCCACCCTATCTAAAGTCTCCCTGCTTCCCCCACTGCCATCACTACCACTACCCTCTTGCCCTTTTTTAACACCTGAACTTTTATTGTTATTTTGTTGATTTGTTGTCTCTCCCCACCTGCACGTAAACTCCCTGATGAGTTTGTATATCTTACTAATCTGTATCCTTACAAAAACCTTTTTTAGGTGGGCCAGTATCCCCCAAGATCCAAGAAAATTGAATGGAGTAGTACAAGGACAATGTTTAGCACCACACCAGACTTGTAATAGATGCTCAGTAAATGGTAATTTTTCCCTTCACTTCCACCTTCCTTCTCCTCACCACACAGTAAGTTAATGGAAGTATAGTTACCTAAAGAGCATCTCAAGATCAAGAAATTTGCCCTTAGGTTTGCAGCTATAATTATAAGCCATAAGCCCTCAAACTGAATTAACATGATAAGAAAATGTTTGCTTAATGAGCCCTTGGTGAAATTATAAGTGGCTGAAGGCTAAGCAATGCTCCTGACCAGTTTAGTAGACAAACATGCTAAAGTATCTCTGCTTTCCACCACTTGTATATAATGAAATTCAGACTGTTCTCCAAGTAGAACAGAGATATAGTGGGTATCACAAGATAGTCTGTTTCTGGGTCAGTTTTTTTTTGTTTGTTTGTTTTGGTTTTTTTTTTTTGCTTTTTGGTATGTGGGTAGCTCCTTGGCTGGGAATCGAACCCAGGCCGCAGCGCCGACGGCACCAGCGCCGAAGCCTTAAGCCACTACACCACCAGGGAACTCCCCTGGGTCAGTCTTAATACAGACAAGTACTTTGTAAATTTTATACCTACTGTGGTTCTGGGCAATTTGGGGGGTGGGGCACTCTGGGCTAAATTTAACCATGTCAAAATCAACCTGGTAGAACTGCAAATATCCTGGTTCTAATCAGAGTTCTGTCTGGCTGTGGGTTGGTGGTATTTTTGTTTTTTTTAAATAGAGGCAAAACAAAGAGATAGTTTATTGAAGAGAAAGTACACTCCAAAGAGGTAGGAGCAGGCTCGAGCAAGGAAAGTGGCTCAAGAGCCTGGCTGTGGGTTTTGAGTCAGTTATTTAACCTCTCTGAATCTTCACAAGTGACTTAAATAATTATTATAAAATATTTTAGACGTGTACCAAGTTATAAAGAAGTTGTAACACACCCATGGATCTACTGCCCAAGTTAAATCTACCAAGTTAAATCTACCAATACAAATGAAGCCCTTTTGTCCTGTCCTGATCACATTCTTTTCTTCCCTGCCCTGGAGTTCCTCATATTTTCTTCATCTGTAAAATGGGGTATAAATACCTGTTTTATAGGATGGTGGTTCAGCTTAGATGATAAATGTTTGAAAAGTGCTCATACATTAAAATGACAGGATTTCAACAGATGTAAGTCGTTTCTAATTTGTATTGCCCTGTTCCAAACCCCTCTTTCCCTCTAAATTCTAGCACTCTGCTTCCTCTGAATTTTTAATTTCTCTACTAAATGATAAAGAATTTCTGCACTGTAGCAAATTACAATCTGAATTTGCCTCTCTGTAGTTATAATCCTCAGGGATTCTTACTGGACTCAATAAAAGATGCTCTTCCCCAGGTACCTCCAGGTCAGAGTTTATAGGATGGCCAGTCTGTTTCTTGGAGTAGTTCCTGAGGGGATTGGGTATTTCTGAGTCAGCTGCGTTCTTGCATCACCTGCTTTGGCAGCATTTCTTGGCTCCTCTAATGAGGGAAAGAAAACAACAGCACCTGGTAAGTGATTTCCAGATCCCACCCTGTGAGTCAGTCAAACATTATTTATAAACTTATGCAGAAAGGCAGGACTTTGCTTCTGTGTATTGAGCAGTTCTGGGAACTCCATGGTAAAGTTACTATGAAGAAGTCCAAATACCCACAGCTCTCCACACTAATGTGTTCCTCATTCTGTTCCCCATTCAGCTGCATCCTCTCAGCCCAGGGTTTCTTAGGCACTCACCTTCTAAAGTGGTCATTCCAGAGTTTATTTATGTGAGTTGCCCTTCAACAGACATTGTTGGTGTCCACGAGCCTGGCCCTGTGCTAAACACTGGCTATTGAGAGATGAGACACAAGCCAATGGGAAAAACGTGTTCTTTTAAAATAGAAAAGCAGGAAACAAAATTGTGTATATGGGATCACTTCAACTGTGTGAAAAAATTAAATTCCCCAGGGAAAAAATCAGAGTGCCAGTCAACCTGGTAGATTAAACTAATTCATGTAGATACACACCTCCTCCAAATATGTGGGAATGCTGATTAAAATTATTTACTTCTAAATAAATAGCCAATTTCAAAGGAAAATGGCAATTCCCAAGTGGCAGAAAGGAAGACAGAGCTCATCTTGAAGGTAAGTGGATATTGAAGTCACTCTGGTGTTCCCCCAAGACACCAAACTGTAAATATATGTGGGCCTTAGGGGGCTAGGGTTTGAATGACCCCAGGGAGATAGAAGACAGCCTCAGGGCTTTAATTGTAGTTGTCCCTGGGAGACATCTACATGGGAAGAAAGAAAACCTGGACTCCTGAAGAAGGGAAAAATGGTCAGAAAAGCCTTCCTAGGGGGCTGATGGAGCTGGCTGGGAAGATGCCCACCCTTGGCAAGTTGGAGCTGCCAGAACTAGCACCTGGGATCAGAATGCCTGTCTCCTGACTCACCTGCTTCCTGGATTGTCTCTGCATAGCTGTGCTGCCAAGAATCTCTAGC
The DNA here is from genome assembly GCA_004026885.1 of Lyroderma lyra. Taxonomy (NCBI): domain Eukaryota; kingdom Metazoa; phylum Chordata; class Mammalia; order Chiroptera; family Megadermatidae; genus Lyroderma; species Lyroderma lyra. Next base: position 42,536 of record PVJL010001878.1, read on the forward strand.
CACTTATTATAAATAAACTTTTTCTTTCTCTTGCTTTTGCTCTCTGGTCCTTCCAACAAAAATACCCTCACACAGATCTCTAGGTCAACTGTAGTTCAGCTGATCTAAACCGGGTTCAGCCATGCAGCTGTACTTAAGGTGAGGATTGGCTAGGCTGGAAAACTGTTGCTTGAACTCAGGCTTGCTCCATTTGGCCCCTGTGTATCCCATGCTGAAGTCGCATCAGCTACCTGGTGCATGCTATTATGGTGGATTGCTGGAGCACAAGAAGCCAAATCTTCGAAGTCATACAAGCAAAGAAATGCTTGAAGAAATAAAGGCTGGGAATTTTCTAACATTGAAGACAGACACCATGCCACAGATCCAAGAAACCCAAAGGACACCCAGCAGAATAAATTTATACAGCTAGGCATATCATATTCAAAATGCTAAAATGAAAATCTTACAGGCCGCCCAGAGAATAAAGTAACACATTACAGAGGAACCTAAGAATTACCAGAAACCGTGCAAGCTAGAAGACAGTGGTGTGACTTTAGTGCTGAAAAAAGAAGAAACCTGTCAATCCAGAATCCTTTACCCAGTGAAAATATCAAAGTGAACGAGAAATAAAGCCTTTCTCAAAGACAAACTGAGGAAATATAGTGCCAGAAGACCCATAAGAAATCTTGAAGTTTTGCAGGCAGAAGGAATATGATACCAAACAGAAACTTAGATCTATACCTCAAAATTAAGAATACTGGAAATGGAATAAATGAAAAATAGAATTTTTAATTATCTTAAAAAATAAGTCTAAAATAGGTCAAACTTTCTGTAAAGCATATAAATATATAAATATTTTAGGTTTTGTGAGTCATGGTCTCTGTTGCAACCAACCATTCAACTCTACTGTTCGTAGCAGTCTTAATAGGTAAATGAACACGGCTGTGTTTCAAGAAAATTATGGAGTAAAATTTGACTTTCATATAATGTTTATGTGCCACTAATATACTTTTGATTCCATCTCTCCAATCTTTTAAAATTATAAAAGCCATTCTTAGCTGATGGGCCATACCAAATTAGGCACCTGCCTGGTTTTGACTTGTGAATAGGCCATCCTTTGCTAACACCTGTATTTATAGCATATGGATAAATGAATTGTATAACCATCCGATGAAATGTGAGCAAGAAAAAGAAACTTGATACATGTAACAACATGGATTAATCTTCAAATTGTACTGACTAAAAGCCAGAACAAAAAGACTACATACTGTATGATTCCACACATATAAAATTCTAGAAAATGCAGATTTTCTGTAGTTACAAAATGTAGTCAAGTAGTTGTCTGCAAGTGTCGGGGGGTAGGGGGCAGTGGGAGGAGAATGGGGGAAGAGAAAGAATTTAAGAAGGAAGCCAAGTATATAACAATAGTATGAAGAACAGAAGGAGGGAAGTGGGACTCCACTGTGTTAAGGTCTTTAAATCCAAAAGCAGTCACTAAAATTAAACTTCCACCGCTTTCCCACTCTCAGCCCCAGTGTTTTGGATTGGACCCTACCCCTGGCTCCATGGTGGCCACAGTGACTGGCTGAGGCCTAACCAGGTAACAGAATCAGCAGAGACATGCCAAGACTTTTGGAATGCTGGAGCTAAGAGTATTCAGCAGTGCCTTGGGGTCATGTTAGGACCCCAAGGCCTGTGGGAGAATTCAATCGACTTGAAGAAGTGGGCAGCTGAGAGATGGAGAGAGGGGATGCAAAAGGGCAAGAACTTTACAGTTACGTGAGCCAATAAATCTTTGAGCTCTTTGGGGTGAGATTTTCAGTTTACTTGATGTATAACATACCACAAATTTGATTGTCTCGGTTTCTGCAGTTCAGGTGTCCCAAGTGTAGGTTAGCCAGGTCCTTTGCTCAGGGTCTCACCAGGCTAAAATCAAGTTGTCAGCCAAGGCTGTGATGTCACTGAAGTTCTGTGTCCTCTTCCAAGCTTACTGTTGGCCAAATTCGGTTCCTTTTGGTCTAGGACTGAGGCCGTGCACTCCTAGAAGCTGTTCGCCACTCCCTGCCATGTGGCCTTCACAACATGGAAGTTCACTTCTTAGAGCCCAACAGGAGAATATCTCTGCTGCCTTGAATTTCTCTTTTAGGGATGGCCCGCACCTTCTTTTAAAGGACTCACCCGATGAGGTCTACCCAGGCCAATTTCCCTTTTGATTACTTCAGAGTCAACAGATTAGGGACCTTCATTATATCTGCAGCATCTCTTAATCTTTGCCTTATGACATCACCTAATCACGAGTGAAATTCCACCACATTCACAAGTGCTGCCCACAATCCAGGGGAAGGGATTTTGCAGACATGTATACCATGGAGTCGGAATGTTGAAGATCACCTTAGAATTCCATCTACCACAGTCCTAAGATGCCCCTATTTCCTTCACTCAATCATAAGTCTCTGGTTTTCTGGGATTTTCCATGTTCTCCCAGACTTACAGGTTGTCCTGTCTCCCTTCCATTCATTGGCCTTTCTGGTCTCCTCCATTAGAAGTTGAACAATTCAACATCTGTCACTCTATGTCCCAGCTCACAGCCTGCCCTGGGTTTGGTGCTCCATAAACCTTTCTTGTATAGATCGATAGATAACTGGAAGTGATTCTTCTTATATTGGAAATGTAGATTAATGTAGATAACATCAAAGACCATATTCAATGCTAAACTTTCATTCCACCCTGCTGACTCCATCCAGTCCAAACTTGAGTGTGGTTTAGGAGGTCATGCCTGACCTGCCCCTCCACACTTCTCTGCCCTCGCTAGTGTCAGTCCACTTTCCCTTTCATACTGTAAGAACACTAAAGCACTTCCAGTTTCTAGACTGAATTGTTTTCACTTAGCTTCAAGACAGTGCCTATGCTATTTCTTAGTGTAGAACGTTCCCTACTTCAACTGACTGCTACCTATCCTTCTGTATAAGCTTGGAAATCACTACCTTAGGAAATTTTCCTTCATCACCCTCACCTGCCTGTGTGTGGCTGGCGCTCTTCTCTGGACTTCTACAACCCTCTAAGCTTTTTCCCCCTTTCCTAGTACTCGTCACTTTTTGTAAATTGAGTCCATCACTCCTACCAACCTGAGCTGTCCTGGAGAGTAGAGAATAAAGCATTATGTTGAGTCCCAGCACAGCCCTGGTTTGTGTAAGGACCATAAATATTTGTTGAGCAAACAAATGGATTCAGTAATCTCCATATTTGTGATTTGGGGTCTTACAAGATATTTGTGGGAGTTCCCTGGTGGTGTAGTGGCTTAAGGCTTCGGCGTTGGCGCTGTCAACGCTGCGGCCTGGGTTCGATTCCCAGTCGGGGAACTACCCACATACCAAAAAAAAAAAAAAAAAAAAAAGTTTTAAAAAAGATATTTGTGTTTCTTGGTGTCCTGGGCCCCATGCTTACCAGCCTATGAGGCTCTGACTCATCAACAGGACAATAAACATGACCATGAAATGCTGGAATCAGTAAGCTTGTTTCTATTGATCCAGGAAGGCCTTCTTAAACCCTTGCACTGTGTTAACTGACTTCAAGCCTTTTTTCAAAATGTTTCAAAAAGCCACAAAAGGGAGTTCCCTGATGGTGTAGTGGCTTAAGGCTTTGGCGTTGGCGCTGTCAGCGCTGCGGCCTGGGTTCGATTCCCAGTCAGGGAAATACCCACATACCCAAAAAAAAAAAAAAAAAAAAGCCACAAAAAATGAAAATTTGTTATTTTGACTATTTTATGCATTTAATAACATTTTGAGCTGATCTGTATGTAAATGACATTTTTATTTTAAAATTTGTTATATTAATACATTTATGATTATATTGAATTTTAGCAAAAACTCAAGCATACTAGTAGCATCAATTAGATTTTAAGTATAGATAAATTACGATCTAATGGCATTGATGACATAGAAAGTTTGTTACAAAATGTTACACAATAAGGCATACAAAACATCTTTGTTGTTGATAGTGCAAGCCACAGGAAAACATATTTTAAAATCTTGGAGAAAAGTCCTTGAAACTGTTGCACACTGAGTAACAATTTTACAGTAATTGCAGTATTTATAAGTAAATACAGTTAAGGTGATACATTTTATTAAATGATCACTTTAAAATACTAAAATTTCCTATTATTCATTCTTGAAAAACACAAAAACATAGGAAAATGTACATCTGTTTTTTTGAGCTCATGGGATAAACTCGAACTCTGCAGTCAGTGAATGGAAACATTCATTTGGAGGTATCTGAACGTCACAACAAAAAGGTTAACATTCTCATCTGCCACCTAGAGCTCCCTTCAAATAGAGTGGGCATGAGGAATTATGAGGCAAAATGACTGGCATTTCTGATCATGCTGACATTTAGAGCTCCATAGTGATGAATTAGGCAATGTGCTACCCAGAAGATGGGGTGTCAGCCCGGGATAGTAGCTAACTGGTTAGCTCCATTGGACACCTTGTTTGTTCACCTCGCTGAGCACTTGGCAATAGCTTGACCCTCTCACTTTTCCCAGAGAGCCTGCCACTTCCTTGTTTTACAGAGGATGAGAGTTGGCCCAAGCTTCACAATGACCACTCTCTGTTTAGTCCTGGAGTTGTGATGGTGAGAAAGCAAGTGGGTCACTCTCCTATCCCTACCACAGGCAAGAATGTAGCTGGCACACCAGTCAGCACAGTAACAGAAGAGAATAAATACCCCAAATTGCTTGAGCATATTACTCCCAAGTTGGTATGGTAATTCTTTCTTCAGGGCAATAAGCATCTTTTAACCTCAACTGTGATTCAGAATAGACTTAAAATGTTTTAAACTCCCAGTGCTAATATTTTTGCATTAAATCTATGAAATTATGATCCTTTAAATTACAATATTTAAGATAATTTTGAGAATTCTAACAGATTCTTGTGGTACTGATTGCAAATGTGTATTTGAACAATAGATGTGACTTTAAATTAAAGTCTTAGTAAATTTGTATTGACATTTAAAAATTCATGACTCAACATATTTATGTTTATTTACAAGAATCACAAGGAATCAAAAGGCTTTGTTAGAAAATTGTGATGCTTAAAAAAGTAAATTATTAAATTTATAAGCACAGTTTCAAATCTTCAAAGGGATTTAATTAACCAACTTTATTAATGGGACCAAAGAAGAGACTGTTAAAATTTACTAGATTGATGAATGGAATTGCAAAATTTGTCAGTTGAAATTAAGGAAGAACTTGATTTGGGGATTTCTAATTTTAGCAAATTGAATATTAGTTTTTAAAATCAAATTAACTTCAGAGTAATCGTTTCTGCTAATGAAAGCTACCCAGAGGACCTTTTAAAAAGGGTCTTACAATGTAATGATAGACCATGGACCTGGATTCAACGGGATAGGCATGAAGCCAAGGGGACCCAGTAGTAATGGGTGCTGTGGGCTGGAGGTCTTGGGAGAAAAAAGAATTGTTATGTTAGGGGTCATCCAGCAACCAGAATCGTGGGAACTTGGAGTGGGGAGAGGTGGCACATGGGAGATTTGGGACGTGGGAGTTTCGTGGCAACCACAATAGGTGTGTGACTGAAGAAATGGGTGACCAGTTGGAGAGAGAGCACTGTCACTGGAGATGAGAAGGTGGTCAAAGACCTAATAAAACAAGGTTGTCATTTTGGGCGGGTGGCCAGTTTTGTACAATTCAAAGCGTGGCACTGCTTGTAATCGTCTGGATGAACAGCAGCTCCTGGCGTTGTGCAGTGCACAGCCTGCAGAGGCGTGTACAATGGTTCTGATAAAACCCTGAAGTCGCCAAGTGTGACAGAAGTACGTGTGGAGAGGTGAAACAGGAGGTCAATTCCTTGGTAAGCAAACATAATAGCTCATAATTGTGGAGTAGTTACTATATGCTTGGTAGTATGCTAAGTACTTTCCCAAGAACTCTGAGTTCAGTACTTTCGCTATGAGTATCATTCTACAAATAAGAAAAACGAAATGACAAAATCTGGTCCTGAACACACTTGTTCAAGAGCTCCACGCGCCATAGCTCAGATGCAACTCTCCCTGGCGCGCTCCCTGCGCTCTTCCTCGATTTAGGGCGCCTGCACGCGTGCTCTGGTGACCGCCGCTGGCCCAGCGTAGCGAATGGTCACGTGCCGGCGCGGGGCCGGGTCCCGCGCGGGGATGCCTATGCGCCTGCGCACCGCGGGCGACCGAGCTGAGTCTGCCCCGCGGAGCTGGCGCTGCGTCCCGCGGCCACAGCCGCGTTTTCTCTCGGCTCCGCCACCAGCCGGGGCTCGGGCCCGGGCCCGGGCCCCCGGGACATGGCCTCCTTTAGTGCGCAGGGCGACGGCCCCACCTCCAGCCGCTGGGACGAAGGTGCGGAGAAGACAGGTACGGAAGCCGTCCGGGGCGCGGAGGAGTGGCCTGCGAGGACGGCCTGAGGGGCAGGAGCCGCCCGAGGGGCAGGGGACAGCTGTCGGAGGAGAGGGCGCCGGCGCAGGCGGCGTCCGAGGGACCGCGGGCCGGGGACCTGCCGCGGCGATTGCTAAGCCTGCGCCTCGGACCGCGGGCGGGGGTCGGCACGGCGGCAGAGGCTGCAGGAGAGGAGAGCCTGCAGTCGGGGGCTCAGCGGGTGCTGAGGAGACCCGGGGAAATCTGGTGGCAGCCCCGCGTCCCCACTGGGAAGGACAGGGCGGGGACTCTGCGCGCGGCCTCGCCTCGTCTGAGCAGGGGAATTGGGTCTCCGAGCACCGAGGCCAAGCCTCCCCCACTCGGCCTGAAACTCCGCGGCCACGTCCGCAGACTCCGGTGCCGCCTTCCTGGTTGTAGGGCGGCTTCCCAGACTTCATTCATCTGCGGCATCTTGATGTACGCGGTGTCGTGACCACCTATTTCTTTTCATTCCTGTAACATTAAAGTGTACGGTTCAGTGGTTCTTAGTCCTTCCACAAGATTGTGCAGCCATCACCACTGTCTGATTCCACATAATAATTCCAAAAAAAAAAGAAAAAAGCCCATCACTTTCCCATTCCCCAGTCTCTCCAGCTCCTGACAGCCAATCTACTTTCTGTCTCAGTCCTGTCCCACTTATTTTAATGTTATTTAATTGTATAAAAAGGGATTTTTTTATACTGCTTCATGCTAAGCAATAATTTTATGAAATCGTGGTTTCGTTGTGAACTATGTTTTCAAATATGTTTTACATATAATTAAGACATGACAGTTAAAATTATTGTTTACTCTGTACCAAGTGAAATAATCTTTTTTTCCTCTGGGGAATACTAAAGGAGATTTACCACTTTTCCATTTTCTAGTAGGTGGTGCCCATAATAGATTCAATGAAATATTATTGAATCCGTTAATTCTGATGAAGCACCCAATATCCACATCTTGTTTCTTTGGGTTCATTTTCTGTTATCCCCTTTTTTCTCCTGGGTGGAAGTGGAGCTCACTCATATTACTTCTCTGGGCCCTTTGGCCTTTAACCCTTTGCTGGTGTTTGTATGACATCTGTCCTCATGGCATAATAGTCAATGCCCCAGTGACCTGCTATAATGCAACTGTTCCTAGGTTAAGAGACTACCCCCAGTTTCCTTGCGTTTGCTTCTCTGGATGAATTTAGAAATCAGAGCTTTTTGGTTTATTGTTTTTCCTGTTTTTTTCATTGTTGTTATGTTCTTAATCATATTGGAGGTTTGTCAGTTACTGATACTAGTAGCTCTCCTTTGTAGAGTTTATGTTCACATTGGTTTACTCTTTAAAATATTTTTCTCTGTTGTTGGGGTAAAACAGTCTTTCTTAATACTTGCTGTCTTTATGTTTCCGGTAGTTAATGAATCTGCTAGTTCGCGTACTATTTGTTGACAGCACCAAAACCTTAGCCACTACACCACCAGGGAACCCCCCGTACTATTTGTTGAAACTAAATAGGACCTCCAAAAACAGAGACTACTTTGTTTTATTTTGTTTTTAATAGAAAGCTTATTTAGAAAAAGGTAAGGTTTTCCTCTCCCACTGTCTTTCCAGTACAGATATGAAGTTCAAGCATAAAATTGTAAGTTAATTTCTAGTGTCAACATCAGGATTTCAAAGGGTGAGGTAGAGTGGTATCTTTCTGTGTGAGGGAATCCCTCCCCTCTGACTGGTTCTTCCATTGTTTTGATTAAGGCTAGCATTGTTTAGTTTGAGTTTAACTTCTATTTAAAGACTGCAAAGCTTTCTTGATGTGCAAGTATAAACCAAATAATCAGTATGGAATTTTGTACTCTCACATAAAATTCTATTATTAAGTATGTAGATCTTTTACCTCATGTAAGTCACCAACATGTGTTTTGTTGATATGGAAAAATTTTTAGAGTTTTAGAGCATAGCTGGTATTGATCTTTAGACATTGTCCTTTCCCTATATATTTAGTTCCCCAAGCCAGGTGCTTTTGGAACTGCCTAGTTGCTCTGAGGAGGCAGAAATCTTTACCTTGGTTCTGTAGCCAGAATTGGGGAAGGTTTGAGACAATAATGGACTGAGCCATTGTTATTTGAACTGTTAAGAACTACTGCTACAGTTCTGCTTATTAAAATGATCATTTTAATGGAGGAAAGCTGGTGAGGTAGTGCCTATATCATTTCTTTTTCCTTTGTTGAATGAATTGCTTTTTCAGGCATCAGGGATTTATTTACTTATAACAGTGTCTTATGTTTGCAGCCAGCTATAGGATAGTAATTTCATTCTGCCATGGTTATGATAGCCAAGACCTCTGAATGTAAAGGAATTTGGAAAGTATCAACTTTGAAATATATAATGTATCTCCCTTATAAGTGGGGCAGAAAGAAATTGGAGAAGAAAGGATTCAGGGATTTGTATTACATATCTGCCATCTCCTGATGAAATGTGAACTTTTGTTTTTGGGGGTTTTTTTTGGGGGGGTAGTTCCCTGGCTGGGAAATGAAGAAATGTGAACTTTTATCCCACCCCCACATATAGCATTCTCAAGTCCAGAAAGGTGTGTCCCACCCCAAAATCCATATATAAAATTTATTGTAAAATAAAATAAATAGAAGGCATTAATTTTAATATTTTCTTGAGTATTCCAAGAAGAGCTCCGTGATTTTTCTCTTTCTGAGTTGAAGGGGATATTTGTAAATTAGTTGTTCAATTGAGACTCTGCTAACCTTTACTCCCTCATTGTATAGTGTAGAAGTTGACATTATAACTCTGCAATTTATCCATCTCTAGCTCACTTGAGTTTTCTGTTTTCTTCTCCCTTTTTACATCACAATGAGAGCCCATGTATTGGGGATAATATAATAAATATTTGTGGGGGAGGGGATAGCACACTTAGGATTGCCTTCCTCATCTGTCATTAATGCATAATCAGTCACTAGAATGTGGAAGTGAGGAACATGATATTGGAGCCTGAACAGACGAGCTAAAATCCACATTTGAGCAGCATCCCACTCTAAGAAATGCCAGTAACTTTAGAGAAAAGCCAAAGAATCTACAAATCTATAGTCATGTGCTGTGCCTACTGATGTTTCAGTCAATGATGGACTGCATATGCAAAGGTGGTATACCATATAGCCCACGTGTGTAGTAGGCTGTACCATGTAGGTTTGTGGAAGTGCACTCTATAGCACTGGCATGACGATGAAATCGCCTAACGACACACTTCTCAGAATGTGTCCTGTTGTTAGGCGGTGTATGACTGTATGTAGAGATGTACAGTGGGCAAATTTTTAACAGTAGTATGGGAAAATACTCACTTACTCTAGGCCGTCTTTCCACAGGAACAATAGCTAACCTAAATTGTTTATTCTATTCTGCACGTATTTACTGAGTTTCCACGGAGCACTGAAAACCAGCAGATAGTAGTAAATTTTGAAATGTAGAATTAAAAATACAATTGAAACAGAGTATTAAGAGAACTAAGGACTGGAACTGTGGTTTGGGTTCAGAATTAGTAAAAATTCTGGCAGAATATTTACCAAAACCGAACAGAAATCCAACTGATTGCAAACAGTGTTATTTTTCCCAAGATACAAGCAGTCGTTTTCCTTTCCCCCAGATTGCTGAATAGCTTACTTGGAAAGAGGTGCAGGGTGGATATACCAGGGATGTCCAGAAAGTATCCAGCCATGTAATAAGAAAAATAGAGGCATTAATGGCTGCATTTTTTCTGGACAGCCCTCATATGTCTAAACAAATTGGGAAAATGTTTCCACATTCATAGCAAGTAGGTTAACAAGATGTCTAAATGCCACCTTACCACAAGCCATATTCACATTACCATTTAACTTCTTAATCTGTAATGTGCAGGAAGTACAAGGAAACTCTTATAAGTAAAATAAAAATAGTAATAATGTAGGCTACCTGGTCCTTTTTGTCTTCGTTGGAAATTAATGCAATTCCTACTTATATTTTGTCTCAGTCTGTGTAATATAAAAAGTCTTCTCTGTGTCTGTGATCCCTCTTTGGAAGCATAGTCTTCTTTTGCAAAGGATGGCCCTTTGACCCACAGTAAGACCCCTCTCTGTCTTCCCATGACTGCAGGTTAAAGCCCAGACATTTCCATAAGCCACATTTAGAAATATATCTCTGTTCTCTCCCTTTACCTAACACTTCAGCCTCACAGAATTTTCTCTGTGTTTTCTGGACGTGATGTTTCTTTCAAGTGACAGGTCTTTGCACGCACTCTTTCCTCTGCCTGGAATATTGTCCCTTCAACCACTCTTCGATGTGGAAAGTTTTCTTTAAGAAAGTACCAGAACATATTCTTGGCGAAGTCTTTCCTGATTGCCTCAGAAGTAGTCAATCTTCCCTCTGGATTTTCATAATTCTTCATGATTCTGTTATATCGTGTATAATAATTGTTTGTGTCTCTCAAGGGCTGAGAGAGAGTCACATTCATCTTTTTTATACTCAGTATATCGCTTACTATAAGTAGATGTTCAGTAAGTGAGGGACTAGTAAATGAGAGGATATACTAATGGACAAATGGACAGACTCATGGACAGATGGATTGAGGATGGACGCACACACTCAAGCCAAGAGCTTAAAGCACCTTATAAACAGACATTTGACTCATTAGGTCCTGTGCTAACAAAGGGAATTGGGATTTGATTCTTCATGATTTTTAAGTAGAATAACCATTTAATTTAGCATACAAACTAGGACAGAATGCAGATAACAGGAAGGGTTTGCAGTGAACAGTTATGCCAGGATTATAGATGTGAGCCAGGAATCTCAGACAAAATGAAAGATATGGGAGTTCCCTGATGGTGTAGTGGCTTAAGGCTTCGGCATTGGCTCTGTCAGTGCTGCGGCCTGGGTTCGATTCCCAGTCAGGAAGCTACCCACATACCGAAAAGCAAAAAAAAAAAAGAAAGATATGCTCATCCTGCTAGGTTACCAGGAAAAATAACAGTCTAGCCAGGAGAACAGGTTTACCTGGGTGAAAAGTCACTCATGTTATTTTCCTGTCTGCACCTCCAATTGCATATGACTCCAGACCAGTCGGTTTATATGTCACAGCTCTTACAGATGCGTAACCAGGACCATTAATACCAACTTTCATTTATCTTAATAATGTGCCGCTTTGTCATGGAAACCGTTTGCGAACTCTTGTTTCAGAATAGAACATTACTGAGGGGAACTGCTAGTGTGCCTTCCAAAACCTAATCTGCCTTCTGATGTTCGCCTTCTCTAAAGTCTGACCTGCCGTAGTGCTGTCTTCCTCCTTATGTAACTCTAATGACTTACACCCAGTATATGCTACATAAATATTTTTAATGAGTCTGTTTATTGTTCATGAAAGGGCCTTGTGTTTCCTGTCTCAAGCCTTTCTTCTGCTCTCTACTACTCCCAGCCTCTTGAAATACTTCTTTTCCGTTCTCAGCCACACTCCTCAATATTGCCTTCTCAAGTTGGCCGTCTCTGAGCTCTTGGTGTCTGCACATACCTGTGCTTTGTGACATCTCTTCTGTGGTGTCTTGTTTAACTTTTCTTGTGTTTGCCATTCCTAAAATTAGACATTCTGCACGAAAGCTCTGAGAGCCTATTACTCCATTATTTTAAACAGAAATATTGTAATGTGATAATCATCAACCACAAATTCTCAGCTGACTTCCTAAAAAGTAATTTAAACACAGTAAAATGCCTATGTATAAATAACAAACCATGACTTAAGGATGTTAGATGCTTAAAACATTACTTCCTGATCACAGTAATTAATATGGTTGTTAAGGAACAGTTGCTTTGTGTGGAGTATCTTGCCTCTCTTACCACCTGCCACACTGGAGACCCGAATATACCCTTTGATATTCTGATTTTGAAAATATTTCTATGTGAGTCTGATATTTTACCAGTTATATTTGCACATTACTGGAGAATTTTGTGGTTTTGTTTAAAAATGCAGTATTGAATTTTGGTGGCATACATATGCATTTTTTCTCTGTAAACAACAGGAGGCAATTATTATATTAAGCAATATGTATGCTCTGAAGCTTGTATTAAGAAAGAACAGGCATTTTATTAGGAAAACATTAACAGTAACCGTTAGATATGCCTGAATTTACTGAGCATTTATTATCATTGTAATTCCTTGCTTGTCACTTATATGGTATATCTCCTTAATGTTTTGCACATTATGTGCTAATCAAATATCTGTAGGTTGGCTTTAAATATATCTACTTGTACCTCAGACCAAATAAGGAGATTGAGTCCTGAACAGAAAATGTACATGTGCTGAGTTTGTGCCTAATGCCTCCCTCTACCTTTTTATTTGTTTTTCAGACTTTAATGCCAAAAGGAAAAAGAAAGTGGCAGAGATATACCAGGCTCTGAACAGTGATCCCACTGATGTGGCTGCCCTAAGACGCATGGCTATCAGCGAAGGAGGGCTCCTTACTGATGAAATCAGGCAAAAAGTGTGGCCCAAGCTCCTCAATATCAACACCAGTGACCCACCTCCTATGTCAGGTAAAAGAAGAGGGGAGCTTATCTAGGAGGCAAGGAAAAAAGAATTCCAGGATCTTTGATTTTTATGCTCAAAGCAAGAGTAGATGAGTAAATCTAAAGAATTTTAGGATATACGTGGGCCCAGTGTGAAAATAAGGCCAAAATGACAAGTAGAATTTTATTCAGAAAAGGAATGAGCTTTTATTAGGTAGGTATGTAGATAGCTTTTGGCTAGGTAGGGGAGTTTATTAAAAATTCATATTTCTGTCGAATATCTTTGAGGTGGGTTGTGGGAATCTGTATTTTAACAAACACTCCACCTAATTCTGATACCGATGGACTACATGTTGAGAAACATTAGGCTATGGGGAGAGATAATAGCTTTATGATCCTTAAAAAACCCCAGACATTTATTGGGAAATACTAAGATCCTTTTGAATTCTAAAATTCTATAATTCTGTGAAAAGCTGTCACTTGCCTGCTTTGCTAGGCCCTTGTAGAAAAAGGAGTTTCTTGGAATACAGTGCAGAACAGTGAGCCCACTTCATCATTCATTCACTCAGCAAAAATTTGTTGCTTTCCTGGTATGTACGGCCAGAGCCCCTGCGCTGGGGATCCTTTCCCTCATTGGGCAGATGTTAGCTGTGCTCCTGTTGTGTGCCAGGCACTGGAGATGACTGAAACGGCCTCTGCCAATAAAAGTTCACGGTGTCATAGTGCAGCCAAGTGGGTGTTAAGTGGCCGCATGTTATTATCTTTGAAACTGGCTGCCTCAGAGCAGCCAGCTTTTTGTTGGAAGGAAAAGGCATTGCCATATTCACACTCTGAATCCTGAGATGATGTCCTTCTGTCAGATGCCCAATTTCCTGTATCTTTATAAGAAAAAGTCTGGGTGGGGTATGGGAAGTATTGCACAGGCAGATTCCTCAGTTTCTGAAGGAAATGTAAACTTGTTACACAACACTCAGTTGGGGCTGAGGGAAATGTACACTTGTTACATATAACGGCCAGCACTGCCTCCTTACTTGCACACTGTAGTGGGCTTATCACCTGAACACAGTACTATCTCCTATTTGCAGTGTCTTGGTTTTAGAATTTCTGGGTCAAGCGAGGGTATCTTATGTGAGTTTATCTTAGTACTCCTTTCTGAACCATTGAGTGCTCCCTGGACGTTACAGCTATTAGAGTTTTTCCAATGGTCTGCAGTTTCCACATTCACAATCTATGTGATCCTAACACTAACCTGAGCAGTACATTATACAAGGGAATATCGCCATTTTACAGACGTGGACGCTGAAATTCAGAGCAGTTCCCCAGTGGCAGCCACACTCGGCCCCTGGCCTCCTGACCACTCCCCTGCTGCTCCTTCCACCTCCATCAGTTGCCTCCTGGACAGTATGTTCCCTCCTTCTATGGTCATCAGGACTTGCATGAAGCAGCATGTTGGAACTAAACTAGAGATTCCTCTCCAAATGTTGTATCTTGGGTCATGTCCTTTTCAGGAGAAAGATGAAGTGTGTCCTCCAGGCCTTTGGTGTCATGCCAGAATGTTTTGCTCCTGATCTGGCTTCCCAAACATTCCTACAGTTAACATGTTCCTTTTCCTCCAATAGGGAAGGACCTACGACAGATGAGCAAGGACTACCAGCAAGTGCTGCTGGATGTCAGGCGGTCCTTGCGGCGGTTCCCTCCTGGTGAGAAGCTCTCTCACTCTCTGTCTCGCTGCACACCGGTTCCATCCCAGTTGAATTTACTTGTTGTGTAGGGAGTTTCCATCCCAGCACACACTGTGACCTAGCACGCAGGACCCATTGTACTCCAGTCTGCTGAGTCATCCTCTTACACTCAGACACCCAACTGTGAAAGCCAGAGCAAAAATAATTTCTCTTGGCCTAGAAGAGGAAAATGAGAGAGGAGGGTTTTCCCCCTTTCAGAGCCACAGAAGCGACTTCATAGGGATTTCTAGAGCCATCCATCTGGCTTTAAAATGTGGCTTGGTTTAGAAGTGGGCACTAAGAAGAACTATTAACATCTTCATTTGATTAGATTTATAAATAGTGATATCTTGCACATATTGGAAAGGAAGCCATTCTCTTCTTGTTTAAAGAGTCGATTCCTAAAGTTGCCTCCCATTCTAGGAAGAGTGAGAAGAATGACCATTGTCTCCATTTTTACAATGAGGGAAACTGGGCAACAGATCTTTGTCATCTACTTGTATTTTCTTCCTTTGGCAACTCCATGTTTAAGTCCATGAAAGAAGGAGAATTGCTAACAGGAACAAGGCCTCTGAACCCACTGCTTCAGGACCCGTGCTTTGCTTTGGGTTTTGTCTGACCAAGGGCCTTCTTGCTTGTGTCCTTGTTCCCCAGAGAGGTTCTCAGGATTCTCGTGTAGCCAGCGGCCTGCCATCTTGATTTTTACATTTATTTGTATTTATTTATTTTTAAGGAATAATTGACATACAACAATGTATTAGTTTCAGGTGTACAGCATTATGATTTGATATTTGTATGTATCCTGCTTGGTTTTGATGAACACATATGCCTGTGATCAGTCCCTGTTTCCTGTCCTGCTACTTTGGGCAGATACCTCCCGTTTTCCTCCCTAGGCAACCCATTTCCCCTCAGAACCCCTCATTCCTCCTCCGTTTATCTAACATCATTCTATGATATTCTTTCCATAGGCTGAACTCTTTTTGCATTCATGTTCTTCTGAGATCAGCTGACCACTCTTATACTGAAAATTCAAACATTAGTCTTTTCACTACTTTCATGACTTTCCCTATTCATAGTACTTAGTTTTCCTTGTTTTCTTTTTTCTTTTAGAATATGCCCTTTTGAAAAGGGGTAGGGTAATTATGAGCAAGAGATGAGCTTTGCTCTCACCTTTAACCCTTCGTTCACTTTAGCCTAGGCCCCTTACATTAGCTGTTTTCTCTCACAGATCTGTCTTTAGCTGAAAAGTTAATGATGTAGAAAAGCTGTGCTATGTGCCATCCTTCTAAAGCAGTTCACAAGGCCAAGGTTTGCGTTTTTATACTGAAAGTCAGATGAGCTGAGGAGCCACACAGACCACTGTCAGAATCAACTACATACTCAGAAAGAGCTCCCAGGAAAGGCTCCCTGCTTTCAGCTGTGCCTTAGGACCGAGAAGATCAATGCTTCCAGTGATCATTTAGGTTTTTTTCGAGGGGAACATGCAAGTACATGTTTTTACTTTCATATAATTTCATACCTACAGAAAAGTAGCAAAAATAAAGCAAAGAATTCCCCAGATACCTTTAACCCAGATTTTCTTACATGTTAATAATCTCACTATATTTGCTTTTTCTCCTTCTTTATCCACACACACATTTTTTCCCTGAACTATTTAAGACTAAATTACAGACATGGTGTCCCTTTGCCCCTAAATATTTCAGGGTATATTTCCTAAAAGCAACACTCTTACCTAATCGCAGTACACTTGTCAAAATCAGTAACAACATTGAAAAAATACTGCTGTCTGACTACAGATTTTATTCAGATGTCACCATTTATCCCAATAATGTGCTCTATAGGAAAAGGAAATACAAACTGATGTATTTCCCATTCAGGCATCACATCTCTTTAGCCTCCTCTAATCTGGAATAGTTCCTTCATATTTATGACAGGACAGTTATTTCATAAAACTTCCCTCACTTTGGATTTGTCTGGTATTTCCTCATCATTACATTTAGGTTTATACATTCTTGATAGGAATTACACAGAAGTGATGCTGAGTTCTTTTCATTGCATTATATCAGAAGGCACAAGCTGTCAAATAGTCACACTACCGGCAGTGTGAATTGTGGTGACTTGGTTAAGATGGCATCTGTGTGTCCCCACTGTAAGGTTACTAGTCTGTGGCTCTTTCCTGTGTGCCACGTATTTCCTCTATGTGTGTTACCAAGATACACATTTTATTTTTTTAAATACATCCTCTGAAAACCCATTGCTGATCATTGTCTGAATCTTTGTGTTACTAGGCAGCTTGCCATGTTCAAGTGCTTCTCCCTTCCCCTCTACCCCCTCCTCAGGCATGCCAGAAGAGCAGAGAGCAGGGCTCCAGGAAGAGCTGATTGACATCATCCTCCTCATCTTGGAGCGCAACCCTCAGCTGCATTACTACCAGGGCTACCATGACATCGTGGTCACATTTCTCCTCGTGGTAGGCGAGAGGCTGGCAACACCCCTGGTAGAAAAATTGTCTACCCACCACCTCAGGTACCCGCACAGGAACAGAGAGGCTGGGCATGACTCCATAGGCTCCCCAGGGATAACGCCTCAGTCCATTTTCTAGTCAGGGTTTTCAGTGGTTTGAGCCCCATCCCACCCCCACCCCTAATCTAAGGATGTGGTCTGACCACCTCATTGAATTGTCTCCCTCTAGGGATTTCATGGATCCAACAATGGACAACACCAAGCATATATTAAACTGTCTGATGCCCATCATTGACCAGGTGAATCCAGACCTCCATGACTTCATGCAGAGGTATATATGTGTCTGTATTTATGTGTACACACACACACACGCACACACACACCCCTTCAGCTTTCTCTAGCCTTTGTTTCTTCCTCACAAGTCTAGCTCATCATCACATGTTGATTAGTGTTAAGTTCTTCCAAGTTGTCCTTTTCAGTCACCAGCGACCTGCAAAATTCATTTCTTACCCAGTCTTGGAGCACTTTTTGGGTGCTCTGCTCTTTTGGGATACAAGAGATGTCACAGCCCATGCCCTTGAGGAGTTTACATCTAGTGGGAGGAGGTGGACGAGGTATGTATGCCAAGGTAGACTTTGAGGCTATGCCACAAGAGAAGTGCAAAGTCCTATAGGATTCAGAGGAAAGAAAGGCCAGCTGTGGATGGGTTTATTCACCAAGTACTAAGAAGAAGTATGTATTTGTAAATCTCATATGGTTTTTTTCTTCTATGTAATTGGAAATTGTCCTTGACCAATGCCTCACTTTTTTTAAAAAAAAGTGGCTATGTCTTAAGGTGTTTCAGTCATCTCGTGTTAACTGAAAAATCAATACACTTGAGTTTTCAAGCCTGAGAATATGTGCCTATGCCCTCCAAAAGGGTATGACTTTCTCAGAAGGACAATCACGTAATAATTTTCTGAAAATAGATACTTCTTATTCCTGTAGTAGACATTTGTTGGCCAATAGGAGAGCGCCCAGTGAGATAAGGCAACCAGTACTCATAGTATTACTAATGTCATGATGGTACGTACATATTAAGGACTCTGTATTTTGTGAGGAGAAAAATGCTGATTTTCTAGGTGGCTGAATTTTCCAGAAAGCGTATTTCCCACATGCTTCCTTCTCATAGCACTGAGGACAAAGAAGGCTCAGGGAACCTGGGGAGAAAGGAAAGGGATGACTTAGCAGGGAGCCTAACATCTGGATTTCCTTGCTCCTAGTGCTGAGGTGGGGACCATCTTTGCCCTCAGCTGGCTCATCACCTGGTTTGGGCATGTCCTCTCTGACTTCAGACACGTTGTGCGGTTATATGACTTCTTCCTGGCCTGCCACCCCCTGATGCCCATTTATTTTGCAGCTGTGGTAGGTACACACTATGAGCCTACAGCTAGGTTCACCATCACCCATTCTAGCTTCGTCATTTCCCCTAAAGGAACACCTGGTGATTTTGGAAAGATGCAAAAGACAGCATTTGCCAAACTGGTGTGCCTGGCCACCATTGTGTGTAACGGTAATGGGAATATCATGGGAAAAAAAATGTTCTCTGTAAAATTAAGTTTGGAAAATACTGGTTAAATGAAGTTAAACAGACTTACTGTGTGATTGATTCTTCAGAACCTTTAAAAGGCTGACCTGCATTGTGAATTACGTGCTCCTGTTGACATGTCCCAGAATGAGTACAAACTGCCAACTCTGGGTCTAAGGAAAGAGGAGTGTGGTGTTAGGATAGAAAACTGGGATGGCTTGCAGGGGTGGGAGGCTGCAGTTCTTAGAGAGCCCGAATTGTTGGGAGTGGGGGTATAGGTGCGGGCTCACGGGTGATCTTCATTGCTCTTTGAAGAGAGTAGAACCATTCTTTCTACTGTTTTGAATCATTTTTTTCTGTGCTGGAGCTCCAAGAATCTTCTAGTAATTTCTCTCCTCTTCTTCCTCCTAAAAGAATCTTCATTTAATTGGTCAGTTTTTCATACACGAGGTGGCAGTTTGCCTCTAACAGGAAGGGCCAGCCCAGTAGGAAAAGTGCTCAGATATGTACATTACTGCTTCTCTGATGGATACAATAGTTTGCCAGACATTTGGGGTGAGCTCTGTCATCAGTTTAAGTTGATCTCTAAAGAGAGTGAAATGCACATGGCCAAGGCCTTGTATGTTTTGGTCTCTGATGCAAGGCCTGGCTCTTCACAGATCGTGTTGTACCGAGAGCAGGAAGTCCTGGATTGTGACTGCGACATGGCCTCAGTCCATCACCTGTTGTCCCAGATCCCTCAGGACCTGCCCTATGAGACGCTGATCAGTAGAGCTGGGGACCTCTTTGTTCAGTTTCCCCCTTCCGAACTCGCTAGGAAGGCCGCTGCCCAGCAACAAGCTGCGAAGTGAGTGAGACCGAGGCATTGGTTGAGCGGGGGTGGGGGTGGGGGGTGTTTGTTAGTGAGCAGAAGTAGCAGATGGTTGTGTCAAGTGGGGACAGGGCTGGGGGGTGTTTCCAGAGCTCTGAGCTTATGCCAGTGGAATCCCCACTTTATGGGTCTTTTTTTATAAAGAGTTTCCCGAGCAGTGAATGGCTCCGCCCTCGGCCTATTTAATCTAGTTTGTCTCCCTTCTTTCCTCATGCTCTTCCCTTCTTTCTGCCTCCTTCTCTGCAGAACGGCAGCCTCCACCTTCAAAGACTTTGAGCTGGCTTCAGCCCAGCAGAGGCCCGACATGGTACTGCGGCAGCGATTCCGGGGACTGCTGCGGCCTGAGGAGCGAACAAAAGACGTCCTGACCAAACCAAGGACCAACCGCTTTGTGAAACTGGCGGTGATGGGGCTGACAGTGGCACTTGGAGCGGCCGCTCTGGCCGTGGTGAAAAGTGCCCTGGAGTGGGCCCCTAAGTTTCAGCTGCAGCTGTTCCCCTAGATGCCAGAGAAGATACCTCCTCTGACGTTACCTCAAGGTCTCGCCCTTCCATGGAAGGGAGGGGAGGGTGGAATGTCCTTTATTAAAAGGGTTTCTGTCAAGGGTTTTCTATTCCTGTCACCTGTCCCCGCCTGTCCATAGGTTGCCTTTGCTTCAGAGGCCAATAGCAAAGCCTGCCTGATACTGGGCCCTGGGGGGCCTGGGCCTAGAACTCTTCTCTCTCATGGGGGCTTCTGAGTGGGCTCTCTGCCACCTCCTCTTATGTTGGAGGAAATGGGGTTTTTTAGCTACCAGATGCCTTTGGAACCCCTGGGCCTGGTTACGGGGGACCCTTCTGGCTGCCCATTCGGAAGTGCGCTGGACCACTGAATGCCCGCCTGCCTCTCAGCTCTCCCGTGCTGTCTGCTTCAGCCGGACGAAGAAGGAAGAAGTCAGACTTCAGAGTAAAGGCGAGAGGCCAAGGAGGGCTGGCCCGGGGCCAAGGAGCAGCTCCGTTAGCTGGTCAGAAATCAAGGAGACAGATGAGAACTGGGTGTCTGGGTAAATCCTGCCCATTTCCACCCTCAAAATCATGGGGCATGTCCTGTCAAATGGGAAGGAATGTTAGGTTGTAGGGCCCAGACATAGGTGGGGTTTGCCAGCCTTTTTTTTTAAACTACCTTTTTGATTCCCGAAGGCACACAAAGTTGCTCATAAAAGGTACTTTTATTACTATTTTTAGAATTACATAACACCCAACATGTAAAGTACTCTCACTT
This sequence comes from Lyroderma lyra, assembly GCA_004026885.1. Taxonomy (NCBI): domain Eukaryota; kingdom Metazoa; phylum Chordata; class Mammalia; order Chiroptera; family Megadermatidae; genus Lyroderma; species Lyroderma lyra. Next base: position 63,345 of record PVJL010001878.1, read on the forward strand.
TAAAAATAATAGTTCCTTCATGGAAAAAAATAGTTCTCATCAGAAGGATGAGCTTCCAAGACCCTGAAGTTTCCTTTTCACTCAATTATGTAACATTTCATTTTAACCAGAGTTGCTATTTGTAAACACCCCCATGCTTCCAAAGGGTCCACTTCATACCCAGCTTTCCTTCCCTCCCGTTCTCCTCAGGTCAGCCATGTACTCCCATATAAGCCCTCACTCGCTATCTTGGCTTTGTTTTTGGGGTTTAATTTAATTTCCTCAACTGCTGGTCTCTCCTTCCTAGTGGAAATGTCATTGGAAACTTGTCAGCACCCAGAAAGGGACAAACTGCAGCCTGAAGAGTGCGGTCGGAGGCTGGAACAGCCAGCTCCCTGCCCCAGGCTACCTGAGGACTCCCCAGGCCTTAGGGAACAAGGTGGAGCATTAGTCCTTCTGGGACAACTTTTCCTGTAAGCGAAGCCAGGTTTGTTTTAGATCCACTCTGGCTTAAAAAAAGTGCCTTTTGCTGCTTTAAAGAATTGTGGTATATAGTATGAGGCAGCTGTGTGCTTTAATTTTCCTGGTCTCTCTCTCTCTGGCACTGTTCTGTCTTGACAGGTGTTTTCTTAAAGGGAACATGCCAGAAGCACTCTACCCTACCATACCCAGACCTCCACATCCTTCCTGCATACCCACTGTGTGCAGAGTGGGAGGCATTTAGCATGCCAGGCAGCCGGCAAGCCCAGAGGTTAGGAGAGGCAGCAGTCAACAGTAAGTTACACTCAGCACTTTAAAAGCTCATAGTGATGGGCCGCCATTCTTTATGGCAGGAGGCCCACCTGGGGTGAGTGTGATGTGCATGGATTAATCTAGAAAGTGGTGGATACATCGAGACAAAAGAAATTCTTCTAGGACCCCTAGGAGATGATGGGACAGATATCCCCAGTCTTCTCCCACAACAAGTTTGTCCTCTTGTCATCTTTACAGAAGGACAGTAGCATTGGCTCCTCCTGCCACAAGCACTCAAGCCTGTCAGTAAATACTAAAGGAGTTGATGGCAAGGGGAGAGGAGGTGCACACGGTCAGGGTCCCAAGGCCACAGCTTTCTGAATCCCAGGAAACAAGTGGGATTGTGGTGATCTAAGAAGGAGCAAGTTTATTTCTTTTATAGCTTTGCTGTGACATCAGGATTCTCCCCACTAATGAAAAGAAGGTATTATCTTTTTACCTTCAGGTGGTTTACTATTCTGTAAAGAATATGTGTAAATATTTTGTACAGAGTCCTGTATGAAATAAACAGCCATATGGTGGTTACTAATCTCTTCCTTCATTCTGTGCTGTCCACCACTTGTTGGGAGTGGATGCTGGTCTTCTGGCCTTGATGCTCCCCGCCGTCCACCCCTGGCCGGGGACTGTGCTGTGGTCTGTGGACTCCAGGTTGGCGTTGACTTGCCTGGATACCTGCAGTCTTGTTTCACCTGCTGCCTGGGGCCACTGGTCATAGTGAAGGGCACAAGTGGTGTGGGATATTAGTCTGGGGTGCGCTTGACTATTTTTCACACCGTTCTGGGGATGCCTTTGTCTCTGAATGCTGACAGTCGGAACCTAACCAGAGCCTGATGTGAACGCAGCTGTTTCTCCACGTATCATTTCCATCAGCAACGGAGCTGGGAGAGCTGTTCCTGCCAAGCTCTTCCCCCGTCTTAACACTCCCAGCTGCCGGGTAGTGGCAAGCGCCCATCGCCTACCCCCCGAAGATGGGCTGACCACGGAGGCAAGTATCCATGTCATCTGGGATGTTTGTTCTTGTTTCCCTGGCCCATAGGGGAGAGGTGAGGGCACCCAAAGCTGAGCTGGCATCCCAGCTCCCTGACCACATCCCACCACTGTAGGCCAGCTGCTTATGCTGCCCTTTGACGTGGAGTATATAGGACAGGCCTTTGGGAGCTCACACCAGAGTTATACCGAAGGAGAAATTTGTTTTAAGTGGCAGAGTCAGTGGCAGTTTCATAGGAGTGGATGATTGAATGCAAAGAGTAGAATTTTGAAAATGGGAACGTGGAAGAAAAGGTGTATGTGGTGTATCCTGGTTTTGTCCCCAGTTCCCCTAATGTTCTTGGAATTACCCTGAGTGATAGGAGTGTCGTCTCTGTTCATGATTCCCTTTTAATCACTCCCACCTGAATTTATAATGAAACGACTTAAGGTGGGACCCCTAGATAGCCTCAGAATGGGCAGGTCACCAGGAAAGCCATGTGATTAGAGGGTGGGGACTTTTCAGCCCCCCCGCACTGACCTCATGCAAGGGGAGAGGTGCCTGGAGACTGAAGTCTGTAAGAACTCAATTTAGAGATTCAGAGAGCTGGTGGGCTGACGCACACACCAAGATACTGGAAGGGCCATGCACCCAGAGAGGCTTGGGAGCTCTCTACCCTCCCCGCATGCCTTGCTTTATTTATCTCTTCCATTGGGCTGTTTCTGAATTGTATCCTTTATAATAAATCAGTAAATGTGTTTTTCTGAGTTCTGTGAACCCTGATAACAAATTATTGAATCTGAGAGGGAATTGTGGAAACCCCTGTATTTGAAGCTGGTCAGGCGGAAGGGTGGGTAGCCTGGGTACTCCATTTGCCCCTGACATCTGAAGTGAGTCAGTCTTGGTGGGGCTGAGCCCTTTAACTTGTGGGATCTGATGTTAACTCCAGGTAGTGTCAGAACTGAATTATTGAAAACCCGGTCGGTTTTAGAGAAGTGGTATCAGCATGCAAGGCTGAGGGGAGTGTAGTGTAAAAATAACAGCTGAGTAAAAAGTGTGGGTGTTCTGTAGACAGCAAAGCCCAGGAGGACCGGAGTTTGGGATCTGTGGAGAGACGGAGTGGGCAGTGTCAGTGGAAGGGTACTTAGGGTTCAGGCCAGGGAAGGGTTTGAGCACTTTGGAAGGGAGTTGGGACGCTAGGCGATTTGGGGGTGAGGATGGGTCATGACCAAAACTGGGTATACAAAGAGAATTACTGGTGATGTGATGGCAAGTGTGTTACTTCCTGGCTGCGTGAGCTTCTGCAAATCACAACTGAGATTCATTGTCAATAATATAATAGGGATAGTCCCTTCAAGCATGAGTAGTTTAATGAAGTGATGTTTGAGAAAATGCTTTACAAACTATGAGGTCATGCAAGTGTTTTGATTCCATTTCAATGAATATTTATTCATCAATACATGCCTTTAGCCAGCCCTGCACTTGGGTTCTGTGCTCACTTGGTGATTGATTATGTGGTAACTGAAAAGAATAGGCCAGAGATTTCTGCCAAATCACCCAAGAGATGATGGGGCCTGAGGCTCAGCCTAGCTTTATTTTCCTTCCCTGCTGTGCTGTCCGCTTCCTGTTTGCTGCTGGTGGCTCCTGCTGCCTTTTTTCCTGTCCTCATAAAGGCCCTCTGCTTGGTGGTAATCTTTTCCCCAGCTTTACATATGGTTGGAATTTGCCCAGAAGCCTTTGTGAGCTGACAAGGGTGTGGGCCAGCCTCCAGCTTTCTGCTTTTTAAGTGAGTGGCTTTCATGCCAGCTCCAACACTGGAGGAAGTGTGCTGGCTCTGGCACAGGCTGTGAGGCCCATCCCCCATTTCCTGTCCAACCACCAGCAGCAGCTTTTATCTGAGCAATGGGCCTCCACTCGCCTTCTGCTCCAGGAGACAAAGATCGTGTCACACAAATACATCTGGACCCCCTGCTGTTCCCTCAGGTAAGTGGTTTGAGACAAAGTCCTTGGGGTTTGGCTCCAAGTCTGCTCTAGATAGTTGGCAGTGGACTCTTAAGGTCTGGAGCCCCAGCCTGTGGAGACCCCTTGGGAGATGGAGGCACCTCCACTTGACCCTGCAGTAGGGAGCACTTGTAAGCCTGCCCATCTTTGGTCTTTCACCCACTGGTGCTTTGCCTATGGCACTAGAGGCCAGAACCCCAGAGCAGCCCTGCCCTCTTACACTGTTGGCTGTAGTGGACTCAAGCTCCCTGCCTGTGTTGGCATGGAGGGAGTGGGCCAAGTAAGAGATGCAGCCAACGGAGCCCCTTCCGTCTGTCTGGTCCTCGCGTTTGATACAGCCACAGGTACAGAAATACTTCATTAATACTTTATGACAGCGGTGCCCAACCTTCTGGCTTCCCTGGGCCACACTGGAAGAACTGTCTTGGGCCACACGTAAAATACACTAACAGTAATGATAGCTGGTGTTCGAAGACTGTGTTGGGCTGCATTCAAATCCGTCCTGGGCTGCAGGTTGGACATGCCTGCTTTATGAGAAATAGAATGGTTCAAGGGCGCTGAAAAGGCCTCAGCGTGATGAGTACTGGGGAGATGAGGACCATGGTGAACTGGAGGGCGTGTGCCCTCATGAAGAGTCACCGTTATATGACTCGGGGCCATTCCTGCCACGTGGAAATGACCCAAGGTTACCAAGCTTCAGCTTTTTCAAGAAAGGCTGGGCATCTAGATTTTAATATAGTATCTTTCTCAATTTAAAAATAATGGCAACCAATTCACGTTTCCAAAACAATATTGGGTGGACTGGGTACAGCCTGTGAATGACCAGTTTTCATCTCCCACACCCAGAGAATGGTCTCTCCTTTTCTCTTGTGCCAAGATGGGCCCTGATCAGAGGGGCGGGAGAGGAACTGGTAAGGAAAGCGCCTGCCCCATTCTGGGCCCCATCTCACTCTCCTGCAACCCAGCTCGCAGCCACCTCTCTGTCCTCTGAGTCAGCAGCTCTGCCTGACCATTCTCATTCCCAGGGTGCAAGGCTGTCCACACATGCCCTTTGGCTATGACAGCTGCTGTGAGCCAACACTGGTCGAGCCGGAGGTCACGTTCTCTATCTCTGTTCACAGTGCCCAGGGTCAACTCTTTCAAGCCTTGGCACCCAAAGTGGAAATGCATTTCCAGAAGCTAGAATAAGTTCTTCCCCTCAAAACCACATTCCCTGACTTGTGGAGCCTGCAGTCATCAAACCATGGCTCAGACAATGCGGTGGCCATCGAGTACGATATCTCACCAGGGGAAGTGAGGTGGGTCATAAAATGCAGTAAAAACCTATGGAATGGACAGCTAGAACTGTTTTATTCATCTCTGACTGGCACAGAGTGGGAACTAATATTGCTGGACCAAATACTGTGCCATCTTGCCTGAGATGTTAAAATTAGAATGGACAACCTCACCCTCAATTGCAGCAGCTTCACCTGATACTGAAGTCTATTCCCCAGTCCCAGGTGGCCACTGAGAGGCCAGAGGGAGCAGCAAGCCTTCCCTGCCAGCCTGTAGCTGCTGCCTCGCCCCTCCCTGCCCCTCAAGTCCACGTGGGTCTGCAGACCCAGCTTTGTGGACCCATCATACACTGCAAACTCTGCCTGGGTGAATACTGATCCAAGAACATCCTGCCCCTGAAGCTTGGCACAGGGGTGTCAAGCAGCTCATATATCCACTAGCTGCCGTAGTTCCTAGAGAGCTTGGGGTCCTACCTGTGAAGAGTCCCAGCCCATGCCCCTCTCACAGACATCACACTCATCCCTTCCTGGAAAACCATTTTAATTAGCTTATACCAGAGGCAAAGAGGGAGACGTGGAAGCTGGACCTGGAGGGCTGTGCTTTACAAACTGCTAGGTCTCCCTCTTGGCTCTGAACAGAATTAGCAGCAATTCTAAGAGGCCCCAGGCCTCCGACAGCAAAGCCAGAGCAAAGTCGCCCCCAGAAAGAGGACGGGAAAGTGGCAGACTGTGAGTGTTCAGCAGACAAGGATGGTGGAAGGGGGAGTGTGGATTCACATGAGCTCTCAAGAGGCTTCATCCAGCAAGGCCTCTGGCCAGGGCTGTGTTTTAAGGCTGGGGCAGGCAGAGAAGAGATGAGAGGTCTGGCCAGTAAGCCCCAGAGGAAGGGCAAAGGCACTGGGGCAGAGGCGATTGCAGACAACAGCCAGCCTGGGGTGGGGTGGGATCCCTTGTAACACCCCTAGCAAACAAGGCCATCTATGCAGCTCAGGAGCCTTGGCATCTTCCAGGCTGGAAATCAGAGCCAAAGCACCTGCCCAGTGCCACAGCGGCTTGCGAATATGAAGCTGGGCCAGCGTGGGGACCAGGCCATCTTCAGCTCAATGGCAGTTCTGACAGCTGGGGTGACAAGGAATCCCATTCACCCGGCAGCAGCAGCCCCCGCTGGTGTCTCCTGGGCCCTAGATGATGAAAAGGGGTAGAAAGGTCAGGACAGAGAGACAGTGCCCCCCTGCTATTCCATCACACCCCAAAGCAGTGTACACTGCACTCTGGGCCTGTGCTGGGCAGATCCCCTGCTTCTTGGTTGCTCTTTTTAGCCTCAGCTACTTGAGGACGCCATCATGAAGGCCTTTCTGGGCTCCTGCAGCACGGGAGCATGGCCTCAGGCTGCCCACCCCCAGACACAGAACAGGGGAAGGAGCTGAGGGGTCTTTGCATATTCTAGAAGGGTCAGCACATTGGCAGCATGAAAAAGGGTGGCTTCCTCTGCCTGCACCTATCTCAATGCCTATCTGTATACAATGAGCCCCCAGTTCCAAGAACACAGAACACACCCCTAACAATGACAGCTGCCACATGCAGAGCGCTGGCCACAGGACGGGCGCCCTGCTAAGTGTTTCTCTCGCATTTTGTTTTTTCATTTGATTCTGACAGGCCCGAGATAGGCCCTGCTATCACCTCCGTTTTTCCAGATGAAGAAACTGAGGCTCAGGGAAGGAAGGCAGTACAGCTTAGCCACATAGCAAGTGTGTGCCAGAGCCAGGGACCCACGCCAGCTCTGACTGAACCTTTGATCGCTGTCCTCTAGGGCAGAGGTCACAGTCTCCTTCTGTAAAGAGCCAGTCACCTTTGGCTTTGCAGGCCACAGGGTCTCTCCTTTGTGCAAAAGCAGCCACAGACAGCACATAAGTGCATGGACTGTGTGTCCCTAAAACCTCACTGATGGCTACAATTTGGATTTTTTTTTTTGGTTGGTTGGTTCCCTAACCGGGAGGCGAGCCCAGGCCGTGGCGGTGAGAGCACCGAAGCCTAGCCACTGCACCACCAGGGAACCCCCCTGGATTTCATATTATATAATTTTCACAAGTCACAAAATATTCTTCTTTTGGTATTTTTCAACCATTTGAAAAGTGTAAGAAATGTTCTTACCTCACAAGCTGTACAAACATAGGCGGTGGGTTGGACTGGGCTGTGGGCTGCAGTTTCCCAATCCCCACTCTCGGGCAAGGCCCACCAGCGCCCCCTCCCCACACCTCTAGGGTCCTCTGCTCCCTGAGGACTCACCCCTGGGCCCCAGCGTGGGCCCTTGGTGACCCAGCAGATCTCGGTGTGGCAGACAGTGCAACGGATCCAGTCACAGCCATCCTTCTTCTGCACCACAATGTGGCACTGTGGGCAGTGCATGGCCTCGCCCTGCTGCAACATGGACTAGGACAGGACAGGGGTGACCTTGGGGCCAGGCAGGGGCAGCTGCCCAGCCTCACCCCAGCCCCACTGCAGAGGGAAACTGGCAACTCTATAGGAGTTGTAGAATCACTCACCCATACTCCTTGTTTCTAGTCTCCTCCCTCCACCCAGACACCCTGCTGCTCCCACCTGATGACTTGTCCCAAGTCCCAGCTCTGAGTCGGAGCGACACTAGCAAGGAGGTCAGAGCCTTAGGGGCCATGTGAACCATAGCCCTTTCTGAGAAGCCCCACCCCCCAACCAGCTCTCAGAACCCAAATCCCCAGGCCCTCAAACCTATCCCAGCCTCACTCTCAGCATTTCTGTCGTCTGCCGTGCGGCCACATCGTTCTGAGCCCGCAGGGCCAGGTCGTCCTGGTACTCCTTGCAGTTCATCTGCTCGTGGATGGCCTGCCAGGTGAGGGGGTTAGAAAGCTGGGAGCGGTCAGGGGCCGGGAGGCAGAGCAAGCACCTAGATGTTGTCCCTGACAGGGCCTCGCTTTGTAAGCAATACGCCTATTTTACAGAAGAGGACCCTGAGGTCAGAGAGGCGAAACCAGTATGATCACATATGATAATAATATATACTTATTTAAGTCTCAAGGGGCACATAAACCCTTAATCCACCTCTCCCCCAGGCTGCAGCCCTGAATGCCTGGCTGGGTTCTGCCCTGTTTCAGGTCCAGTGCTCTGAGACTGAGCTGACTTAGGCTGCGGCCAGGCTCAGCCCTGTCTACTCTTTAGCAGTCTAATGGTCAGCTGTTGAGGTGATTCAGGCAGGGATCGGCCTGGCATGAGGGTTCAGTCCAAGGTCAGGGCTTGGTCCAAGGCGTAGGCTCAGTTTGGGGTCCAAGCCAGGCCCCATCACTGGACACGTAGCTCTAAGTCATGACAACCAGGCCAGTACCACAGCTCCCCTCCCAGGAGAGCAAGCATTGACCTGCAGTGAACTCAGGCAGCACTAGGGTGACTTAAAAATGTAGATCCCCATTCCCACCTTGCAGAGCAGACAGTTGGTGTGGAAACACACGGGGCAGGTGAACTCATTGACATCATCCTCAAAGAAGCACCAGCCCTTGCAATCTGGCGTCTTGCAGTGATAGCTGAAGGCACTTCGATTCTCTGCGATGGAGACGCCTAGGTCCAGAAATCGCTGGTATTCCTCAGGGGTCAGCAGCTGCCAACACACCACAGCCTTGGCCTCCGGGGTTCAAAACACCTGACATGTGGCCCTCCTTGCCACCAAATATCCTCCTGGAAGCCCCAAATCCGTAAAGTCCCAAACTTTTCTGACCCCCTGGGATTCATTCCACTTCTACAAGTTTATCCTAAGAAAATGCATAAGCAACAGACACCACGCAAAATGGTCCTTGAAGCATTACTTACAAATTGAGACACTGGAATTATTAAGAGGTATAAATAGGACATATGCCATAGAGATTTATAATAATCTTTAGAAGGACTTTGTGGCAAAATAGCCCAAATTGTTGTATCTATGCCAGTTACAATGAAATAAAAATCATGCCTAGTTCTATATCTTGATTGATGGTGGTTACAAGAGATACACTGGTCAGAACTCATCCAACCACATTCTTACTTACAATGCATGCATTTTATTTGTACAAAGTATGCCTTAATAAAGCCGATTTATAATAAAAAGGAAAAAATGATGTCTGCCCAGCGGTACCAATGTTAACAGGAGAAAAATACAGTCAGGATTTCTGGGATGGCAGGGTTGTGGGTGATTTTTCTCTTTCATTTCTGTTCTGTGTTTTAGGCATGTTTTTTGTAAAAACAACATCCACTGCATTACTCTGCTGGTCCCTAACCCTTTCTCCCTTGCTACACTTGATCATTTTGAGGTCATTCTGAGGCGTGCGTCACTCTCAGGGGCTCCAGGGAACCATGGGCCCTGTAGCTCTTTGGCCTGAACTCTGGACCCATCACAAGGCCCCTTGGCAGGAGTGATGCACAGGTAAAAGCTCTGGGCAATGACTGAGGGTGACAGGCCATATGGAATGATGCTCTAAACCAGAGCAAGGAGGCCTCAGCAATCTCCTGGAACTGCCCTTCTCAGGTGATAGATAAAAGCGGGCTGCTCTTGGGGTAAGGATGAGGAATTCCCAAGTTCTACCCCTCTGCCTGTCCTTTTTCCCTGAGACAGAACTCCTTGGGCTCCAGGAAATGCTTGCAGTCATGAGGGTTCTCAGAAGCAGGGTCATAGAAGTGATGGGGAGAAACAAGGGTCTTGTGCATGTGCCGAGAGGGGAGGTATATCCCATTTAGATCTCAGTGACCTTTGGCCCTGCCTCCATGTTTTGACCTGAGAATCCCAAGATGCCCAGTTCTGGGAAGGCCATTTCATAGCAGTTGAAATCAAGCCCAATGGTCCACTATACAGATGGGGAAATGGTGGCCCAGAAAAAGGAGAAAACCTGCTCCAGGGCACCACCAGTCAGGGGGAGAACTTGATAAACCATTAATAACAGTAACAATAGCAAATGTGCATGTGTGTGTGTGTGCACACACACACACACATATGCATACATACATAGCACTGAGATAGACTGCTGGAGGAATGACCCCAAATTGTGCATATCTCCCTGACTGCAAACCTTTGGGTGGTCCCCTCCTGCAGGAGCTCTGGGCATGAGCATGTGACTTGCTTTGGCCAATGGAATAGCAGCAATTGAGAAAGCAGACTTGGGAAGCACTTGTGCCCTGGGGCTCCCCTTTGGCTGCTTTTTGGAACCCAGAGACCACCACCATGTGAGCCACCTGCTGGTAGATAGGACCAAGGTGGAAAGAGGCTCAGTTATCCCAGTACAGGCAGATAACACCGTCAGAAATGTCCAGGGCAGCAAAGCCCAAATGAGATCAGCCAGGCCCAGGCTGGACCAGAAGACTCATCCAGCTAAGCCCGACCCAAACTACCAGTGTTTGTTTTAAGCTACAATCCTAGAGTGACCTGTTACACAGCAAAAGCTAACTGACACAGGGGCTTACCATGTGTCAAATACTATAAACTCTGTATACATATCCTCTACCGTAATCTTCACAACCTTCAAAACAGAAACTAACTCTAACTTTGACCCTAACTGAGATGAGAAGACTGAGGCACAGAGGCTGAGTATTTGATTAAAGGTCACCCAGGTCCACTCTAACTGTGGGCTCTTTCCTTCATATGTGGTTTCTTTACTAGCTCCCTCCCCCACTTCCTGTCCTGTTCACTGTTTGGGCCCCCAGCATCCCACACAGAAAAGGCTCTTGGAAATGCCTGAGACTGGTACTTAGCCAGCTCCCACCCGCCAGCTCGGGGCCCAGTGCCCTCCGACGAGGTGTGTGCTCCCACCTCAGGACTTACCGCCCGGATCTCCCTCTCCAGCAGCTTGCCTGAGCAGGAGTAGGTGTTGTCAATGAAGGGGCAGGCGACCTCGGCCTCCTGGCTGTTTCGGATGGTGCCCTGCAGACACTCCCTGGGAAAGGGGTAGGGTGGAGGTGAGGGTCACCTGAATCCCATCCACTGCGACTCTACCCCTAGTGAGGCTGATCGCAAGTGGGCTTCTGCTCAATACCTCCTTTCCTTCCTGTCCCTCCCACCAACCCATCACCATGGCCTCCACTCCCCATCATCCTTGCCTGGAGGACTTAAGTAGCCTCCCATCCTATCCCACCCAGAACAAACTCAAGCCCCTCACTGCTTTCACAAGATCCCCCATGAATCGCACTTCCTAACCCCTCTCTGTCCATCCCTCTGCTCCAGCTACATGGACCACTCTGCTCCTGCAAACATACCCATGCCAGACCCTCCGATCTGTGCTCAAGTGCTGCCTCCTAAGGGCTTCCCGACCCCCTGCTAGAGCAGGGCCTCTTTTTCTTTAGCATAATCCACTGGTACTTGGCATTTGATGCAATTTATAGCAAGGGCTGTCCAGGAAAAAATCCAACCACAGATGCCTGTTTCATATCACATGGCCGGATTTCAGTGAATATTTGATGAACATTGGCCTCCCTACTGGAATGTCAACTCCAGGAGGCAGGAACTGAGCTTTTTTGATCCCTCCTGGATCCCCAGGCCTAGCATAGTCCCTGGCACCCAGGAGCTGCTCACCAAGTGTCTGCTGTGGTGAAGGAGGTGTTCTCTACAGCCCAGGGTGGACTGGACAGGAGAGGGGCCTCAGAGGGGACTGACTGCCCACCAGCCAGGCGCAGGGCGAGGTTGGTTCAGACAGCCAGGGCTCGGCCCCAGTGCCCCTGCGCCTGGGCCAGGAGTGGTGAGGGCGCAGGCTCCGGAGCTAGAATGCCTGAGTTGTGTGCCCCTGAGCAAGCTGTATCTACCATTCCTCCCCTGAAAAATAGGGAGATAGGGCCTAATCAAAGTTTTTTGTGGGCATACAATGAGATGTGAGAGCACAGGCCCCACCCCCTTTCTGCCCTGGGGGATTGGTGGCTAAAATCAACGCTTATGCGGATGGGAGTACACACCTGCAGAAGACGTGAAGGCACTCCCGCAGCACCACGGCCTCGCCAGGTGCCAGCACCGAGTAGCACACAGGGCATTCGGTGGGCTCGGTGTTCAGCACCAGGCTCTTCTGATCCAACTGGACGTGCTGCAGGTAGTTCCCCTTCTGCTGCTGCTGCTTCCGCTGGGCACATGGGGTGGGGCCACGGGGTGGGTCAGGGTCTCAGGGAAGGGTCAGACCAGGAAGCGGGCAGGACCAGAGGGCATGGTCGGATCCCAGAGAGGAGACAAATCTGAGGAGTCAGGATTTCCCCATGGAGGTGGGAGTGGCCATGCAGTGGGTGTGAATAAGAGACACTGGGAAGGTGGGGCCAGGAGCAGGGCCTGGCAGGGAAGCCAGGGGCCGGAGGCCTGTGAGCAGGGGCAGGTTGGGGCTGCAATCAGGGGTCAAGCCAGGTGAGGGAGTGATGATGGTAGGAGAAGGGAAGGGGCCAGCATCTGAGGAGGCAGTCATGGGTAACAAGGCTCACAGCTCTGCCAAGCTGGGTGGGGTTAGGGCCTGGGGATGGCGGTGGAGCTAGGTCAAGGTCACAGAGTTTGTAAGGGGTATGGGAAGGAGAGTGTTAAAGCTAGGGATCAGAGCAAGGCAGGAAAGAGGACAGGTTGGGCCAAGGTTGTAGATGGAACCAGGAGTGAGGTCATGGCTGGGGTGGGTAAGAGCGGCACTAGGTCCAAGGGGAACGCAGGTAGAGGATGGGGGGATTGGATCAGAATGGGGGAACACTCAAGGTCAGATATCTGTGTAAGGTCAGTGCTTGTGTCAGGATTGGTGGTGAGACTAAGAGAGGGGCAGACCAGAGAGTGGGATCAACCTCCCAGGGAGCAGTGAAAGGCCTGATCCAAGGACAAAGGAAGTCAGGGATGGGCCAGAGAGAAAGGGTGGTCAGTAGTAGGGTCCAAGGTGAGGTCATGGCTGAGTAAAGCAGAGCTAGGTCCAGGTGGAGGAGAGGATGGCGGATGGGACATGGTCAGGATCCCAGCCAGGATGCTGGGGTCTCAGCTAGGTGCACTTTGCAGGAGTGTTGTGTATGTCAAAGCTAGGGGCGTAGTCACAGCCCACGTGAGGATGGGGCATGTGAGCCTGCATGGGCCTCACAGCCAGGGAGTAAGGTCTCAACCACAGGATGACCTACCTCTAGGAGGGAGGGTCACAGTCAGATGCAGGTTTACTGCCTGTGATTGGTCATGAGGGGGCAAGGAAGCAACCAGGAAGGAGCGGAGGCGTGGAAGGGCCTCCCTTCCTGGACTCCGCCCCCCTGTTCAGTCTGCAAGTGTCTGTCGGGCGACTTCCCTGCCCACCTGCTGGTACTGGCGCAGCGCCTCCTCCTCACTGGCCAGGCGTGCTAGCTCCTCCGCGTCAGGCTGGTAGGAGGCTGGGACCTGGTAGGCCTCCGGCCGTGCCCGGCAGCACATCTCACAGCCCGGCCGCGTGGGCTTGTTGATGAAGGTGCAGCCTGGGCACTGCCAGCCCACCTGGGGGCAGAGGGGCGGTGAGCTCACGGGGCCAGGCCACAGTGGGTCAGGGGTGCAGGGGAGGCTTACCGGTGGGGGCTCAGGTGTGATGTCGGGCTTCCCCCGCCCTGGCTCCTGGAGGGGTCCAGGCTTCGGGGGCAGCGGCTCCAGTAGGCCCCGGGGCTGTAGCGAGAGGTCCTTGAAGCCCAGATCTGGGGAGGAGGGTTAGGGGGCTGGCAAATCCCTGTAGCCCACTTCATCCACACCGCCCCGCACCCAGCCAGCCTGGAACCCCACACGCTGGGCTGAGTCCCCTCCTACTGTCTCCCTCCTCCTTGGAGGAGTCTCCAGGCAGACCCAGGCCTGGCTGAGTAGCCTGGCTCCCACAGCATCAGAGTCCGTCCTCCGAGCATAGTGCTCCCGTGTCCTCCCTGCTTCAAACCCTGCCTAAAAACCGAACCTCACGTGTTCCTGGAGTGACACACCTAGAGGGCCAGACAGCACTTAGGGGTGGTCCTGTCAAACTCCTGACTCTGATCCACTCGTGAGAAGACACTGAGCCCAAAATTAACCACTGGCCTGAACTCTTCAAAGGTCAGTATCAGGAGAGTCAAGGGAAGACAGAGGAGGCCAAAGACTGAAGAAGACTGAGAGCGAGGAGCGCTGGGCGCCAGGGCTTTTGCTCTAAAGGACATCAGTGCCACAACCGGTGAAACCCGAGCCAGGGCTAGACACGGGGCAGCAGTAATTCGGCGTCAGCCTCCTAGACCTGAGAGCTGTGTGTGGTAGTCCCAGAAAATGACTTTTCAGGACATACACGCTGAAGTATTTATGGGAGGGGTACATAATGTCTGCAACTTACTCCCAGAGCAGTTCAGAAAAAATTATATGCATATCGTTGTTATAAATACCTACAGATGAGTACAAAGGATGATAAACCAGGAAAAATGTGGTATGTTAATATCTGGGAAATCCACACAAAAGGTCTATGGGAATTTGTTATACAACTCTTTGTACAATTTGTAACTTTGCTGTAGATCTGCACAATTTCGAAATCAGGAGCAAAAAATGGAGGATAAACACTAGCCATTACTATCATCCTGCCCGATTTAGGGATTTGGGCACTGCGGAGCAGGGACAGGAAGGGCCCTGCCCAAGACCACGCAGCCGCAGCCGATAAACCCAGGGCCGGGACTAAACTCAGCCCCTTTCCCCTCGGCCCCTCCGAAATGGCTCCCTCCGGGGCTGTCCTTTGTCTTCTCTTCCCCACTACGGGGTGAGTCCCTGACAAAAAGCCCGCAGGCTCCGCTCCCTCTTGCCCCAAGACCGCAGGTGAGTCCCTTGTCGCTCAGGAGCAAAGCCTTACCTTCCAGCATCCGCAACTGGCGCTCCCGCTGCAGTTCCTGAGGGTTGAGGGAGGTGTTGCAGGCTGACAGCAGGTAGAGGAAAGCTCGGTCGCCATTTCGCCGCACACCGTGGGAGTGCAGGGTCTCCTGGTCCCGGGCCAGGCGCTGCCCAATCACCCACTGCTGCAGTGCTGGCGGGAAGCCATAGTCCAGGAACACCTGGCGGGGAGGATGGAGTGGGGAGTGGGGAGGGAGGACCAGTGTAGAGAGATGCAGAGCACAATGGGAAGCCTCTGCCCTGCTGTCTCCCTTCAGGCCCCTCACGCACCATGTCCTTGAGGGAAGCCACCGTCATGTCAGGACGCACTGTGAGCCAGATGGTGACAGTGTACATCTGCGCATCCTCCACGCTGACGCACAGCCTGCGGAGAACAGGAGTAGGGACAAGGGCTCCGGCTGCAGGTCCAACCTCAGCCACCAGCTATAATCATGGATATGTTTGCACACCTGTGCATGTGCATGTACACACACACACGCACGCACGCGCACACGCACGCACGCGCACACACACGCACACGCACGCACACACACGCACGCACGCGCGCACACGCACGCACACGCACGCATGCGCACATGCACACACACGCACACACGGGCACACGCACGCACGCACGCACACGCACACACACAGACCCCCCAATGTGGGTTCGGATCCTCTCCTGGAATCCTGCACCCCTGTGCTTCCTCCTTTTATCAGATCCCACTACTTAACCTCTCCAATAGCGCCACACTGCTCCTAGAATAAAATCACACTCATTGTTTCGATTCCCAGCCAGGGAACCCCTGCCCCCCCCCCCCCCAAATCACACTAATTGTGCATACAAGGGCCTCTGTGAACTGGATGCTCCCGAACTCTCCAGTCTCTTCTAGCATTCCCTGCCTTCCTCCTTAGTCAAGCCACCCACAGTTATTATTTCCCACATACCAAGACTCTGCAAAGCACTAGCCATGTATTAACTCATTTAATCCTCTCAACGAACCCATGAGGCAGGTATTGCTGTTCTCCCTATTTCACAGATAAAAACAGGAGATACCGACAGGTTACAGTGCCTCTGCCAAGTAAGCAATTAATAACTGTGAGAGGCAGGAATTCAATATAAACAGTATTATTCCAGAGAAAGTGGTCTTAAACATCCACTTTTTCAAGGATCCTCAAACATTTTGGAAGACCGAAAGCATAATAAGGAAAGGCTAATATGAAAAACCAAACTGATCCCAGAGGAAACAGATCAATGAAGGTACAAAACAGTAACAGTAAAGTCCACTTAGTATCTTCAGAGAGATTTGGCAGAGCACTGCATCCATAAAGCGAGAACAGCAATCAGAAAATGAGGAAGAATTCCTGGAAATTTACAAAGTGACTCCTGATGAACCTAACCTTTAGATCCAACTACAAGTTCACAAGCAAAATGGGAGATATTAAATGACACCTCAGGGAGGCTATTAATAGCTCCAGAATGTAGGAAAATTCTAGAGGTCAGAGACTAGGTTTCTTATAAAAATTAATGGCATAAAAATTGAGGAGAATACAAAAGGCTTAGACAATATTAAGAAATATCATGTGTGGATCTTGTTTGGCTCCTCATTGGAATGAACCAACTATAAAAAGCAGTAATGAGACAGGGAAATTTGAATGTAAACAAAGTATTGGGATTTAAGGGAGTTATTGTTAGCTTTTTAGGTGTGATAATGGCATTGAGGTTATTTTTTTAAGTCTTTATTTCTGGAAGACACATCAAATTATTTATAAATGAAATAATATGTGAGATTTGCCTTAAAATACTCCAGAAAATACTCTCAAAATTCCTCAGGATAATGATTTTCAATACCTAGCCAACTATCCGTGAGGTGAGAAGGCAAAATATAGAAAATTTTAAACATGAAAAGACTCCAAATTTTACTATCCACTTTTCCATATGGAAAGTTTTTGAAACACAAGAAACAAGAACAGCTGAGTCTGATGCAGGAGAATGGAAGAAAACTAAAAGCAAACTAAAAGGACTAGATCTTACCCTTCAAAAGCATTCTTTTTCAAGCAACTGGGGTTTTGAAACATAAAAGTATACACGTTTTCAATTGCACTACTTATATTCTATAGCAAATAATTTTTCCATAATCAAAGTACTATAAATGCTATTTTAGTGAGTTTACATTTTTAGAATCAACTTAGAGGAAAAGCCTTATTTAGAGTTAGAAAACAAAATCTAAAAGCTATAACTTTAGCACCGGTGACAAAAAAATACACTGGAGCTCTTCCATCCCATATCATCAGGGACAGTGGCGATCAGTTATAATCAGAAAAGTCATGGAAGCAGAGAATCACACAAATAGCTGCATGCAAACCTTAAACACTTAATTTTACCTTAGAAGTCATAAATATGCATTCATGCCTGATCTCTGGGTGAATGACCAATGGCTTTGAGTGTGAATATCTGCTACTGGAGTTACCCATGACTTTTTTTTTTTCTTTTGTATGAACCACATCCATAATACATGGTCTGACTTGCAGTATCAGTTTCTTTAAAGTGGAGCAAAAACTCAGACATCCTCAAAGCATCTGAGTATAGACCCTTCTGGATTTTTACCATATATATGTTTTTAAACAAATGTCTCACCCTAAAATGATAAATTTTTTTGGTGACTCATCTCTATCTTGTCTTTCTAAAGCAATCAACTTAGTTTTCATATATATCAAATCGTTACGTTATACACCTAAAATGGTTCTAGATAGGACTCAACTCACAATGAGTGTGGGGGGAGGGGCTTCCCACACACCACCAAGCAATTCTCTGACATCAGCAGGGCATCCTACAATTCAACTCAGCTCTGACACTATCTACCTGGACATAACAGACATAACATCAGCTTCCACAAGTTAAGGGATCAGTTCTACAAGACGTCCACACCTCACCCCACCCCCAATTCAGATGCCAATCACAAACTGGGCTTCTGATCAATGAGATATAGATTGGAGGTTCCAACCACCCTCACCCTGGACTTCAGTTGCCAGTTGCAAGTCCAGGCTGTTCCGTGGACTTCTGACAGACTGGCTATAAATCAGAGATTTATGTGTCCATATTCAAACTTGGATACATATAAATGTTTATAGCAACACTATTATTTAGCCAAAAAGTGGAAACAACCCGATGTTCATCAACTGATTAACAGATAAAGAAAATATGATATATCCACACAATGGATTATTACTCAGCAATAAAAAGGAAAGAAGTCATGTTAATCACTCAATGAACACTGAATGCATGAATCTAGAAAACATGATGCTAAGTGAAAGAAGCCAAACACAAAAGCCACATTTTATATGATTTCATTTATATACAATTTCCAGAATTGGCAAATCCCTAGAGATAGAAAGTAGATTAATGGTTGCCTATGGTTGGGGGGTGGGAGAACAGCAGGGAGACAAGGAGTGACTCCTAATGAGTACAGGGTTTCTTTATGGGATGGTAAAAATGTTCTATAATTGATTGTGGTATTCATTTGCCTATCTATCGATATACAAAAGCCTTGTACTATACATATATACATATATACATATATATATATACACACACATATATGTGTATATACACACACACACACACACACACACACACACATATACACACACTTCAATTTGTTGAATTGTATGGTATGTCAATTCTACCTCAATAAACCATTTTAAAAAATCAAATGGGATCTACCAGGTTTACTGAAAACTAGAAATTGTAAAAGTTGTCTTACTACGCAGCAGTAAAAAGCAGAAAAAAAAGATAAACACCAACATTTATTGAGTGATTAACATGTGCCAGGCACTGTGCTAAGTATTTCAGCATCAAGTTTAAGCCTCCTGGGACAAAGACTAACAGTATCCATTCTCCCCTTGCTAAGAGAACCCCTGAATTCTTATTGGATACCTGGCTATATTTCATGGCCTCCCTTTAAGCTGAGTATAGCTATGAGACTAAGTGCTGGCCCACAGGAATTAAGTGGGAGAAGTGTGGGTAACTTTCTGAGCTGTGCTCTCACAAGTGTGGGACGGGATGCCTTTATTCCCTTCCTTCGCCCTATTGACAAAAATGCTAATGTGATGGTTGGAGCTGGAATAGCCATTGTGGACCATGAAGAAGTGAACCTCAGACTAGAGGCCATGAATGGCAGAATAACAAGACTGAAATAGCATGAGTCTTTGAGGAAGGACTACAGGGTGCAGAGCCTCCACATCTGGACTGCCTGCCATCAAACTTGTTTATGCCACTGTTACTATGTTTTCCTTTCTGTTAAATGAGGTCTAACATCTGAATACATCCCCTATGAGACAGCTACTATTTTTGCCCCATTTTTAAAATGAAAACAAACAAACAAACAAACTGAAACTCTGAGAGATGAAGTGTCCTGTCCTAGACCTCATAGTTGATTAGTGACAGAGCTGGGGTTTGAAGCTAAGTCTCATGATACCTGGCCCGCTGGGGTACAGGAAGCCCTATGTCCCTCACCAGCCACACACTCCTCACCTGATGTCCTGTGTTGGAGAGACCTCAGGCTTCAGTTGCACTTTCAGGGGCACCCGTTGCTCTGCCAGCCAGATGGCACACTGCCTAGCCACTTGTTCATCCCCGCCTGCCACTGCTCGGGCGAGTCTCAGGGCCATCTCCTCAGCTAAAATCCAGCACAGCAGAAGCAGGTTAGCACGGGGTTTATTTTTTCAGGAGCTGCGGGTGAGGGGGTGAGGGAGGATGTGATCCTTATGCTACTTCTTCTGTCTTCCTTGTGAACTCCTACATACTTTTCAGCACCCAGCTTTAAAATCCCTTTCTCTGAGAGGCCTTCTCTGATACTCACCACTCCCCCTCCCTGCTCATTTGGTTCTATTTTTCCTTCATACTCCCAGGTGCCCCACACTTCCATTCATTTATCTGACAAGCATTTATTGAGCTCCTACGGTAGGCAAACTTCAGTCTCAGGAACTGGGACTCAGCAAATGAGTAAGATAAACAGGGTCCCTTCTCTTCATGGACCTCCCACCCGGGTAAGAAGACAGACATTAACAAGTTTAACAAAGAAAAACTTCAGACTGTGATCCACGCTGGCAAGGAAACAAACAGGGTAAGGAGATCAGGGAAGGCCTCTAGGAGGAGGTGACACTGAAGCTGCGCTCTGAAGGAGAAACTGGATATGTCAAGGCCCAGTGGGGAAGAGGGTTCCAGGTAGAAAGGTAAGGGCAAAGGCCTTAAGCAAGAAATGGTTGGATTAGAACAGAAAGAAGCCAATGGGGTTCCAGCAGAATGAGCAAGGGGGAAGACTGGAGGAAGACTGTGACCTCAGCCAGTCAGCAAGGCCTGTGGGCTACCTAAGGGCTCTGGGCTTTGTTCTAAGAACACAGAGGAGAACAGGAGAGTTTTTGAGCTGGGTGGTGCAATGTGACCTGATTTATGTTTTACAGCACTGAGTGGAGGGGACAAGAGAGGCGGCAAAGACCCCTGGTATTCAGGTCAATGAGGTAGGCCTGTCTCAGCCAGGGAGGTTTCCTGTGTCCTCTGGGAGCTGCCACCTCTGCTGAGAGCTGGTCCCGGGAGGCCACAGGGGCATCACATAAAAGACAAGATGCCTCTGGAAGCAACCCAGCCCCACGTGAGAAAACTGAAAGGCTGGTGGCAGAGGGAGGCCAGGTCCTGGCAGGGCCCACCTCCCACCGAAAGTGTCCCAGTGGCCTCCAGCCTGTGCCCACCTTTCTTGATCTTCTCGTCCATCTGGCGTGGTTGCGCCCATCCCCCCAGGTGGGGATTACAGCTCCGGGAAAATGTGCCTCCGGGTCACCTGGGAGAGGGCAGGCGACCAGGAGCAACTGAGCCCGGCCCAGCGGCCTCTGTCGCGGCCGAGCCCTCCGGTGCCTCGGTGTCACCGACAGCAGTCGGGAGGCATTACACTACCCGCCGACCGGGGACCGGGTTTGGGATAGGGCACAAGCCAGTACTTCGCGTGAAAGGGCAGGGGCCACCGAATCAAGCCCGTAATGGGAGACAGAAAAATACGAGGCAGGCCTGGTGTGTGGCAGAGCGACACCGCAGAGCCGGGACGATGGAAGGCCCCGGGCAGGCCCCCCACTTCTCCATGCTGGGAGCGTCTCCGGCGCCCGAGATTTCAGCTCAACTCCCTCCACTCCGGCTCCAGTCAGTGGAGAGGAGGAGGGGAGCACTTTCGGCGGAAGAGAAAGTAAAAGTGTCGTCCCCGGAAGTGGGGCGGAAAATTGTCGCGGGATCCCAAACACCAGCCCCCCGCCTGGCCCACTCCAGGCAGTCCCAGGCGGACACCACTCTGCCACAGGTCAAGGAGGTTCCAGGGGCTCAACGCCCCTGCCTCGTTGGCCCTACCCCCCGCCCCGGGGTGGATCGCTGACCCCCAGACCTTCACTCACCCGCCGGGGCCCGCCGGCAGCGCCGCGGGAGCGGGGAGAAGGAAGGACGGGGCCCGGCTGAGGCGGGGCGGGCCATCGGGGGCGGGGAGAGGGCGGAGCCATCTCCCAGCTCAGCCCAGCGGCTGGAGCCGGAGTGAGCAGACCCGGTCTTTTTTTTTTTTTTTTTTTTAATACATTTTTATTGTTAGACTTATTGGGGTGACATCTGTTAGCAAGGATTACATAGGTTTCAGGCATACAACTCTACAGACCAGGTCTTTAGCTGTGTTTCCAGGAAAGGAAATGGAGACTGAGTTTCTGGCCTGCCCACCCCAGAGGCCACATGGTCGGATTTGAATCCTGGCCTGGCGGGCTCAGGAGCTCACTCACCATCAGCCAGCCGGACACTGCCTCTTGGTGACCTTTTTATTGGGCCGCTGCTGAAGTTTGCATTCTCCCGGGACAGGCTGGAAGGTCTTTGCATCCTCCAGCCTCCTCGTTCCTTAATTGTCCTCTCACCCCTCATCCCATAGATCAGCAGATCCTTTGGGCTGCACCGGCTGGCGGAATGGTTCCCTCACATCTGACCCCTCACATCTCTTTCACGACCCGTCCCCCACCCCCCACCCCCCGTTCCTCCATCATTTCTCTGGTGTCCTGCATCGGCCGCCTCGTTGGGTTCCTTGCTTCTTTTGATCCTTACAGTCCATTTTCCACCCAACGCTGCCAACTGGTTAGAATGTAAGTTAAACTATGTCACTTCTCAAAACGCTCCCAATAGCTCCCATCTCACCCGAAGTAAAAGCCTAGTAAAATCCTGTAAAATCTCTTTGACTCTCCCCTGGAACGAGGCAGACACACTCCCACCGCAGGGCCTTTGCATTTCCTATAACCCAAATATCTTCATGCCTTGCTCTCTCCCTTTATTTTGGTCATTACACACAAGTCTTCCCTGTGCACTCTGTCTGAAATGTCACATACACACCTACATCCATCTAGCATTTCATATCTTCCTGGATTCATTTTTTTCCCAAAGTATATATTACTATCTACCAGCATATTTTACTTATTATCTTGTTTTTTGTCTGTTTCTGTCTTTTAGAGGGCATGGACTTTTGTATGTTTTGCTCACTTCTGTGTTGCTCGTGTCTAGAACAGTTCCTAACACAAAATAAGTGCTCAAGGTTATAAATATGTTAAGTGAATGAATGAATCTCAGACGTTCATCTGTGATCACTTCCCTTTTGCTTAAAATACATCCTTTAAGACATAGGTTCTATGGGCTGTACATTTGAATTACCCAGAGAGCTTTTAAAAACCTTCACGCCCAGGCTACCATGTGTCAGATCAGTTGATCTGGGACCCCTGGGGGTGGCCCAGGCATCAGGAGTTTGTAATAAGAAGCCAAGTTTGAGAATCACTGTTTTAGAATTCCCAGTAGGAAGTGTCTTCTAGCGACAAAGTCTCTTAGGTTTTGTTTGCAAGTCTTTATTTAGACTCCATTCTTGATATTTTCACTAGGTATAGATTCGAGCCGGCATTTCAGCACCTTGAAGATAAAATTCTGTTGTCTTCCAGCTTCCATGGTTGCTGTTGAGACATCACCACCTGTCATTCTTTCTTTAAAAGCTTTATTGAGATATAATTTCTATACCATAAGATCCACCCATTTACAATCTTATGGTTTCTAGTACATTTTCAGAGTTGCACAGTCCTCACCACAATCTAATTTTTAGAGCATTTTTATCACTCCTAAAAACCCTGTACCCATTCGTGGATACTCCCCTTCTCCTACCCTCCAACCCATACCATGAATCTACTTCTTATCGCTATAGATTTTCCTATTCTGGACATTTTACATTTATTAAATCTTACAACATGTGGTCCTTTGTAAAAGACTTCTTTCACTTAGCATGTTTTTGAGGTTCATCCATGTTATATTGCTGCTGTTTTGAAAATGATCTATATTTTTCCCTCTGAGTGCTTTTATTTTATTTTATTATTATTATTATTATTATAATTTTTTTTTTTTTTTTGCTTTTTGCTTTTTGGTATGTGGGTAGCTCCCTGACTGGGAATCGAACCCAGGCTGCAGCGTTGACAGTGCTGAAGTCTTAGCCACTATACCACCAGGGAACTCCCCTTCTAGTGCTTAAGATTTTATCTTTGTCTTTTTGTCTTTGCTTTATGAGGTATTTATGTATGACAATTTATGGAATCTCTTGAATCTGTGATTGATGTCTGATTTCACGAATTCCCACTTTAGCCACATCTAATCTGCTGTTATCACACATTTTAAATTTTTTATTTTGGTTATTATAATTTTTTATTGTAGAAGTGTTGTTTTTTATTTTGTTTTGTTTTTTTGCTTTTTGGTATGTGGGTAGCTCCCTGACTGGGAATCGAACCCAGGCCACAGCGCTAACAGCGCCAGCGCCAAAGCCTTAAGCCACTACACCATCAGGGAAGTCCCTAGAAATTCTGTTAGGTTTTTAAATCTATTGTGTGACTTGATACAATTTCCTATACTTTGGCCATAGTTTCAAGCTTGTTATTTATTTAAGCCTAGTAAACATTTTTGCTTTATAATCTATAAGTGGTAATATTGCTGTCTGAACGCAGAATGTCTGTTTCTGCTGGTTTTCACTCCTGTTGCCTTGTTTTCTTCTGCTGCCCCTGCCAGTTTGCGATGGTCGTGTTCCCTTCAGCCCTGAGGTCATCTGCCCAAATTTGTACTGAGGGCAGATAGATCTCTCAGGTGTTCTGATTTTAGCCTTGGCCTGTCAGGGGCAGAGCTGGCATTCACTTTGGACATCCTTCACCCCAGCGGGTAGATTGGAGTCATTCAAACCTGGAGTCACACTATCTGTGTGACCCTGGACAAGAGATTTAGTCCCCTTCTCTGGGCCTCAGTTTCCCCCTCTGTGCAATGGTGATCAGACGGTCCCTCCCTCATTGGGTTACTGTGAGGATCTGTATCAATTATTGGTTATTGATACGAAACAAAGTACTCCAAACATTAGTGGCTTAAAACAACAGTTTTTATAGGTTAAGAATTTGGGAGCAGATTCTTACGTCATTTGGCTCAAGGTCTCTTATGAGGTTGTATTTAAGATTTCAGCTGGGGGAGTTCCCTGATGGTGTAGTGGCTTAAGGCTTCAGCGCTGGTGCTGTCAGCGCTGTGGCCTGGGTTCGATTCCCAGCCAGGGAGTTACCCACATACCAAAAAGCAAAAAAAAAAAAAAAAAAAAAGATTTCAGCTGGGGCTTTAGTCACCTGAAGGCTTGATGGGGCTGGGGGACTGACTGTCAAGAAAGCCCACTTATATGCCTGGTTGGTGTTGGTTATCTGCAGGATGCCCAAGTCCTTCACCCACAACCTCTCCATAGGACTACTTGAGTGTCCTAGCCACAGGGCAGATGATCCACGGGAGCAAGGCAGAAGCCACAGTATACTTTATGGTCTAGACTTAAAAGTTGTACTCCATCATTTTCCCACTCTCCTCTTAGTTATTCTGGTCAGCCTCGCTCAGGGTGGGAAGGACCTACTAAGGGCATGGATGTCAGGTGTCAAGGGTCATTGAGAGCCATCTCAGAGGCTGGTTATCACATGTCCTAAAACCAAAGCACTTAAAACAATGCTTGGCATGTGGTATGTGCTCAGAAAACATTGACCATCCCTAATAAATGAGCTGCCTTCTCTCTAGGCATGTAGGATCTGCACAGCAACCACTTTCATTCAGTTGTTCAACAAACATTTATGGAGCAGATCTGTATGCCAGGCTCTGTTCTAGGAGCTGGGGAGAGCTGTAAACAAAACATAGTCCCTGGCCTTACGAAACTAACACAGACAGATCTAGAATGTTATGCCAGGTGGTTCTAAGTGCTGTGAAGAACCACAAAGCCAGGTAAGGGGACAGAGGATGATGAGGGGGTGAGGACTGCATGTCTTTCCCCGTGAAGCTGGTACAACTGTAGTGGTGGCTTGGATTTTGACCTCTGATAAAGGAGGTCGAACTTGTGACCTCAAAGCCCACCCTAGCCTCACAGACAGGTAGAATTTGTACACGTTTTACACCTGGACTGGGGTCAAACAGACACAAACAGAAGCTGAAATGAGTTCTAAGTCCCTGAGGAGGCAGGATTTCTACCAATGCAGAGGTTCTGCAACTTGGGTGTCCAGAAACATCACCAAGGGTCTTATTAGAAGTCAGAACTCCAGGCATTCTGACTCACTAAGTCTGGGGAGAGTCCTAGGATCTGCATTTTAAATAAGCACCCCAAGGAACTGATGCAGAGGACCGCCAACCACATCTGAAAGCGCCTGTTGCACCGAGTTCAGTGGTACAGGGGCGCGTGGGCCAAAGCTGACAAGTGTTCGAAGCAGGCTGACCAGATGTCCCATTTTATTTTTTTTTATTTTTTTATTTTTTTGTGGGTAGTTCCCTGGCTGGGAATCGAACCCAGGCCGCAGTGCTGACAGCGCCAGCACCAAAGCCTTAAGCCACTACACCATCAGGGAACTCCCTGGATGTCCCATTTTAAACAGGACAGAAAACAGCACATCTCAGGTCAGCCTAGTCTCACTGGGCTAAATTCAAGGTGTCAGTAGGCTGACCACACGCACCATTAGAAACGGGACAGGACTATTGTTTCCTGTCCCATGTAAAATGGGACATCTGGTCAGCCTAGTCAGAACCGGCTCCAGGCCCAGTCTCAGGGATGGGCGGGGCTTCGCCTCACCGAGGGGAGGGGAGCAGGCTGGGGCCCAGGGACACCAAGCAGCCTGACTCCAGAGTACTGAGTTCTCAAGTACTCCAATGCCACTCTCCTTTTTCCTTAGGTCTCGCTAATGTGACACCAGGGACAACAGAGCAAAGAGACAGAATGAGCTTGGGGAGCCGTGTTCTTGCTAACAGCTCAGAGAGCTGATTCAACCCGTCCTGAAGCTCACCCCATCTGTTGACTTCTTGCTTTGCATGCAATACTTTTCCTCCTTTTTAAAGCCACTTTGACTTGGGGTTTCCGTTACTTGCAGCCAAAATTTCACCCCAGCTGACACACAAATGCCTCTAGAAGGGGAGAGGGAATGCAGAGGACCCACTGGACTGCAGGAAATCTATCCTCACCGAGGTTGGGACACAAGGCCTCTGGCCTTTCACCGGGGGGGCTGGTTTAGGAAGCAGGGAAAGCTGATAACAGAGGATCAAAGAAATGTCCAGGAGAAATAAAAGTATTTCTTAACTCTTTTATTAGGCACAAGGTAAAAAATATATACTTGTGGTATCCAAAACCTATAGTGGTTATGTGGGGTCCTGGACCCCAGGTGTCCCCAGACTTGGGCTTAGGACTTTCCAGGAGGCCAGGGGGCAGACCTTGCCTAATCCTATCCCCCAACTCTGGTTCTCAGATCAAGGGCTACTGAGGTGGACAGGCCTGAACCCTTACTCCGACGACTCCTTGAGTCAGGTGAGGACCCACCTCACAGTTTGCACTTTATCTTCCAGCCCAAATGCTTGGCTTAGGCCTGCAGATAAGACAGGGCTGCTGGAGCCGAATTCCCAGCACGGCCTGGGCTCTGGAGTCCTAAGTCACAGGGGAGCCTTTGGCACAGAATGCTTCCCTTTTTCTGAAAGGTGCAAGATACTGAGGCAGCTGGGCTGTTTGTGAAAGGGACTGTCCTGTGATAGAGGTGCTGGGGTGCCAGCACGAGTGGACGGGGACACGTGCCCTAAGTGTGCCCAGCCCAGACACTGGCCTGTGGGTGTGGAAAAGTACTGTCAGCTCTATAAGCAGGAGTTTTGTTTCTTTTGTTCACAACTGTGTTCCCAGCACCAAGAATAGGGTGTGGCACGCACAGTGAGCTCCCAAGGAGGATTTGTTGAATGCACAAGCCTGTGTGCACAGGCGTGAGGATCCACGAAGGCGTGCATACAGCACACTCCACAAATGCCTCCTCTTTTCTTTGTCCTAGAAGGCACTTAAGGTTTGTCTCAGTTAAAAGAGGCAGAAGCGAACTTGGAGATGCCCCAAACTCAACCCTGTGTTAGCAGCTGAGTCTGGTAGAGTAGCCCTAGGCATAGAGACCCCTTTCTCCCTCCTCTTCCTCGACCTCCTCCAGTCCTGACCCTTTGGGGACCACCTGATCAGCCTCCCAGAGGTGGGTTCGGGATGGGACGGAGTGGACTGGGTTCTCCTGCAGCCAGGGGTGCAGCAGGATGCCCGAGGCTGTGAGCCGCTCGGCCGGCTCCTGTCGAAGGAGACAGCGGACCAGGCAGCAGGCTGGGGCTGAGAGGCCCTGAGGCAGGGCAAAGGCCCCACGGCGGATCTTGCCAAAGAGCAGGGCAGGCTCTGAGTCCTGGAAGGGGTAGTGGCCGGCCAGCATGGTGAAGAGCGCCACACCCAGACTCCAGACATCCGCCGCCTTGCCTGAGTACGACGCCCTGGAACTGAGGATCTCGGGTCCCACGTAGGCAGGGCACGCGTGCTTGTCCCACAGGGAGTCATCCGGCCCAGTCAGCACGTAGGCGTCCTCCAGGTTCTCCAGCACCAGCTTTGTCCTGTGCCAGGGGGAGAGATGGAGGGGTCAGCTCCTGGTGGGACACCCCCACCCCACCCCATGCTATCACCCTAAATGGCACCCATTTCCCTGCATTTGGCAGACATGAGCCAGCTGTGTGAGGCTAAGTGATTGAGCCCATTTTACAGATGAGGAAGCCCAGGCTCAGAGAGGTTAAGTCATTGCTCAAAGTCACAGAACAATTAAATTTGAACTAGTACTCAAAGGAACATATTTCCCACAGTTCTTCAGGGAGGGGACTCAGGGCATTAAGCCTCTTGTAAACCAGATGCAAACTTAGGGTCCACGCAGGTAATAAAATGAGAGGAACAGGAAGTGGGGACTGTGCCAACGATCTCAGCACAAACCCTGCCTAATAAAGGCACCACTAACGACCTCAAAGGCCATATTTACAGACTTTCCACTGTGTACCTGGCCCCTAAGCTAAGCTCAGTACTTGGGATATTCATTTAATCCTCATACAACCAGGGTGAAAGACACCATTTGACAGCCACAAGGCATGGGGTGGGGATGTGAACCCCAGCTCTCAGCCGTCAGAGCCAATGCTATGAACCACCCCTCAAGCTCAGAGGGAATTAGGACCCTGGCTCTGGAGTCACACCTGGGTTCACATCCCAGCACTACTACTTACTTGGCTGTGGGATCATCAGTATTACTGACCTCTCTGGGCCTCTGTTTCCTCACTTGCCATAGAGGGAAAATAGTGTCTACCTCATGTTTGTAAAGATCCAGGGGTGCAGCCTGGGGTGCAGCAGCTATGCTCTTCATCACTGTCGGCTGTTATCACAAAGGCAACGTTCTACCCCCAGGGGGTTCCAAGAGAACGAGTCAACTTTTTCCTGAGAACCAGGCAGTGGCCTAGCCCAGGCTTCTCCACTTTCTACCAAGGCTTCCTGGCCTTCCCCAGCCTCCGTTTTTCCACTACGGCCCACCTCTTGGGTGTGTCTGTGGGCGAGTTCTCTGTGGCCACACTCACCTCTCACAGTCGGTGAAGACAAAGCGACAAAGCTTGAGATCCCGCAGGACGAGACCGTGTTGGTGACAGTGCGCCACGGCAGCGGCCATCTGGCGGAAGAGCGCGGTGGCCTCGGGCTCAGGGAGGCGGCGGCGGCGGCGCACCAGGCTGTGCATGTCCCCGTGGGTCCGCGGGAAAAAGGTGTAAAGGTGCTGTGTGCCCTCCAGCACCTCCGCGGGCCGTGCCACGTGCCTGTGGAGGGGCAGCCGAGCGTAGGGCTCCAGCACTGCCCGGGCTTCGCAGGCCGGGTACGCCTGTGGGCGGAGCATGGCGTGAGCACAGCTGGGGATGCGTGGGGCCCGGGTGACCTTGAATACATTAGATCTGTGCTCCCGTGGCCCCTAAGCTCCACCTGAGCTGTGAGTGCCCATCTGGTTTACCTGTTATCTGCCCCGCCCAGGGATTGATGAAGACTTGGGGGTTCACTGGCTGTTTCCCCAATAAATACAGAACTAAATGAATATACGGACCCATCAGCCCTGGCAATCCTCTGGAGCCTTTTCCAGGTCCCCTGTGATGTTCGGGGAGAGGGGCCCCCACGGTAGGTACCTTGCAGGTATACTCGGTGCCTGTGGGGCAATGCAGGGCCTGGCAGGCGCGGCCGCCCTCCTGGGGCTCCAGGAGGACATAGGGTCCAAGCTGGGAGGCAGCAGTCACAGCAAGGGCACGGACTGGAGCACTGGGAGAGCCCAGGGGCAATGGGCACCGGGGAAGCCTGGGCTGGGATCCACCTTGAGCTTGTTTCCCGGTGGGACGCTCGATGTCTAGGTCATCATCCAACTGCTTTTTCCTGGAAGGGGCATCCATTGGAGCTGCCAGAAGGGTGGCCGGCATCTAGACAGAAAGGGAGAAAGGCACTAAAGTGAGGCTGTCTGGTGGCCCCTCTCTACCATTACAGGTGGGAGGGTACAGCATTGACCAGGGCTGATTTGGCAATGTGCGTTAAACTGACCACCACACATACCCAGGAATGGGTGTCCCACTTCTGGGAATTTATCTTCCAATTAAAACGCTCACCAAAAATTTAAGTATGTGAAAAGTTGTTCATCAGAGCCTCATGTCTGATAACAAAAGGCAATGAACACCTTCAAATGTCCAGCAGTCGGAGGCTGGTTAAAATATCATGGTATGTAGCCATGTAGTGGAATACTATACAGTACTGAAAAAAACCAAGAAGCTCCCCACATACTGGTGTAACGATGCAAGTACAAGATTATTCTTGCAGCCCATGGGATAGAAACAATTGAATATCCATCATTAGGGGTCTGGTTACATAAGTTACCCATATAAAAATTTCATCCATAAATTTGCAGCCATATAAAAGACCAAGGAAACTATATGCTAATTGAAAAGATCTCCAGAATGAACTATTATTCTGAGAAAAAATGTAAAATGGAGAGATGGGATTGGTGGTTGGCGAGAGGAAGGAAGAGAGACTTTGCACTGTATCTGGTGAGGGCTATAGTGTAGGCAGCTAGTGCCTATGAAAGGGGGGGAAGGATGGAAGGACAGGGGAAGGGTGGTGAGGATGATGAATGATGAGGTATGTATATATGAATGTATATTCTGGAATGAATATATTGTCTAGTAAACAAAGCAATCTGCTGAACAATATACCCAAGATGATCCATTTATGTAAAAAACTCAGCAGTATATAATATGTATCTGTGTGTGTGTGTGTGTGTGTGTGTGTGTGTTTGTATAAATGCACAGGAAAAGGTCTGGAAAGACCCAGACTAAAATGGCCACAGTAGCTCCTGGCCTCCTGGGAGACCTCTAAGAGAGGAAGGGATTTGGTCAGGAAGTAAGGGAATTTTCTGTATTAATATTTTGAAATAAAGGTTTACATTCATTTATTGCTTGAGTATTTCAAAACAGATAAAGTTCAGAATTGAAAAACCCCCACTCGATCTATGACTGCCTGATGGTCCAAGAGCTACTGGAATCACAGGGTCCACGTGCAGAATTAGTCCCCCAACCAGCTCAGTTTCACCATCAGGTGAGAAGGGAGGCAGGGAGGGGAGGTCTCTCAAAGGTTCCAAGATTCATTTATTCAATTCAGCTGTGTCACTGTGTGTGTGTGTGTGTGTGTGTGTGTGTGTGTGAGTCTGTGTGTGTGTGTGTGTTTCTGTGTGGTGAGTGGAGAAGAGGGCAAAGGCATGTCAGGACAGAAAGGTTCTCTTCAAGACATACCTGCCCACCCATTCAGACTCCAGATGAGGGAGAGCAAGGCCCAGGTAAGAGGTGTTAAAGAGAGAGAGAACGACTTCAGCCCAGTTAAAGACCTTCCCAACAACAGCCTGAGGCAGGATTAATGAGGAAATGGCACTCAAGAGTCATTTCTTAGACTGATGCTCACCTCTCCAGTCATGCTGCTCCCAAATGCATGGACTCCCTTGGAAGAGAGGAAGGGACCTCTCACTTGGAGTGAAAGGCCATAATCCTGTCTTGGTAGGAATGCAGTAGGGGATTGCTATCCTCAGATACTCCCAGGATATAATCCTGACTCAGAACCTTTCTGGCTGGGTAGTCCTGGGCAAGGTCTTCAGCCTTCATGAGTCTCAGTTCTCTTATAGGATGCAAAGCCCATAGGATTTCATTTTTTTTTAATTACAGTTGACATTCAGTATTAGATTAGTTTCAGGTGTACAGCATAGTGGTTAGACATTTATATAACTTACAAAGTGATCCCACAATAAATTCAGTACCCACCTGGCACCATATATACAGTTACTACAATATTATTGACTATATTCCCTGTGCTGTACTTTACATCCCTATGACTATTGTGTAACTGCCAAATTGTACTTCTTAACCCCTTCACCTTTTGCACCCAGCCTCCAACCCCCTCCCATCTAGCAAACATCAGTTAGTTCTCTGTATGTATGAGTTTCTGTTTTGCTTGTCTGTTTATGTTGTTTTTTAGATTTCACAGAAAAGTGCAATCATATGTTATTTGTGTTTCTCTGACTGACTTTTTTCACTTAGGATAACAACCTCCAGGTCCATCCCTGTTGTCATAAATGGTTAAGATTTCATTCTTTTTCATGGCCGAGTAATAGTCTATTTTATATATGTACCACCTTTTCTGTATCCAGTCATCTATGATGGACACTTAAGTTGTTTCTATATCTTGGTTATTGTAAATAATGCTGCAGTGAACACAGGGGTGCATATATCTTTTTTAATTAGTATTTTAGATTTCTTCAGATAAATATCCAGAAGTGGAATTGCTGGGTCATAATTTTTTAAGGAACCTCCATACTGTTTTTCGTAGTGGCTACACCAATTTGCAATCCCACCAGAAGTCCAAAGGGTTCCCTTTTCTCCACAGCCTCACCAACACCTGTTTGATTTATTGATGATAGCCATTCTGACAGCTGTGAGGTGATACTTCATTGTGGTTTTTATTTGTATTTCTCTGATGATTGGTGGCATTGAGCATCATAGGATTTTTGTGGTTAAGAAATTAAAACAAATAAAGTAGCATTAGTCTGTTACAGGACTGATGTCAGGAAATGGTCACACCTACCTCTCTCCATGAGCAAGCGTGCAGGGGTGCACACATACAGCTCTCCCAACTATCACGCTTAGTATTGCAGGACTGATACCAACAAGGCCACATGCACAAGCTGATGTGCCACCCCCCCACACACACACACCGGCCTCCAGCAGCCAGGCTCCTCCCTTGGGAGCGGAAGCGGAGGGAGCCGGTGTCCTGGGACAGAAGGTTCTGTGGAAATCCAGGGGCGGTGGGTAGGGAGTAGGGGGGTTGTGAGGAACCGACAGGGGGGTGAGACAAAGGAAAGGAAGCTGGATCCAGGGCTAGGGCTCAGGGCTGGGGGAAGGGGCAGACCTGGACCCTCTCCCGGCCCCCGCCCCCCAATCTGCAGTACAACACACAGCCTGCAGGAAGGAAACACACACGCGAGCACAGTGTAATTAATATGCAAACTCGTAGCCGCACTACTAGGTGCACAGCTGCGCCCAGGACCCGCTCGCACTAGGGTCCCGCATCTGCGTGCTGCATCCGCGCTCCTACTTGTCCTGCACTGGTTCCCCGCCCCCAGGGCACCCCAGCCCTGCCCCAGCCGGCCGTATCCCCCGCATAACCAACACCTGCCATCAGGTGCTGGGTCTTCCCTGCAACTGTACGCTCTACGAAGACACAGAGCCCCGAGACACATCCACCCAGACCCCACAAGTTCACGCGGACCTCCGCAGACACCCCACCCCCTAGTAACACAGACTGTACAAACAGTGCCCCAGTACCCCCAATGTCCTCCACAGTCCTTCACACATAGACCTCCCCGCACCCAACCACAAGACTACCCGGTCCCACACTCACCCAAAACACAGACAACTGCACACCTCTCTCAGGGCAACACTGGGACACCTCAGTCGCCGGCTAACTTTGACCCCCGGGACACAGCTGCCACGCCCGAGGTGTGCACTAGGGCGACTCCAAGTTCTGCAGGGCCGTGTCACCTGAGACTCGGCAGGAATGCTTGGACCAGGTCACCCCCCGGATAGCGGGGTTTAATAAAAGTGGTGTGTGTGCGCGCGTTTGCACGCGCGCGTGATACGCGGAAGCCCGGAGCCGCGCCGAAGCTCGGGGGCCAACCTCCAGCAGTCGCTCCTCCAACCTACCCACCCCACCCCCGGCAGGGGGCCGGGTACCTTGCCCTCGTGAGGCGGTGTTCGGCGCTGGACACCCCTGATGGCCCGGACCCTGCTCCGCTGCGGCTAAGCTTAGGATCCGGTGGAGCTCTGACCTCAACCCTCCGCAGCCCGAAGCGAGCGGAGATGCGGCGGATTAGGTTGCAAGTGTCTCCAGGACCCCTGGCACCAGGCTCCAGCTCTGGCCCGGATGATGTAAACCTGAGCTAATCAGCCGCCGCCTGATGCGCTCGGGCCGGGGATTGCACCATTTCCCGCGCTCCGCCCCGCCCCTCGGGGTCAAGCCCCAGCGCGCCCCGCCCCGGCCCCTCCCGTTGAGTCGCTGCACGCGGCCCGGGGCCCTCTTGGCCTCTCTGGCCCCCTAGATGTGTCTTTTTTTTTTTTTGCTTTTTGGTATGTGGGTAGCTCCCTGACTGGGAATCGAACCCAGGTCGCAGCGCTGACAGCGCCAACGCCGAAGCCTTAAGCCACTACACCATCAGGGAGCTCCCCCTAGATGTGTCTTGTCTCCACACCTTTCCCCTCCTGCCCCGCACCCAAAGTTTGAGTGTAGGCACCAGCCACCGTCTCTCCCTATCATCTTGGAAAAAGCATTTTGCTTTCCTGAGCCTCAGTTTCCCCATCTGTGAACCGAGAAAAAACATCCTTTCCTCTGAGGATGGTGCTGAGAAGAAAAAAAAAGCCAACCATGATGGCCCCCCAGGTACTTCTTGTTTATAAAGTACTTTTCCACCATTGCTTCATTAAGCCATTAGTGGACCTTCGGCAGGCAGAAAGCTCCAGTTGCCCCATTCTACCAAGGGGCAGCCTGAGGCCCGGCTATGTGAAAGCAGTCCAGGAGCTTTGCAAAATCCACACTTAGAGGAGCTGACTCCTGACTCACAAGAGCCAATGTGGTGCCCTCGGGAGGTCAGGGTGGTGTGGGCTTCACAGCATTCATTTGATAAAGTGCAGCCTTTAATGGTTAAGAGCAAGCACCCTAGAACCAGCCTGCCCAAGAGAGCACCCTACCTCTGCCAGGCCCATTGTGCTACCTCCGGAAAGCTACTCAAAATCCTGCTTTAGTTTCTTCCTCTTTAAAATGGGCTTGTATCAGCACAACAGTCACTTCATAGGGTTGTTGTTTGGATTAAAGAAGTTAGTACAGGGACTTCCCTGGTGGTGTAGTGGCTTAGGCTTTGGCGCTGTCAACGATGCGACCTGGGTTCGATTCCCAGCCAGGGAACTACCCCCATTAAAAAAAAAAAAGTTAGTACAATCAAATGCTTGGAACAGTGTGTGGCACATCATAGGTGCTCAATAAAAAAAGTGGACATGATGGAGACAGAGAGGGAAAGGTTCCTACAACAGAACTTGCACCTCAGGCCTGGCAGGCCCTGGTGGCACTTATTGTTTGGTAAAGCACCCCTGTGCAGCCCCAGGGGTCCAGCAGCCTTCAGTGGAGATCCTTTTTAGATCTTGATATCTGGAATTTACCAGTGACAAAAAATAACTCCTCGGGTAAAGCGGGGCAGAGTCACCTTTGTTTCCCTGGTTCCAGAACTACAGGGACCTGCTCCCCTGTGTCTCAAAGCCGTCAGGACACACTAGGGGATTCTGGGATCTCATTTAACCCTGGAGACACCCCTGCTTGGGAGAAATTAATGAACTCATTTTCTACACCAGGACACCTAGACTCAGGTGAAGCCAGCACTGTGCTGGGTTTGCTCACACATTCCTAGCCTTGTTTCATGCTGTATCAGACTCCATGCCTATCATGACTCATCGTTGACAAGACTGTCTCATCCATCCCTTTCCTCATGGACTGTATAAATCAGTAGAGAGACAGAACATTACCAATAATCAACACGCCAAGATCATTTAACATAGATTATGTGTCACGTATTTACTTGAATAAAATACGGTAGAAT
Organism: Lyroderma lyra; assembly: GCA_004026885.1. Lineage (NCBI taxonomy): Eukaryota > Metazoa > Chordata > Mammalia > Chiroptera > Megadermatidae > Lyroderma > Lyroderma lyra. Next base: position 98,761 of record PVJL010001878.1, read on the forward strand.
CGTTCTCCATCAGATACGACTGAGGGGTGGTTATTTTCAGGAGGGCTCATCAGGAAGGTGATGCTTAATAGTAGGATCTTAAGGAAGAAAAGGGGCGACTAATGCAAAGATGTGAGAGAGAGACAGAGGGGAAAGTAAGTGCAAAGGTCCTGAGGCACCTAAGGACTGTGAGATGAACTTGGCATCTACATTCTATAAATGAATCAAGGTGAAGGGCTTACCCAAGACCACCTAGCTCATTGTATGAGGTGGATTGGGATTTGAACCTGGGGCTGCTGACCCCAGTGCCTACACTGGCCAGGGACATTTCACAATATTTGCAAAACAGCAGCCTCTACCCACACTTGTGGGTATGTTCGCTGGGACCACACCCTGGTCCTGGCCCCCAGGTTTGAGGAGGCCTTTGTCACTATTGGGGGTGTCAAATTCCAATTTTCTAGACCGACACTTTCCAATAGAACGTAATATGAGCCACATATGTAGTTTCAAATTTTTTAGTCATGTATTAAAGAAGAATAGAAAGAAATGGGTGGAATTAATTTTGATAATATATTCTATTTAATACAATATACCCTGCATATTATCATTTCAATAGATAATAAAAATTATTAATGAGTTCATCTAAAATATTTTCATACTAATATATTTAAAATCTGGTGTGCATTTTACACTTAGTTTGGACACAAATCATCATGGAAGTCAAATTGTCGATGGTTAAAGTAAAATGTTGTCCTATCAAAACAATTAAGCTGTATTTAATGAAAAATAATGTTATTACCTGTTTTAAAATTAAAATTCAATAAAATGAAAATTCAATTGTTTGGTCACAGTAACCACATTTTAAATACTTATGTGGCCTTATATTGAGTAGCACAACCCTGGATCAAGAATCCAGGACCGACACATGGTCCAGGGGGTACAGCAAAGTAATGAAGAGTCTGTTGGGTCTACAACATAGATGCCAAATAGCCTTGAACCTCAGTTTCTACATCTATAAAATGGGATTAATCATACTTTCCTCACATTGCAGGCTCAAGGAGTAAAAGCGTTGAAGCATCCTAGTGTCAGAGCCAAACCACATTTCCTGGTTCAAATCTTACCAATTCCAAACGGTGAGATTTTAGGTAAATTATTTAAACTCTCTGTGCCTCAGTTTCCTCATCTGTAAAATGGGGGTAATAACACTACTTACTTCATTGGCTTGTCATGAGGATTAAATGACAATATTTATAAAGGGCCTGGAATATAAATGCTATTATATATAAGTATTTGTAAAAAGTGAGAAATAAGGGGAGTTCCCTGGTGGTGTAGTGGCTAGGCTTCGGCGCTGTCAATGCTGCGGCCTGGGTTCGATTCCCAGCCAGGGAACTACCCACATAAAAAAATAAAATAAAAGTAAAAAACGTGAGAAAATAAATAGTGACCCACTCCCCAAAATTAAATGCAAAAATGTGCACTTTCCTGGAGAGAGAATTCCACTTTTATGAATTCTCTTCTCTGAGGCTCAGAACATCCTTCACCCACGTGTCTGAGCCAAGCTCTAGCACTGAGGAGCCAAGCTCTGACCCGCAGTGCTGAGGTGAGGAAGTGGGAGGGCAGTGCTCCAAGGAAGGACAGGAGGTGGGGGTCTGCCCACTGCGATGACAGTAGCCACACCTGCCACCTTGCATTCCACCCAGGTGTCACCAGTGATTGCTATATGCCTGAAATTCAACCATTGGTGTCCTTAAAACTTTCATCTGTGTAAGTTCTGCCCACGAAAGTGAAACGATGCCTTGGAAAGATTTCTGGTTAGATTCTAGGTCTGGCTGAAGCCACTGACCCTGAGATCGTGGGTGTCACCTCCTCTTTTGGGGACCTTAGTTTTTTTATCTGTAAAATAGGAAGAAAGGGTTGGATTAGGTCAGTGTTTTCTGAAATATGATATATACAACAATGGTGGATGCCAGGTGGTGTTAAGGTCCCTCGGAAACAATAGTGCTGTCCTGTTTCAAATGGTACATGTGGTCAGCCTAGCCTCACTGGGCTAAGTTCAAGGTGTCCGTAGGCTGACCTTAAGTACTGATGTTTGAAATGGGACAGTACCATTGTTTTCTGTTTCATTTAAAAAGATATGTCTAATCAGCCTACCTTGAGATTTTCTTCCTGTTTCCAATTACTGGGGGAGAAAATCTCATTTGATAGCTCTGTGTCTTTAACACTTTACTTGTTAAGGAAGAGAGAGCAGGGCTCAGCTCTTGGCCTTGAGCAAGAAACAGGATTTAACTAGAATTTAAGAATCTCAGGAGTTCCCTGATGGTGTAGTGGCTTAAGGCTTCGGAACTGGCGCTGTCGGTGCTGCGGCCTGGGTTCGATTCCCAGTCAGGGAGCTACTCACTATACCAAAAAGCAAAAAAAAAAAAAAAAGAAAGAAAGAAAAGAATCTTGCTTGCTTGGTATTCAATGTTACAGTTACTTCCCTTTTGTAGCAAATGATAGTGGCTTTCCATTTGAGGTCAGTGATTTAAGTTTTCCATTTTAAATAAATTTGCCTAAGTTTTTAAAAAATGAGCTAATTGAAAGAAAAACATTAGGAAACGAATAATACAGTTGGGTAAATGGATTTGGGGCAATTGATTTGGGAAAGACGGTAGGTGATTCAAGAGTCGCAACTCTAGACTGTGCTCCTCTTGGGGAACCTTTAACAGGAGTCTGGGCACCTCCCCCTTCTCTGGGGTCTCCCGGGAGCTTTGCGGAAACCTTTCATCATCTGAATCTGGCTCAGGCTGGGCCCCAGGAAAGGAAGCAGGCCAGTGCCTGGGCAGTATCAGCCCAGCGGTGGCCCAGCGGCAGCCACAGCCCTGCTGGGTGGTGTGGATCTGCCCCGTGAGCCTGGGTTTCCTTCACGAAGAATGTGGTTCTTGTGCCCATGGATCGAGCGTGGCCCTGTGTGGGTGCTCGCCTCACATCATCTCACTGCATCCTCCGTCCTCCCCACCAAGTGGCTGTTTGTATCCCTACAGACAGCTGAGGAAACTGGGGCTCAGAGAGGTGACATCACCTGCCCCAGGAGTGAGGGGAACCTGGGATTAGAAGCAGTTGGTCTGGCTGAAAGTCTGGGTGGTCTTCCCTCGCTGCTTTGTGCCACCTCCTGGGCCTGTCCTAGTTATATGACACTGAGTACATCAGTGAGCTACTCTGAGACCCAGAGCCCTCATGTATACACTGGATTTGATGGTAGTATTCTCCTGTTAGGGTTATTGAGCTGCGTATTATTATTATCGGGAGCTGTTATTGGATTCAGTGGGGGTTAAATGAATTAATACAGGTAAAGTGTTTAGAAGAGTTCCTGTCCTTAAAACTTTGTAAGGACAGGAACACGGTAAGCACTTGATGATAAGTGCTTATATTATTTCCATGGAGCCCAGGCTGCCACCTCTCCTCTCACATACCCCCTGACAGCTGAGGGTGAAGGGGTACCCCACGTGGCAGGCCTGGGCCATGTCCTTCATATGCTTTCTCATGTAATCCTGACCACAACCTTGTGAGCTAAGGATGAATCTATGACCTTTTTACCAATGAGAAAATCAGAAAGGACAAGTAACCTACCCAGATCACACAGCAAGCCAGGGATGTGAACCCAGATCAGTGAGGTTCCAAAGCTCATGGCAGGAGTTCCGTGGTGGTGTAGCGGCTTAAGGCTTTGGTACTGGTGCCGTCGGCGCTGCGGCCTGGGTTCGATTCCCAGTCGGGGAGCTACCCACATACAAAAAACAAACAAAACAAAGCCCATGGCAGTGCACTAATTCAGGAGCCTCCACAAGATTCACTGCAAGTTCCTGGCGAGGTCCCATGCCCTCCTCAAGGGCGAGGGGTCCTCTACCCAACCCGCAGTGGGAGGAGCTAGAGACCGCAGGGGGAAAGCTGGTTTCTGGTTCTGACCTTGCCCCTGACATTTGGATGACCTTGGGCAGCCGCCAGTCTTTCTCTGGCCTCAACCACATGATTACTGCTGTGTGTGTCAGAGGTGGGGCTCTCTGAACTTCCAGGGGTCCTGATTCTCTCCTCATGTTCCAGCTGGGAGGAGGAAGGGGGCCCCTGACCCACTCCTTCCTAATGTGGGAGTTGGCACTGAACTGCTATCATCTGATCCCTGCATGCTGCCTCCTGCGGGTCCTGAAGTCACCTGGGAATGGGAAGGCAAGGAATTATGCGTGTTCAACCCAGGCCACTGCCCAGCCCTTCCTTTTCTGAGAAGAGCTTGAGGGTGGGGTGGGGAGTAGGAGGTGGGAGCCGAGGTGTTCAGCCAGCAGCCAGTTACATCAGAAGACCTTGCGCAAGGCGCCCTCATAGGTCGGGGACAGAGCCCTGTTCCATAGTCCCTAGCCCCACCCTGGTCCCCTGGGGTGACAGAGTGAAGAATGTTAGAACTTGTGGGGTCACCAACCCAGGCCTGGCCCTCAGGGATTGTTCTCAGGGAGGGCAAGAGGATGGAGGGGAGGGTTTGGGGCAGGTGCTCCTCATCGGCCTGGGGGAGGAACTTCAGGCTGGAAGTTGCTCTTCAAGTTGTCCAAAGCCAACCCACTCACTCAGTCCTTCCTTGGAGAAAGGAGAGACTAGCCCAGGGCTCTGGACACTGACTGAGCACTGACTTGGCACTGATTGGGCACCTACCTTTTCCCATGCTGACCCCTGACCTAAAGTCTAATTTCAGCGCCTGACTGAATTACAATCCTGAAGACAGACTTACTCTAATCCACTACCCTTGATCCCAGTCCAGATAAAACCTAGCCTCAGGCCTGGTCAGAAATACTCTCTTGAGAATCAGGAGTGCTGTGCTTAGACACAGGCATCAAGAGCTTGGCAGTTGCTGGTTGCCCTTCTGGTCATTTTACCCGCCCCCACATTGAGGGTGGCTAAGGGGCCGGGTTGAACTGGGGCCCCATGGAGCTGTCCTCTGACCAGCCCCAAACTGTGACTCAGCAGGGTGGGGGCTGGATGGAGAGTCAGGCAGGCCCATTAGGGTGGACCAGGGCAGTGCTGAGTCAGGGCACAGAGAGAAAGGACAGTCTCTCTGAGGTTAGAGCTGCAGGTGGGGCATGGGGAGACCCGGGTCTACAAATGGATGCTGTGTGTGGCCAGCTGGGCCCATTAAGCTAAAGCAGCCCAGCCCAAGTCCTGTCCACCTCCATCTACCCCCTTACGACCCATCCATATGTTCTCTCTCAGAGCATCTGTTCTTTCCCTTCATAGTACATATTGTAATTTAGAATTATATATGTATTTAATGATATGTAATTATATATTAATTATATATGATTATATATTTTATACATATATATCTATCTCCCCCACTAAACTGTAAACTCCCTCAGGGCAAGTACCTGCTAGTTTGACTCATGGTACAGTGCCGAACACAAGGTAAACGCTCAGTAAATAGTACCTGAATGCATTAAATTTCTCCACCTATTAATTCATCCTTCATCTATGCATTTACCACTCACCCATAGCCCATTCACCATCATCTGCCCATTCAACTTTCTCCCACCATCTCGCCATTCTTTGTCTACCCTCCATTCAACCATCCACCACCTATATATCTTCCAGCATCAGTCAAACCATGGATATTTGATTTACTCATTCAACAAATATTTATTGAGCACTTACTATTTGCCAGGCATTGTTCTAAAGCCTGGGGCTACTGCAGTGAAAATAACAGACAAACAGTGCTTACATCCCAATGCAAAGGAAATATGCAGGAAATAACATAATAAATACTTACATTATAGAGCACGTTAGAAGGTGATAGGTGTTGGGGGGAAAAGTAAAAGAAAAAAGTAGAAGCGTGGGTAAAGAGGATGGGAAGGGGCGGGTGGAGGCAGGCGGTGGCTCTAGTGCGTGGGCTGTTCCCATGGATACCACGAGACTCTCTGGAGGGCAAACCGTTCTGGAAGGGGAATGGTTTATGCAAAGGCTGGCCAAGGAGGTCAGCGTGGCTGGAGAGGAGGGAGTGAGGGGAGGTGGTGGTAGACGAGGTCAAAGAGGTACGAGCGGGGTTCAGAGCATCCGGACCTCTGAAATGACCTGAGGAGGAGAGAGAAGATGCCACAGTAATGCTGCTGAGCAACTCCAGTGGCTCAGAGCAGAGCAGTGGCCGTGCAGGTGGTGAGGTGTGCTTGGGTTCTGGGTAGTGTGGGGTTGGGTGCTCAGGCTCTGGGATAAAAAGAGGTGGAAACCCACTCCCCGTGAACCTCGCTCCCTCCCCCAAGTCGCCCACCTCCCAGAGGAGAGGAAATGCAGGTTGGAAGAAAAACAGCTGCCCTCTGAGGCAGGGGGAAGCTGTCAAGCTACTGAGCTGCGGGCACTTTGAAGGAACGCTAGAGGGCGCCCTGAGGCAGTTACGTGTGGGCTCTGGGTCCCCCCCAGCTGCTGTTGGTGCGTGCAGCGGGCTGCGTCAATTAGGTCAAGTTGGGTGATAGTGTTGTTCAATTCTTACCTACCCTTCCTGCCTTTCTGTCTACTTGTTTCATCATTTATTGAGAAAGAGTATTGAAACCTATGCCATGGCCTGGAAACTCGGGGAAATCAACTGGGGCAATTGTAGGGCTCTTCTCATTCGTTTATTTCCTGGTCCCTTCTCTGGTTCTTTCTGAAGGGATAGTAAACCTGATTCCTGTTTTTCCATCTTGACCAGAACAAATGTACTGTCCAGAAAGTATCCAGCCATGTAATACCCACAATAGAGGCATTGATGGCTGGATTTTTTCTGGACAGTCCTAGTATTCTTTTTTAAAACTTTTTTTTAGTGTTTTTCTTTTAATTTTTATTTTTTATTATTAGACTTATTAGGGTGACATTGTAAAACTTTTTGGAGGGGAAATAATTTTAGATTTATAGAAGAGTTGCAAAGACAGTACAGAGTTCCTATGTACCCTTCAGCTTGATGTCTTTCCTCTAATCAGTAACAGTTTCTTGGCCTTTTCTTGTCTTTCATGACCTTGACACTTATGAAGAGTGGTGGTCAGATATTCTGTAGCATGTCTTTCAATTTGGGTCTTCCCACAGTTAGGCTCAAATTATGGACTTGGTGGTTAGGAAGAACACAATGCAGGTGAAGTATGCGTCTCATCACGTCATTTCAGGTGTTTACAGTATCAACCAGACTTGTTATTGGTGATGCCAACCTTGAGCATTGGTTAAGGTACTGCCTGGCAGATCTCTCCAATGGGGAGTCCCTATCTCTCCTTTTGCACACTATTTGTTGGGAGTAACTTGCTAAGTCTAGCTCACACTCAAGGAAGGGAGAACTAAGTCTCACCTGTTGGAGGGTGAAGCATCAAAGAACCTGTGTACACATGTTAAGGACACCACAGAAATTAAGAAATATTAATGAGCAATTATTACGGTGGTGTGGTAAAAGCAATTTTTCTGTTTCTCTCAATCCTTCTGTATTTATTAATTGAAATTCCTCTGTAAGGAAAATCTGTTCCTTCTCCCCATTTATTAAATGTACTCAATCGTTTTATTTTTAATGTAAAATTAGTATTTTAAAATAGAATACATTCGCATCATTCAAAATTCAAAATGGATGGAATATGTGGTGTGTCTCCCTTCCACCCCTGTCCCTAGCCACCCAGTCCCCAGTCCCCTCCCGAAGGCAACCAAAGGCAATAGATTTTATGCATGTACAAGCAAGGTGCAGGAATCTTCTTTTCACACAAATGGTTTTAAAGTATTCATGGCGTTCTGCACTCTGCTCCTTTTCACCTAACAATATAATGTGGAGATCAGTCTAAATCAGTACGTAAAGAGCTTTCTCATTCCTCTACATAGTGTTCTAGTGTGTAACTGTACCATGCATGATTTATTAAGTAGGACCCTATCAAAGGACATTTGGTAGCTCCCAAATGTTTTCTTTTACAAATGATGCTGCCGTGTTCCAACACTTAGAATTGAGCCTACACGCAGACTCGCGCAAGAGGGAGGGATCAAAGGGCGTGTGTGTTTTCCATTTTGATATCGATATTGCCACGTTGCCTCTCTTGTAGATGGCACCAATTTACAGCCTGTTTACTGAGGCTGCTGTACAAAGTGCCACAAACTATGTGGCTTCAAGCAGCAAAAATGTACTCTCTCACAGTTCTGCAGGCTGGAAGTCTGGAGGATTTTGGCTTTTACTCTGAGTGAGGTGGGAGCCACAGGAAGGGTTCTGAGCAAAAGAGGGACACGACCTAGCACATTATAGCAGGATCGATCTGATTGCTCTGTAAAGATTAGATTTGGGAGGATGGAGAAGCAGGAAGCAAGGAGACGAGGGAGAAGCTGGTGCGATAATCCAGGTGAGAGGTGACACTGGTACAGCCTGGTAGCTAGCTGTGAGGTTGGTATGAGAAGTGGTTGGGTACAGGATGTATTTCCAAGGCTGAGTTGACAGGATTTGCTGATGGATTGGATTTGAGCTGTGAGGAAAGAGCAGGGTCAAGGATAATAACTCCAAGGTTTTGGCTAGAGCAACCAGGAAGCTGGAGCTGCCACCCGCTAAGGTGTGGGACAGCACTGACACAGGGCCTGGGCCCTGGTAAGTGCCAATAGGGGCTAGCTGTTCTTATCGCCCTGGAAAAGATCCCACCTTTGGCTTCAGCTCCCTCCCCATGCCTCCCCTGCCTTCCCTCTCAAGGTTGGGGGCAGTAGGTTGTCAAGATGGCTGAGAAATTTCCTTCCCATTAGGCTAGCATTTAAATCCATCCCCAGGAAGCCTAGGCAAGTGGCTTCACTTCTCTGACCGTTAGCTAGCTCCTGTGTAAAATGAAGATAATAACCTCGTTTCTTGTGAGGAGTGTATGGGAAATAATGGATTGAAGTGCTCAGCACACAGGAGGTACTCACAGCCCTCTCTCTTCCCTGCTCATGCCCCAGTGGTCAGGAAGAAACGAAGCAAAGTCACAATCTATACCAGCTGTTTATTGAAAGGGAAGGTGGGGTGGAAGGGGTGCAGTATAGGGAGGTGGCCTGGTTGGGGGGAGGACTGAGAACTACCCCCACTCCCGCCTGGCCCCAGGAGGTCCCTCGAGGTTGGTGGTGAGACTGAGTAGGGACGATAAAGGTGGTAGTGGGGGGAGGGGGCCCATAAGCGTCTCTCTCCAGCTGTCTTGGAGCTCCCCCTAGTGGCAGAGAACGGAGATGATGCGTTATCTGCGAGTAATTATTTCTAGGTGCGGGACGAAGACATCCCAGTTCTCCTGCCCCCTGGCTCTTAGAGACCATTTAAGTGCATATCCAAAGTATTTTCTGAACCACCTGGGGCCAGGCCTCCAGCTAGTCTCTCTGTGCCCAGCCTGTACCCAACCCCTGGGAGTCCCCCGGAAGCCAAGAAGGTGCAGGAGGGCGGGGGTGGGGGCGGTGGGCGGAGACTGCTCCCGCTGTAGAGCAAGAGTTGGAGTCCCAAGACGTGCGTGCGTTGGAGTTCCTGCAGACTGTCAGCCTACCTCAGCCACCTCATCTGTACACTGGGGCTAGTAATAGCCCAGATGAAATGGACGGAGGGGCTTTGATGCCAAAATGCATGTAGAAGACATACTCTAGAGGGTAAATGTTTTTATGCCATCTTGGAGATCAAGTCCAATGAGCATCTTTGACCCATCCTGAGGCATCCTGGTGCAGCTGACAGAGGGAGGGGCCAGTGGATGAGAATGACCCTCCTACCCCACCGCCCTCATCTTTGCCTATAGAGAGTAATGCTCATGTCCTAGGGAGAAGGGGAAAGTTATGAAACTCAAGAATCTAGCCCAAACCTTTTATAGTACAGAGGCAGGTCTGGTGGTCTGAAAGGGTAAAGGGCTTGGCCAAGGTCACACAGAAGCAAGAGTGGGAACAGGTTAAAGGAGATGCTTTATCCCCCTAAGGGGCCTGGGGAAGCAGGGATAGATGGAAAATGTTGGATGAACTTGGGGAAGGTTGGCATCTTGGATGAGTTGGGGCTCTACACCAGGGAATGTGCATGGGGATATGAGCTTCAAATTTTCTGACCTGGAGTCGAGACTTCTGGGGCATTAGACAGAAGGGTCCCTACTGAAAGGGAGAAGTTAGGGAGACAATGAGAGGACGTGGTGTGGTGGGGAAGAGGAAATGCCCAGCCTCCAGGTCTGGTGCCTCCTCTGGCCATGTGGGCAGCTCAAGAGTCCTGCTTGGGCTGGATGGTCTGGACAGAAGACTGCCCAAAGGGGCTGGCGGGAGGTGAGAACCAAGACTGGCCGCTGACATCATGGAAGATGGGGGACAGCTGCTGCTCTGACTCATCCCCGAAGACCTCCACGTGACCATCAGCTTCGATGCCCAAGGGTTCTGCCTTGATGTCGTGGCTCAACCAGCAAGTCATGGCCCAGAACAGGCAGATGACCAGCAACACCCCGGCTATCACGCAGAGCATGGTGCCTGCCAGGCGGCAGGTGCCTAGGGCTTGGTTGTAGTCGGCTGCCCGCTGATCCAACATCAGGAACTCACCCTCTCCAATGCCCTCTAGTTTGGGGGGTACTGCATAGCCAGTGGTCAGGGCTGCCACGCCCAGCAACAGAAGGAGGGTCCCCAAGGACAGGCTGATCTGGAAAGAGGCAGACAAGGTCAGTGGGGGGCCTCATGCCAAGGGATCACCTTGGACCCATACTGGACTTAAAGGTAACCCCTTAATCCATCCTTAAGAGATGCGAATCATAGAACACACCTGCTAGCATCTAACTGACAAGGGGCACACACGGTCATGTTCTATTTGGAATGTTGAGGCCTCTTGATTAATTCCTTCGTGGCTCCCACCTAGTAGTGGGTTTCTTCTGCCAACTTTGAGTCCCCTTCCACCATTATTTGGGTCTTATCTTACCCCCCTGTGCCATCTGCCCTCTATCTCTATATCTCTGTCGGTTAACTCCTACGTGTCCCTCAGATCTCATCTCAAACCTCACCTCCTCGGGGAAGCCTTCCAGGATGTCCCCAAACTGTATCAAGTCTCCTGTTCTACACTAAGGCAAGTGCTGTGCCTGTTCATTCTCAAGTGCCCACTGGGACATGTACTTTGGTTACTATGTGAGTAATGCCTGCCTGCCCCATCAGGCTGAGAGCCGAGAGAGCCATGAGAGCAGAGAATGTGTCTATTTTGGCTCACTTGGTGTCTTCCATGCCTAGCATGGTGCTGGTACAGAGTAGTATTATATCTGAGTGAGTAGTTACAGAATGACTAAATGAACCACAGCTAGAAGCTCCTTGAGGACAGGGACCGTGTCTTCTTCAAGTTTGTGTCCTCAAAAGCCTAGTACACTGCCTGGCAATAAGATGCTTAAAATTTTTTATACTCGGCTCTTGAGTTATTTTCCTGCTCGAGCCCTCTCCTACCTCTTTGGAGTGTACTTTCTCTTCAATAAACTGTCTCTTTGTTTCACCACTTAAAAAAAATTTTTTTTATACTCATACTGACATTTTCCTAGCAGTCACTCTAAGCACTGAGAGCATTTCTTTTCCCGGCATCCTCTGCACACCTGGCCTGACATTGTGCATTAACTGCTCACGCCAGCACCTCCCCTCCCCACTAGAGTCAAGACCTTTGAAAGCAGAGGAGAGGGACTCTTTGTCTCAATCTTTTTAGTGTTTATCAAAGAGCTATGTCCATTGTGGGGACTCAGCTCACTGCCACCTTCATATCTTTACCCACACAGTACACCCCACCTGACCACTCTCCCTGGCTGGTATGGTCATCAATTGTTTGTTTGTTTCACATCTCCCACTGCCCTGGCAACAAGATTTAAGTGGGACGAACCCCTCTTCTTGCCAGTCAGCATATACCATCCCCCTAACCACAGTAATTAGTTCAGGGCTGGGCAAGTGACTCAGTCAGAGCCAATGCAATACTTTCTAGGACTTCTAGAAATAAAAAGCATGGTTTCTTTTCTGATGGAAATGCTAGAGGAAATTCTGATGTCCCTTGGATGGTGTGAAGAAAGACCATGGGGTCAGCATAGTAACAGCCATTCGGGGAACATGTGGGAAGAACCTGAAGCTAACAGGAGCTGCAAGGGTGGGGGGTGCCATGGGGAGCCTGAACACCAAGAGAAATCTTGAATCCTCAGTGTGATGGTTTGAACAGCTGGACTAAACTTTGCCTGCAGGCACACGACCTCTGGTCTCTTCTATACAATGAGCAATATTTTCCCTTTATCGTGTGAACCCATCTGACTTGGGTTTCCTGTTGCAAGACTCCTAACTGCGATACTGTCCCTTTTCTATTCACTGATCCCATCCTCCCTGAAGCCATGGGAAATCACCCAAGTTGCTCCTCCTCTGGCCTTACCTTCCAGCACAGTGAGGGCCAGGGCCGGCGTGGACAGAGGACGGGAGGCCCCTCAGGGTCATCACTGAGGGCGGTACTTGCACAGTCCTCATAGAAGAGGTGCAGATAGGAGCGGACCCCATACCACTTGCCATCTTCCACTTTGGGGCCACGGCTACAGCCGCAGGAAGGGTCATAGCTCGGCATGGTGGAACCCTGTGGGGTAGGCAAGGTGCAGCAGAGAGAGGGCCAGGCCAGTGAGAGCTGTCCATGGTGTCCCTTCCAAGCCGCTGAATCTTTGTGCCCCGCCCCCGCACTTCCCTTCCCGTTCAAGATACCCCACACTCAGCGGCACTCTGGCCTTCTGAAATCCTGGCCTGGCTTTCCCGAGTACATGGTGAATGAGTCAGCTCACGAAGTGCTTAGCCCAATGCCTGACAATAAATGTGTGTTTACTCTGGAGGCCACCTGGTAGCAGGGACTGTGAGCCTCACTGTCTAGACTGGAGTCCCAGAGCCATCACTTCCTGTCTGTGTGACCTTAGACAAGTGCTTTCACTTCTCTAAGTCTCAGTTTCATCATCTGCATAACAGGGTTAATGATTATAAGTGTTTAGTGCAGTTATTGTGTCTGGTGCCAAGAAATGGTGGCTGTGTGATTATTCTTACTGTAGTTTCCTCATTATTATTTTTATCCTGAACTTTTTGAGTCCCTTGTCTGGACTGTGAGGCCTTTATTCCCATTTTCTTTCAAAACCTCCCCCTTTCAGAGTACTCTTGTGGGTAACTGTTCTGGCCCTAACTTTTAGGGCCTTGCAGCTCGGGGAGAGTACTCAATCAGGCAGAGCTCCCCAAGCTGCAACGCCCTAAAAGTTCCCTCCCCAGGGCTGCCTTCAGAAAGCAGCAACCTTCAAATTCCAAGGAATTTTGACTCCATAGGAGGTGAAATTCAAGGGCCCTTGAGATTAGGGGTTCTTAGGCTCAAGGGCTGTTAGAAGTCTGTTAGAAACCTATCTAAGAACCCGTCTCCTCCCAAATGGAGACACTGAAGCCTTGAGAGTGGGAGGTACTTGTGTATCCACACATGAGTGGGACTTGAATTTTTTTGGGGGGTGGGGTAGTTCCCTGGCTGGGAATCAAACCCAGGCCACAGCGTTGAGAGGGCTGAAGCCTAGCCACTATACCACCAGGGAACCCCCTGGGACTTGAATTAAAGTCAGGGGACGGGGGCAGTGCTGGGGAAGGACTGGACTTCTGCCCTTCCCAACCCCAGGGTGACCCTCTCCTCCTCTGAGCAGCTTCAAACAAAATAAAGCAACGTGCTTACACTGAAAGGTAAGACAAATTCCAGCCCCCTCTCATTTCCAATCAGATGTGACCCTCAAATCCCTGTGGAGAGAAACTCAGCAACACACACATGCACACCTCAAACACAGAATACAAAGATAGACACACACACACCCCCCACTGAGACACACACCAACACAGACACACCCACACCACAAGGAGTCCTACCAGGCACACACGTACCGCACAAAGACACACGGATATACACACAGCACAGAGACACACACATAGGCACACGCAGACACACAGACAGCCACAGTGCGTTTTGGGAGTGATTCTTGGAGCCCTCACGGACCCACACAAGCCGCAGGAGTGCTGGACTTGGAGCCTGTCTATAAACCGCGGCTCTCCACAGCCTTCACCCACAACCCCGGAGGGAGAAGAGAAGAAGAAAACTGAAAGAATGAGAAAAGGCAGAGACCAAAAACGAAGGCAGAGCCAGCAGTGTGGAGGGGGCGGGGTGGGGCGGGGCTCTGAGGGCGAGTAGCCAGGACGGGAACCACCCCGGGCGGAGGAGCTCGGGCGCCCGGGTGAGAGAATGAATGGAGCCGGGGTGGGGGGTGGGGTGTCTGAGTGCAGCGACCATAAATTAAAGGCTCTAGGAGAGGGGGCGGGGAGGGGGTTCAGGGTTGGTTGGCCTGAGTTAGCTCCTCCCCTGCAATCGCAATCGTCCTCCTCCCCCAAACGTATAGAATCCCTCAATCCTGCTGGCACTGAAGAAGGAAGGTGACCTTGACTCTGCCTCTCCCTCGGCCTGGCCCCTCCCCCTCCCATTCTAGTGTTGCAGGGAGGCGGTCTGGCGGTCTGGAGGAGGGAGGGAGAGGATGCGCTGGTACCCGGGATAAGGGTTGCCATAGGAACCTCTGGGGAGGCGTCCCTAGGCGGGAGGTGGGAGGAGCTCGGTCGGAAGGGAGCGGGAAAAGGAGGGGTCTCCAGGGTGCAAGACTGGGAGACGGAGGCGGAGGAAGGGCGCCGGGGAAGGCGCACCGGAAGGTGGCAGGCGCGAGGGCCTGACGATGGATGGAACCTCTCGCCTTGGCACGGCCTCCCTCAGTTCTCCATCCCTGAGCACGCAGACCCGCCCACTCCAGTGTCCCGCACTGCCTGGGCCCGGAGAGGGGGCGCCCTCCTGAAGCACGAAGACGGAAATCAGGCCAATTCCCCCGCCCCCGACCGCACCACTGTTTTTGACCAGACCACCAGTTCCCTGGTCGAGGTTAACGGCATCCCCTCCCCTAGAGGGAAACTGAGGCAGAGGGGGAGGGATGAGTTTTTAGTAGAGGTGACTGGGGGTCTTGTGCTTTGCAGCCTCCTCCCAGCCCATCACCCCTGAGGTGTCTCGGGGCGATGGGGCTGGGACGATCTCTGCCCCTTGCTACTTCCCTGGGACCCCAGCTCCCCAAACCCGAGGCACACCAGGGCTTGGGCGCTACCGTTCTGCCCGAGGCGGGACCCGGCCCGGGCTGGGGATGA
Source organism: Lyroderma lyra (assembly GCA_004026885.1). Taxonomy (NCBI): domain Eukaryota; kingdom Metazoa; phylum Chordata; class Mammalia; order Chiroptera; family Megadermatidae; genus Lyroderma; species Lyroderma lyra. Next base: position 113,869 of record PVJL010001878.1, read on the forward strand.
GGGCGGGATGGGGGTGGGGCCGCGCGTAGAGCAGGGCTGAGCTCACCTCTCTGCCTGCTGTCTCTGCTGAGTGGGAGCCGGAACACGAGCACAGCAAAAGCGGCTTCGGTCGCGCCTGCGCCGCAGTCCCGAGTGGGGGTGATTCAGAGGTGGGAGGGGGGCCCCCAGCCCCAAGGGCTGGCTATACACATTGCGGACCCCTGCAGGATCGCAAGCCCCTGTCTCCTAGAGTTCCCTTATTTTTCTGAGACTCCAGGTCCCTCGCGGAGACTCCACCACCTCCCTGGACCCCACCCCATCATGCAGTCCCTCAAACCCCTCATCCGGGTTCTCTCAGCACTCCCACCTCTCTCATTGAAGACGCTTATCCTCACTGGGCCTTCATTTCCTCACTGTATCCGCAGTCCCCTGCGTCTTCATTCCCTCCTGTAGCCCCGACCCCAGTATAGGCGTACAAACGCTCATCTCCTCGCTGAGCCCCCACTCTCTTCATAGACCCGCATCTCTCTCTGAGCCCCCACCCATCGTTGAGCCTGGCCTCTCACTGGGTTCCTACCAGGAAGTCCCTTCCTTATTATATCAGGGCCCCTTATCTCTTACTGAAGACTTCACCTTCTCGCTGAGTCTCCCATCCTCTCCTCATTCTCTTTTCCTCTTTGAACCCCTACCCCATTGCTAAGGATCTACCCCCACACCCCATCTTGAGAAAGGAGTTGGGGTTGGGGAGGAGGTATTGGGAGAGAAGCTTCCTCTTCCCTTGGAAGGAGACAATGAGACAGCCTCCCTTGTTCTCTCTCGCAATGTAGCCCTAGCTGCTAGCTGTGCCCTGGGCACTGTGTGCCTGTGGCCCATCTCCTTGGAGAGCCAGCCTTTGCCAGGCAGCTACCTCTATTTCATTCCTTGTCATGTGCCCACAGCCTTGGTTCTGTCCCATACGTGCTGTGTGGTCTTGAGAAAGTCACCGCACCACTTCGAGCTTCTTCAGGTGCCATTGCACAAATACGCTTCATGCCTTGAGCATCCGTTTTGTCTCTCTTTGTGCTAGGGTCTGGGACACAGGGATGGATGAATGCTGTGAGATGGGGCCCCATCTGATTCATTCACTGTTGTGTCCCAGAGCCTCACATTGGCTTGACATTGAGTAGGCGGCTCAATGTTTCCTAAACAGACTAATAATAGCAAATATACGGTGTTTGTTATATGCTTGCCTAAGTGCTAATAATAGCAAGTATATAGTGCTTATTATATGCTTGTCTGAGTGCTTTGTATTTATTACTTGCTTATTTAATTGTGTGTGTGTGTGTGACTGTGTGACAGAGGGTGAGAGAAAAGAGGCAGAGGGTAGTGGGGATGGGAAGAAGTCCTGGAGCTCAAAACCGTAGCCCTCTGGTAACAGGAAATCAGCTGGAGAGGCAAGCATGTATGGGACCCTTCAGCGCCTCATAAGCCAAAGCAAGGAGTTTGGACTTCAACTGAAGAGAAGTGGGAAGCCATAGGCAGCTTGTAAAGCAGAAGAGATGTGATCTGATTTGCACTCTGAAAAGATCCTGCTGGCAGCTGATCCCTCAGGAGAACAGGACAGAAAGCTCAAGAGTGGCAGCAGAGAGATGAGCGAGGAGGCTCCATCCAGATCAGAGATGATGTCATGCCTAGTGGGCTTGCGGAGAAATGGATGGATTCAAGAGATGATGTGAGTTAAAATGAACTACCAGGATAACCAAGAGAATGTGCTGAAAGTAATGATGCTGGGCCAATTCTGGACCTAATTTTTAAGACGACTGGCTTTCTCTTGCCCCTCGTGGAACACTCACTTACAGAATGCTCCCTCTTCGACCCCAGTCTCCATCCGGAAGAAGCCCAAGAGGCCAAATCTAGCTGAGAGTCTCAGCCAAACTTTGAGCCCATGGCTAGCACCAGCTATCGTATTGGACATGTGAGTGAGTGCTCTTGGATGTTCCAGCCCACTTGAGCCCCCGGATGATATCACTTGAGCAGAACCATCCCACTGAATCCCATAAATCCACAAACATAATAAAATGGGGTTATTTTAATTAAGATGGTTATTCAACAATAGATATCCCAAACCGTCCTTACTATGGCGTATAATTGTACCTCCCCCACAACCTTACTTACCTCCTTGATCTCATCTTCCATTCCTTCCCTCACTGTACTATAGCCGCTCTGGCCTCCTCGCTGTTCCTTAAATGAACCAGGCACATCGTGCAAACTCCTGTATCAATGCTTCAGAGCCTTTGATTCATTTGCTTCTCTGTCTTTATTGCTCTTTCTCCAGACATCTGCATAGCTAGGTTCTGGCTTTATTCTGATCTCTATTCATATGTCACCTTATCAAAGAGGTTCATTTAAACACTGGTAGAGACATAGATTGCTCGCCAAATTTCCACATACTTCACATATATTCCCCAGACCCCTTGAAGTTAGACAAAAGGCATGTGATTTGTTCTGGCCAATGAGCTCTGAATACAGTGATGCATGTCACTTCTGGGTCAAAGCATTTGTTCTGGTTGCTCTTGCTGTATAACAAACCAACTCAAAATGTAGTGCCTTAAGACAACCACCACCATTATTTTGCAATTTGGACAGGCCTCAGTGGGAAGGCTCAAGTTTGTGCCACTTAGCATCAGCTGGGGCGGGTTGACTGAGGCTTGGAAAGATCAACTCCCAAGATGTCTGGCTCACATGGCTGGCAAGCTGGTGATGGTTGTTACGTGGGAGCTCAGCTGGGGCCCTCAGGATGTGCTTGGCACAGAGTAGGCACTCTCAGTAAAGATATACTGAAAGAATGAACAAATTTAGCCATCGAATCAAACACACACAAGAGAAAAAGTAAAGCACTAAGGAGTGTTGTTAATCTGCAATAAAGGCCAGAAAGGTCAGGTAACTTCTTTAAGTCACACATCACTTAACTGACCTCAAACCCAGGACTCCTTTCATTCTGGGTTGGTGTCCAGGTCTCCAAAGAGATTCTTGGTCTAAGGTCTTTTTTTGCGAGGAGAAAAAGCAGAACTTGACATTCATTTAGTTAACAGGAAATCCTGAAATCAACTGAGGGCAAGAAATTGGGTTGCTAAGAAACCTCTGAGGATTGGGAAGAGGGTTGGCATCCATTGCTTGGCAACCTGAAAAAAGCTAGACAGACAGGTTTTGGCTATAAACACCTTTCTCCCTCTTTTTCATAGGCTCCTACAATGCCAGGCTGTGTGAACTCTTAAGGCTTCTAGTCCAGCCACCTAACTGTACAGATGGGGAAACTGAGGCCTCCAAAGGCAAGGTGATTAGCCCAAAGTCCCTTCAATTTCTCAACAAGAAGAAAAACAAATGGCATGGGAGGACACTGTCACTAAGAGTGGTCTGGCGTGGCTGAGGCAGAGTTTTAGATAGTGCTGGTAGCTGAAGAAGAGTATGAAACAGTAAAGTCACCAGCAGAAGGCCTTGAATGCCTTTGCCATTTGAGACTTTATCCTGAAGGTAATGGGGAGCCACCAAAAGGTTACCAGTGGTTGTCAGATTTGTTTTCAGAAGACCCTTTGGGCTGCAGTGTAGTCACTCTGGAGAAAGTCCAAATGCCTTCTATGCCCTTGTGCCATTGCCCATCTATCTTCTTCCTCCCCACCACCCTCTCCAGCCACAACCAACTTCTTCCCATGTCAGTCTCTCTTGCCAAGTCTTCCCATTTGCTGTTACTGGTGTCTGGGAAGCGTTTTCCTTCACCTGAATCTGCCTCATCCTACTGTTCTAGTTATATTGCAGCCCCCAACTGCCCCCCAAACTAAGTAGTGTGAATAACCGCCATTTCATTATGCTTACAGACAGTGTAGGTCAGGAATTCAGACAAGGCAAGTGGGGATGGCTTGTCTCTGCTCCATGATGGCTGAACCTCAGGTGGGAAGACCCTGCACTACCTGGGAGTGACTTGATCGACAGGGGCTTGGAATCACCTGGAGGCTTCTTCACCATGTGCCGGGCGGGCCCCTGGTCAGATGTCTGCATTCCTGGAGCACCTACATGTGGTCTCTCCACATGTCTTGGGCTTCTTTATCACATGATGGCCTTAGGGTTGTTGGACTTCTTACATGATGGTTCAGTGTACCTAGCCTTGGAAACCTATGGCATCATTCTGCTGTATCCTATTGGTTACAAGTGAATCACAAAGGCCAGACCAGATTCAAGGGGAAGGACATTTATGGAAGGAATGTCAAAGAACTTGTAGCCATGTTCTAAAACCACAACATGCTACAGAGGTCTCACAGCTGAAGACTTTGGCTTTTAGTCTGAATGAGATGAGGATCACTGGACAGTTTTAAGCAGAGGAAGGACATGGTCTGATTTATAGTTTAACCAGATTTCTTGGCTTCTCTGTGGACAATACAATTGTAAGTGGGTAAAGGAGAAAGCAAGGAGTCCAGTGAAGAGGTTGGTACAGGATCCCAGGCAAGAGACGATGAGGGCTGCTACCAGGAGGGTGGCGATGGAAGAGGTGAGAAGAGTTGGGCAGAGGACATTTTGGAAGGTAAAGTCAAAGGCTATGAAGCTATGAGGAAAAGAGAAGTCAAGGAGAGGTTTTTGGCCTTTTACTAATATGAGATGTGAAGACGTGGTGTTGGGGTGCAGGCGTGGGAGCACTGTGGAAACAATTCATTTTTAGACACGCCAAGTTCAAGGTGCCAATTAGATATCCCAGTGGAGATGACAAGAAGGCAGCTAGACATAGAAGTCTGGCAATGTTGGGATGGAGATACAGACCTGAGAATCCACAGCTAGGATAAGCAGACTTCTAAGATGGTCCCCAAGTTTCCCACCCCTTGGTGTGGGCCAGACCAGTGAGTATGATGGGTGTCACTCTTGTGATTAGGTTACATTAAATGGCAAAGGTGAAGGGATTTTGCAGATGTGACCCAGGTCCCAAATTAGGTGATTTTTAGTTAATCAACAGGGAGATTTTCCTAGGTGGGCCTGATCAATTAAGCAAGTCCTTTAAAAGAGGGCCTTCCAAGTCACTTCCAAGTGACTTGAAGCTGGGGAAGATTCTCCTGCTGGCCTTGACAAAATAAGCTGCCATGCTCGGAGAGGGCCTGTGGAGAAACAGTGAGTGGCTCTTAGGAATCAGGAATGGCACCAGCAGAAAACCAGGAAGAAAACAAGGACCTTAGTCCTTTAACCACAAGGAAATGAATTCTGCCCACCACCATGTGAAATTTGGAAGAGGACACTGAGCCCCAGAAAGGAACACAGCCTGGCCAACACCTTGACTTCAACCTTGTGAGATCCTAAGCAGAGAACCCAGCTAAGATACTCCTGGACTCCTGACGCACAGAGACCACAAATTAATAAATGCATGTTTTAAGTTGCTACGTTTCTGACAATTTGTTATGCAGCAATACCCAACACTTCACTGTGTACTGTATACACAGTGTACTGTCTTTAAAGTCTTGGAACCAAGATGACTCAAATAGCCCAGGCAAGGGATCTGACCCAGGAGTCAATGACTGCACCAATGGAGTGAGATTGGAGCGGGTGAAACCCTGACTCTCAGGCCCAACTGCTTCTTACTCCTTTCAGCCACTAGGTGTCCCCAGAGTCCATATAGGCAGGTCTCCCCACCTTCCACAGGTCAGCATCCATTTCCTCCTGAAATGGAAGAACCAAAATAACAATAAATGGTCTCTCTTCTATTCTTATTTCACCTCCCCACTTTACGTATGGGGAAACTAAGGCCCAAAGGGGAAGAGCCTGGCCCAAGTTCCCACCGTGCTCTATCACTCTCTGGCCAGGCATTGTACCCTCCCTTGACCTTGCACCCCTCCCAGGGTATTCTGAAGAACACACACAGACTGATAACCTCCCTCTCCCTAGCTTTGACCAGGGGAGGGACTGTGAAAGAGTACATCAGCAGGGGGCTCCGGAATGACCAGAGGGCTGAGGCAGAAGTTTCTTTGTGATGCCGATTAAAATGGTGCAGCCCCGAGTTTGGGGCTGGTGTTGGTGTTGGTGGAGGGAAGTCTCCTCCTAACACCCACTCCTGAGGCAGGGGGATATCAGAGGTGCCTGGCTGTGGTTGCTGTGCCAGTGACCCAATGCTTTATCTAGCCCCTTGCACCCTCCGCTGTAGACTGGGTTGTCCAGAAGCAGACACTGAGACTGAATTTGGGGTGCAAGGTATTTATTAGGGATAAACACCTGTGAAAAGAAGAGGGAGGAAGCAGGATTGGGTACAGAAAGTCAAACTGCCCTGCAGGATCAGCAAAGCCTCCATCAACCTGGAGGTGCCCTGGGGTGAGTATGGTGGGGAGGGGATGGTTCAAGTATCGCCTGCCAGTGCCTGTCCCACCCTGAACTGAAACAGCCAGGCAGTTAGACCTGATCTCACTCAGACACCAGACGCAGCAGCTGCTCTGGGTGGAGTGGCTCTCTGCAGTGGAGGCTCTCCACTGATCATACTTCCCACAGCCGGGGCAGTCCTTCCTCAAAGGGGGTTCTGGGTAACACGTATCTGTCTTCCACACCTCCTCCTTAACTCTTTCTTATAGGATTGTTTTTGGTGTGTGGTTTTGTTTTGGGGATTTTTTTTTTTTTTTTTTTTGGTTTTGCTATTTTGCTTCCATCAAGACAGAGAGAAAGCAGTCACTGTAATTCCTCCACCTCCCCGCAGGCCATTTTTCCCTAAGTGCCCAGCCCTCCCAAACCTACTATAGTCTCGTTTTAAAGTGTTCATGGATATCCCAGTCCCCAAATATCCTCTCTGAATGAGGTCTGCACACTCAGCCTTAGTTCTTACTGGGGAATTACTCCTTGTCCAATCTTAGGAATTTACTGGGTCTGGTACAAGAATTAGGGGGAGAGGGATAAAAGTGTTGAAAAGCCCTGGGCTGTTTCCAAAACACACTGGTAAGAACCTCAAGGACAGGAATCGTTGTGGCTTGTTGCATTTCTTTACTCATTCAATAAATCTATACTTTGGGCCAATTATGTGCCAGGCACTGGGACCAACTCCACCACTCCAGGCTCTGAGCTGACAGCCTAATACCATCTGCAGAAAGAAGGCAGAGGCAGCACCCTGAACTATGAGAATCAAAATGTGGAGCTGTCTCTGACCTTGGTTGCTTGCGCACCCTCCCGCAAGTTGCTTCACCCCTCTGACCCTCAGTTTCTTCCTCTGGAAAAGGGAGTAATACAACTGATGAAGCATCATGCTAAATGGATCTCACCTCAAACTTCATTTCACCCTGTGAAGCAGGTACCACTATCATCTCCATATTACACATATAGTCAGGATGAAGTGAACTTGCTCAAGGTCACACAGGTGCTCAGTAGTGGAGCTGGACTTTGAGATCAGCCAATTTGGCCCAACCCTGCTTCTTAACCCTCATTAAGATCAGGGTTAAAATATCCTTCTTGGACCAGGTGTGCCTGCAAACATTACACATGGTCCTTAAGGATTTAAAATTATTTCAGTCAGCTTTCATTTTGAAATTGAGATGATCATAGAAAACACCCAGATTTCCACCTTCCCTTGAAAAATCCAGCCATCTGACCACTGCAGACTGCATTCTCCCAGATTCACAATTGGCAAGAGGTGAGCAGTTGTCCCCTCCTTGAAAGTGGGTCATGAAGGCAGTGTCCACCCAGATGTTTTCATTCATTTATGTTACCTGCCTGGCCCTTGCAGGAATGAGTTTGCCATCCTTAATGAAAACCAGGGAGTCCTGAGATACAGGGAAACAGAGGCCTGGTGGGGGTCAGGATGCCTTGGCCTAGGAACCCCAGCTCTTCCTGCATGGTACTAAATGAAAGGACTTGAATCTGGCAAAATGGGTAGGGTTGAGGAAAGGCACAGACATGTAGAACCACAGGGCAAGGTCGGGGCAAATACACTTTATTCAGTCCTGGCATCAGACTGGCAGAAGTCCTGCGGTGGGTGCCAGTGCCCCAGATGGGAGGGATCCCTCCCCTTAGCTATGAGACTAGTTCTCCAAGACCACAGACAGTGACATCTCTTCACTCACATGACATTTTCTGGTTTTTTTCATTGTAATTTTTTTTTTTTTTTGTGGTTGTTGTTTTCTTAAGAGAGAGAGGAGAGAGAGAGAGAAAAAGAGAAAGAGAGAGAGAGAGAGAGCGCGCGCGCGCGAAAAAGGCCCAGAGCCGGAGCACCAAGCTTAAAGGAGGCAGCTGGTGGCTTTGTCAGCGACGGGAACGCGTGGGGCAGAGACCTGCAGAGACCCTGGGCAGGGGTCCCGGAGGACTCTGGGACCGTTTGTTCCTGAGATTTGTGTGTGTGAATGAGAGTGTGTGCACACCCCGGAGGGAGAGCACACGCCGGTGAGATACAGGTAGTGAGGGCAAGGGCGGGGGGGGGGGGGGGGGGGGGGGGGGGGGGGGGGGGGGGGGGGGGGGGGGGGGGGGGGGGGGGGGGGGGGGAGGCCGGAGGGGCGGGACTTGGAGTCAAAGGGCTAACATCAGGGGCAGGGTCTGGAAGGCACCCTGAACTGGACATGACTTCCTCCTATAGCAGCGCTATCCCTACTTTTCACATGGAAAAACTGAGGCACACCTCCACTGCTCTGTCCTTCAGTCTCACTTGGTCCAGTCGACGGTCTCTCTCAAGCCAGCTGTTTAAAAGTGGGGCTCTTCTTGCCACTCCATCTGCTATTGTGCCTCAGTCACAACCACCTAGCAGCAACGTGCCTCAGTTTCTCCCATTGAATACTGTCACTGTGGGCACAGAGGGACTTGGGTGATAGGAAGGGGCTGTGAGCTTTGGGAGGAGCACAGCTGGGAGTATGCCCAGAGGTGATAGGGCACTCCCCACCCCGGGGTAAGGGGGAAGCAGCAGGAACCTTGTCCCGAAACAGATTGGTATTATGTCTTCTGAATTTTCTCGGGCAGCCCCTTCCTCCCGGGGTGGATTTCCAGAAAAAGATCTTACCCCCAATTCCCAGAAGGGGAAATGAATGCTAGGTTTCTGGGGATCAAGTTAGGCTGTAGGGACATTCAAGCAGTCGGGGTGGAGGCTCCACGTGGGTCTGGGAGACCCGTAAACGAAAGGGGGCTATGCCACTTGGGAGAGTTCCAAGCTCCAAAACAATTTTTCCGGGCCAGCTAGTCTCTTTCTCCCCCTTCCGAGTGCTCCTCCCATTAAGGCAGTGACGCCCCGTCGGGTTGGAAGGAAGCCACGGCTCTCGGATCAAAAGATTTCTCAGGATCTCCATACCCGCCCCGCTTCTCCAGGACTGGCCACGGAGGCGAGCGGTTCGACAGGGACCAGCCCCCTCCTCCCAAGAAGCACTAAGCATGCGCGAGGAGGCGGGTCCCAGCTCTCCCAGGGTAAAAGGAGCGCGCCCCTCCCCGCCCTGGGAGGGGAGGGGCAAGAGAGTAGTGCGCGGGATCGCAGGCTGCAGCGCCCCCCTAAACAAGAAAGAAGGCGGGCTAGGCGAAGGCAGAGGGATTAGGGAGCAAGGGCAGGGGCGTGTCCTCCGGCCACGAGGAGGGGCTTGTGCATGGTGGGGGAGGGGCACAGGTCTGAAGGAGAACGGGAGTGTACGGAGGGGGCTGGCTGCTGGTGGCTGTGCAGAGAGGGCAAGACGGGGAGGGGCTTGGATGTCAGGGAAAGGATGGGGGTTGGGCTGCCTTTGGGGTGTGTCTGCGGGGGAGGGGCATGACTGGATTCGAGGGGGATGGGCACGTCTGGGAGGGGGGAGGCTGCGCGGAAGATGGGGTGCCAGCCTCGGCCTCCGAGGGGCCCCAATACCTGATTCCTGTATGTAAACAGCTGGTTTGGGGGCGTGCGCGCCCCGCTGACGGTGGGCTCAGTAGGTGAAAACCAGGTCGGCGATGCTAGACGGGCGCCAGTCCCCCGCGATCATCTCGGTAACCTCGGGGGTGCAGTAGTCCGGGAACTCGAAGTGCGACGTGCCCGAGGCAGGCGGCAGGTCCGGGTCGCGGTCCAGGGCGCTGCAGTCCAGGCCAGCGGGGTTGGGGGGCACTCTGGACAGAAAGCCCAGCGGCTCCTCCCCCGACGCCACCGTCTCTTCTTCGCCTTCCTCCGCCGCTGCCGCCTCCTCCTCCTCTTCCTCTGGCTCCTCATCCTCCGACGGAGTCGGGGAGGCGGTGGTGACAGCCGCCCCCTCGCCCGACGGCCCCTGGGCGCGCTCCGCTGGTCCCCGGGGCGCCCGCCCCGCCGGGACCATTCTCCACAGCTCCCGCCCGGGGGTCTCGACCAGGCGCACTTCCAGCAGCTCCTCCTCGTCGTCCTCGTCGTCGTCTTCGGGCGCCGCCGCGCCGCCCCCCAAAGGCCCTCCCGCCGCTCGGCGGCCCCCGCGGCCAGGCAGCTGCGGCCCGGACTTGAGCCTGCTGCCACTACTGCCGCCGCCGCCGGGGGGGCGGGGCCGCGCCTTGGCGGGCGCCCCCTTGCTCTTTTTGCGCGGCCGGTACTTGTAGTCCGGGTAATCCGCCATGTGCTTGAGGCGCAGCCGCTCCGCCTCTCGCACGAACGGGATCTTCTCCGAGTCCTGCAGCAGCTGCCAGCGGCGGCCCAGGCGCTTGGAGATCTCGGCGTTGTGCATGTCGGGCCACTGGTCCATGATCTTCCGCCGTTCGTGCTGCGACCACACCATGAACGCGTTCATCGGTCTCTTAATGTGGCCGCTCGGGGTCTTGCACCATCCTGGCTCACGCGCTCCCTCCTCGGCCGTCCCGGGCCCCGGGGGCGGCGGCCCGCCGTCCCGCTTGGCCCGCGCGCCCCGCTGCTGCACCATCGCGCCTGGGCCCGGGGCCGCTAGACGCCGCCGGGGGCCGTCCGCATCCTCCGCGACTGGGGGTGGGGGAGGAGGCAGCAGCTACGGAGGGGCGGCCCCGCCCCGCAGTTCGGCCCGGCCCCCGCGAGCTGGGGAGCGAGGAGCTGGGCGCTCTGGCCCAACGGACGACGGTGGGAGAAGGTCAGCGGCGTGGTCTCAAGCAGGCTCGGCGCGCCCCCGCCGCCTCCGGCAAGTTGCGCCCCACTGCACGCTACACATTGTTTTGCGGGGGCGGAGGAATCGCAACCCCCGGGCTCCCGCGGGCTCTCCTTACAGCCTTCTGCTCCGCCGCGGCCCGCGCGCGCCTCTCCCCGCCCCACCGCCTTCCAGTGTCTTTTTTCCCCCGCGCGGCCCCGCCGGCGCGCGCACCACCCCTCCCCCTCGCCGTCTGCGGGCCGCTGCGGCGCGCGCGGGGCCGCCCCGTGTAAACACCGAGGTACCCGCTTGGGCTGCGGCCGGGCCACGCCTCGCGTTCGAGCGACGCGTCACCCGTTGCTGGGCAGAGAACCTGGTATTTGCATCTCCCAATCGCAGGCTGCCGGAGCGGGGCGGGGCTCGGGCTGCGGGGCTGGGCGGTCTCCCGGCTGGGATTGGGGGTGTCGGATGAGGTCGGTTTCTTTTCTTAGGCGAGGGACTAGAGGGAGGTCGGGGAACGCGAAGTGTGCTTTCCATCTGGCTCCGAAAGCTTGGCTCCGCCCTGAATTGCTTTTGAAATTTTTGCTTATTCAGTGACACCTGCCGCCAGGTACGACCTCTGCCTCCTCCTGTTTCGGGGGAGTCTTTTTGGACCGTTTCAGAATGTGGAGGGGGGAACTCGGGCGCAGGAAAGCTCAAGGGGATGTACTCGTCGTGACAATAGATGTAGTCCCTGCTTAATACACACAGGGTTCAGTCACCTAGGGGGCTCAAAAAATGCTTTTGGGCCCAGTGAACCCTTTCATAATTTTTATCTCGTTCGAGGCGCCAGTAGAGTCCTGAGAAAGAAAGGACTGTGGTGCTCACTTTCCTGATAGGAAAAACCAAAGACATGCAGACTAGAGCTCGAATACCAGGCTCACGGTCCCAGCTCTGTTCTCTTGCTCAGAGCACGAAGGGTCCGGAGCACCTCGTCTCCCAGCCGCGGGTCCTGAACAGGGCGGACTTCGGGTTTTTCACAGTCCTCGGACAAGGTTCGAGGGTGCGTGGATGCCCCAAGCCCAAGTAGTACCCCACACGGCAGCCAGGCTTGTGCGGGACTAGGGCGCGTTGCCCTTCCCAGGTCTGGTGACTGGTGCGCGGGCACGGGGGCGGAGCCAAGGCAAGGGGCGTGTCCGCGACGCACGCTCTAGGCGCGTGGCGGGGAGGGGCTGCGCGCTCCCAGCTCACCACGTGTGAGCGGGCTTGGCCACCGCTGGGTGTGTGCTGCCCCCGGGGGAGGTCACCTTCACGGTATCGAGGGCTTGGATCATGGGAGGGGGCGCTGAGGCCTCGCCCCTCGGAATCAGGACCTAGGGAGAGTTTGGATTAGGAGCTCTAAAGTTTCATTCTGCTGGGGCGTAGTGGGCACTGTTCAGGGAGGAGGGTATGTGTCTTTGGCGGTAGACCTCGCCCACCATTCGGCAGGAGGGAGCTGAGAGCCTAACCGGAGGGTGTATGGCGGGAGGAAGGGTGGAAGTGCGGCTCTGCAGACGCGGGGGGCGGGGTGATGCTCTGGGTGCCCGGGGGAGAAATAGGAGCATCACCGGCGGGAGGGGTCGGCTCTTAAAGGTACAGGGCACTAGGGTGGAGGAGGCCCTGCTCCTCACCAAGTAATTGGCTGAAATCTGGCTATACCTACGTTTGAACCTTCAGAACGGCAGCCTGGCCGGTTCAGTGCTCGATGGAGTCAGATTATGTATTCCTATCCCAGTACCTCCTCTGCTTATCTTAAAATGGGGAAAAAGCAATTTCTCCCTCATATGATTGTTTTACAAATCAAATAGGATATTGGATATAAACACATTCCTGAAATATTTATTATCTGGTACTTAAGGTACCAACCACATAGAGAAGCCAACATAATATGAAAGAAATTGGGAGTGGATTTAACATTTTAAAACCATATCATAGTAGTGATCATGGGAAAAATAAAAAGCTTTTTTGAATTTTCTAACACTTCCTATTTAATATCTTGTTTTATTTTAAATGACATGGGCACTGCCATGTCATTTTCAGTGCTAGGGCCTTGCAAAGGTTTTATTCTGACCCTGATGCTGTTGTTATTTTTACACACTAGCTTCCTGGATGTTCCTGAAATTCATAAAGCTTGGTCCCACCTCAGCACCTTTGTACGTGCTCTCTCCTCTGCCTGGAAAACTCTTCATTCCCATTCCCACATGGCTGGCCCACTTCATTCTAGTCTCAGCTCAGGTGAACTGTCCAGAGACTTGTCCTGACCACTCTTTGCTGTTGTTGAACTGTCACCCTACATCTCAGGTGCACAGAATTGCTTGTCTGTGACACATTTTTGTCATTATCCATGATTGGTTTATTTTATGTTTGAATGTATTTATAAGTAATGTAATAAAAACCAGTGAAATCAGCAACCCAGTGCAAGGACTGAAACATTGATAATAATGTGCCTTACCCTATGAACTCCTTTTCCATCCCATTTCCTGCCTTCTCTCACCTGAAGTAATGTCTATCGTGAATCTTCCCTTACATTAAAAAAAAAAACACACACAAAAATAAGAGTTTTATTGTGATATTATTCACACATGATACTATTCACTTATTTATTTATTTATTTATTTTAGAGGTGAAACAAAGAGATAGTTTATTGAAGAGAAAGTACACTCCAAAGCGGTAGGAGCGGGCTCGAGCAAGGAGAGTGGCTCAAGAGCCTGTTCACTTATTTGAAGTGTACAATTCAATAGCATATTCACAGTTACGCAACCATCACCGTAATCTATTTTATTTATTTATTTATTTATTTATTTATTTTTTGTATGTGGGTAGTTCCCTGGCTGGGAATTGAATCCAGGCCGCAGTGTTGAGAACGCCAGTGCCAAAGCCTTAAGCCACTACACCACCAGGGAACTCCCAATATTTTATTTTTTATTATTATTATTTTTTAATGTGGGTAGCTCCCTGGCTGGGAATCGAACCAAGGCCGCAGCGTTTGTTGATTTTAGAGTATTTTCATCATCCCCAAAAGAAACTATAGGGAGTTCCCTGATGGTGTAGTGGCTTAAGGCTTCGGTGTTGGCTCTGTCAGCGCTGCGACCTGGGTTCGATTCCCAGTCAGGGAGCTACCCACATACCAAAAAACAAAAAAAACAAAACAAAACAAAACAAACAAAAAAAGAAACTATACTTGGTGACCGTCACTTCTCTATCTGTGCTAACTCTGCTTTAACCGCCATCTCTAGGCAACCATTAATCTACTTTTTGTCTCTGGATTTGCTGTACCATTTTATATTCCTACCAGCAGTGTGTGAAGCTTCCAATTTCTCCTTCTCTTGTAAAAGTATATTTTCTTAAAAATGTATTCTCTTAAAAAAATGTATTCTCTTGCCATTAGCTTTATGAAAAGGGTATCATGCTGTATGTAATGTTCTGGTATTTACTTTCTCACTCAATATTATAGTGCTAAGATTCACCTAAATTATTGTACCTGTGTGCAATACGTTAATTTTCCACTGTGGGAATATACCACAATTTTCCTACCCATCTCCTTTCCCTGGACATTTGGATATTGCCAGGTTTTGACTCTTAGGAAGAGTATTGCTATTAACAACCATAGATGTGTCTCTGGTCTCAAGTGCAGGAAGGTCTCCCCAGTATCTCATAGAAAGTGTGTCCTCATGGCACCTCTGAGGACATGTGATTGCTGACTTTTACAAGGTAATGCCAGACTTTCAAGTTGTGCCAATTTACTTTCCCACCAGCAACATAAGAAGAGATCCTCTTCATCCACATCCTATTCAAAGTTCAGTACTGTCAGATGTCTCAATTTTGGTTGCATTATTCTCTTTTATCACCCTTTCTATTTTCTTCATAGAACCTTCCTCATCTGCAATTATTTTATTTATTCACTTGTTTTTCACCCGTTTCTTCTGCACTAGAATGTCAGCTCCAAGAGGGCAGAGATTTTTGTCTGTTTCGTTTACTGCTTTATCCCTAGGAGAGTACCTGGCACCCCTTAGGTGCTCAATAAGTACTGAATGAATCAACATCAATGCTCTATGATGAGTGCAATCTAGTTCTTATGGAAGCCCAGAGAAGGAAGTAAAAGTTTGGAAAACAAAACCCAGAATTCCAGTCTCCCAATGAAATGTGGTAGTTATAAGTGAACACAGACTACCCTGCATCCTTTCAAACGGGTGCCCTAGAGTCTAAACCTTGTAGACTATAGGAGTTCATGGCTAGGCTCACCACTGACCTGTTCAATCCAGACTGCAGTAGGCAGGCAGTGAGGTTCTTGGAGAGATGCTGACCACCACTACACCACCAGTCCAGGCCACCATCATCTCTCATCTGGGCATCTGCCCAGTCTCCTTTATCATCCTTGCACTTACCAGGTCCCCTTCCATTCCCCTTTCCTCCCTGAGGCCAGTGTGATGGGATTTTGCCATCAGAGATCTGACTGTGTCTCTTCCCTTCTTAAAACCCTTCGGTGGTTTCCCCATTACTCTCAAAACAAAGAGCAGACTTTCACCTGGCCCAACAGCCCAAGCTTGGTCTGTCTCCTGCTCACACATCTGACTGACCTCTTCTCCCACTTTCTCTGTCTTGAACCAGCTTCCAGTCACACAGGCCTCTTTTTCAGTTTGTGCAATGAGCCTTGGTGTCCCCACACACCCCCTCACCCTTTCTAGCACTCCCATAGCTCTCTTGCCTCCATCTTGCTTTTCTTCAGTGCATCAGCAGCCTACCTGTCTTCATTTGACACTTGGAACAGATCATTTTTTAACACCCACTTCCTCTGAATGACATTATTTTCAATAACGGTCATGAAATACAATGAATAATGCTGATGCTAATGGCCAGAAAAGAAATGGTGAAAATATTCTTTTATTGAACTTTGTATGCTTGTATATAATCATGTCAGTAAAAATACATATTACAGTACAAAAAAGGAAAAGAGTATTAGATCAATAATTTTCAATTTTATATATTTCTTTGAAAACAAGAAAATTAAAACATACCTATATAGTAGTCTGTTGCAATAACAGTTGTTACATTACATTAATGACATTATAGTTTAGAAACAAAACACTTTTAAAATAAATCAATTTCAGCATTAAAATACTATTTAAATTCAGTAAAATAATTTTACTAAATAATAATATAATAATATATAATATATATATAAATAAATATATATATATAAATATATATAAATATATAATAATGCAGTTTTACTAAAATTTGCAGTTACCACACTAGTTTGTTCTTTGTTTCACCGTTTTAAATTTTGAATACAGAAGTTTTAAGTGATCCCATGGAATGACAGAACTGAAGCAACTCAAGTTCTGGTTCTTCAGCTTCATAATCACTCTGCTGACATTGTTCATTTTCAATTTATTGTTTCAACACAGACATATGTTGTTCCAAAGCGGCTGGAGACACGGTGCTCAGGAAATGAGCTTGAACAATTCCAGACTGTTACGGACCTACTCTCAAAATTAACCTGTGTAGCTGTGTCTGACTTGGCATGTGTTGGGGCTGACTGTGTAACTGGGGTCCTCTGAATTAACTTCCTTGTAGAATATAATGTTTACTAGCATATAAGTAAGTAAAATATGCTGATTTGAAGCTTACAAATATATTATTAAGACTCAAATCAACAACTTGATCTCCAGGGAGGGGAATTTTATCAGTGACATGGTTTAGAATTGTGGGCACATAGTGATAATAAAATGGAGACTGACTTTCAATAAGTTTTATTATTGTTTTTAAATTCTCTGCAGACAATACACCCCCTCATTGCCAGTACAGCTCTACTTGGTATACCACGGCAGAGCAGAAACTCATGAGATCAGAGAACCCACCTTATTGCCACACTCACCACTGTATCCCAGCACCCAGCAGAGCTTGGCACACAGCACAGACTGAGAATACCTATTCAACCTGGGAGGAAGGAGCCAACTCAGGTGTGGGCATGGCTATCCCAGACACCAGCATTTAACTCCACCCACCCCAAGTGCGTCTAGCTCCAAGACATCAGTCTCCACACTGGCATGATCCTCAAAGACATCCACAATGAAGATCGAGGTAATTCATTTTTTGATGCATATAAATGTCTTTAAAAAATGCAGGGATTATAATTGTGTGTGTGCATATATATGTTTATATGTGTAGTACAGGGCTCTTATACTGAATAAGTCTAGAAATGTACATGTGGCTCTTGGAATGCAAACTGAAGTGTGCCATAGTACAAAATTCTCACCACTTTCAAAGATAGCATAAAAAGTGTAAAATACATCGATATTTTTTCTATTGATTATATATTGAGATTATACTATTTTGGATATAGTGGGTTAAATAAAATATGTTAACTGCACCTGTTTTGTTTTTTTCTTTTGCCTTTTCAAACATGGCTTCTGGAAAATTTAGAATTGCATTTATGGCTTGCATTACATGTCTAACAGATAATATTAATACATGTAGAAGATAAGAGGTTTTTCTTGTCCTCATTTGGCAAAGTGAAGGTTGGCAATCTTTTTGCTGGTTCCTAACTTTTAAAATGTGTTCTTTTGGGGGTGGGGGTGGGGGGAGGATTATTTTTTAACATCTTTATGAAATCCCATAGTCTTAAAATCCTTGATGGAATGCTAGGCTGCTAGTCCATGAGATGTAGCTTGAGACTCAGAGAAGCATGAGGCAGAAAGGAGAGACTAGAACTGGGAATGTGTTTACAGTGAGAAGAGGACAGTGTCTCAGTCATTTGAGCAGCACCAGCATGACTAATGGAATTGGGGAATAATCAGATTGGGAGAAGGAAGGCGAAGGTGACTAGATGGGTCCCATCTAGTGACTCTGAAATCATACTCCACTGGTTCATCTCCATGTCTCTTATAGTATAGTCCTTACCTGCCACAATCTGACTCTGAAATTCATGAGATTTTCCCTTTGGGGATGACTATATAATTTATCCTGAAAGGGTACATTATTAATAATTATGCTGTAAAAACAGAAATAAACTGAGACTGCCTGGATAAACTGGGAAGTAAGTCATCCTCATCTTATTGGCTAAATTATAGTGGATTCCCATAATTCTCACAAGTCAAGCATGGAAATACTAGGGTTTTAAACAGTCAAAGCATCCAGGATATTAAGTCAAACTTTGTTCAACGTTATGAGACTTTAGGGAATTACTTTAACTCATTTGCCTCAGTTTGCTCATCTGCAAAGTTGGAAGAGCATAATAGTTCAGGACATGGGACATGGTAAAGGTTCAGTGAGTGGTAGCTATGATAAGAACAACAACAAAAATACTCTATTGTGTGTCTTCTACTTTTTAAAAAAGCACAAAAAGGGGTTCTCTGGTGGCATAGTGGCGTTCTCAACGTTGCAGCCTGGGTTCAACTCCCAGCCAGGGAACCACCAAAATAAATAAATAAATAATTAAAAAGCACAAAAAGGCATAACCCTAGAGACAGTAAAAAGATCTATGGTTGTCAGCGTTTGTTGAAGAGAGGGTTGAATGGGTGGAGCACAGGATAGTGAAACTTCTGTATGCTCCTGTAATGGTGGATACAGGACACTGTGCATTTGTCAAAACCCATAGAACTGTACAACACGAAGAATGAACCTTATTACATGAAAATTAAAAAAATAATAATTTAGGGGTTCCCTGGTGGTGTAGTGGCTAGGCTCCAGCACTCTCAACGCTGCAGCCTGAGTTCGATTCCCAGCCAGGGAACCACCAAAAAAAAAAAAAAAAATTAGAACATCTGAAAAATCCTCAGATGGACTCCAGTATGTGACAAAACAATCAACTGTATTTACAAATGTATGAAACAACCTCATCGAAGGGGGATGGGGGAAAGGGTGCTGACTTAAGTAACTTTAGAAATGAGTGGAATGGAGTCTGTACAATTAAAAGCATAAGAAAGTAAATAGAAGTACTGCACTCTAGTTGATAAAGTTTCCCACGGGGGCATGGTAGCAATGCTGATAGTACCATATACGTTATATTGGAACAGAACAATTCAGTAAATGGATAGATAGTAAGTGGTGGAATGCAGGTTTCACACTGTCAGAGTGAGACTTTACAGATAAGCAAGAGAAGGAGGCTAGAATGATTCATGTAGTAATGGATGAGAGTTCAAATATAAATATGAACTCATGTTTAGCTTAATATAGATAGAGATGGTTACATACAGAAATATTTATAGATATATGAGAAACACAGGTTAACATATACACATATTTCTTTGTTCTGGTAGGGGAGAAGGCGTCAAAAAACAACACCCCAACAATGAGCACACTCAGTGCCCAGATCTTGGTTTCTAATACTCTCCAATAGGAGGAATCAAGGTTGAATTCCATTGAGAAACGGCTGATCCTAGGACTGGGGCAGGAAATATACAAGGTAAGCTTGGAGACCATATAGTGCCAGAAATTAAGGAAGTACTAAAGAACAACAACAAAAAGAAAAGACACACAAAAGTGGAGCATGTCAAAGGGACACAGGAGCCAAGTAAAAGAGCTTGCAAAGGCCAAAACTGGAACAATTTGAGCAACAAAATTAGTATTGGATTATAACCTAAAAAATGAAATAAATGAGTTCATAGTGACATAAATAAATGACTAATAGAGGAAAACAGACGAAACTTCAATGCAAAAACATTCCAAATAACTTAATGTAGATATTCCACCCTCAAAGGGTGGAACAAAACTCCCCACTCCTTCAGTGTGGACTAAGCATAGTCATTTCCTTCTAAAGAAGACAGCATGAAAAGAGTAAAAGAAGGGTAACTTTACAGTAGAGAAACCTAACAAACACTACCTCAGCCAGGTGATCAAGGTCCATACCAACAGGGATGTCATGTTGGTATCTGAGGAATTGCCACAGCAAGGAGGAATCCCAGGAGACAGGAGATCAGTGCAGTGTGGCATCTGGATGGGATCCTGGGATAGAAAAAGGATATTAGGTAAAAACTGAGGAAATCTGAATAAACTATGAACTTTAGTTAATAACAATGTCAATACTGGTTTACTAATTGTAACAAATGTGCCATATTAATGTAGGATGTTCATTTATCTTACAGTTTTTATCTGCTTTTAATCCAGGAGTTAAATTGTCCAATAAAAATTGGCTACCAATTACCTAGGTCAATGCCTTATGTACTAAACATCAGAAACTCAGCGTCTTTAATTTGTATGTATGTGAAATATAAAGAAAGACGATGAGATGCTTGATCATTTAAAATTAAATGAAAATACCTACAATAGAAGAAATCCATATAGGCAGGTATCAACCCCATTGCCTAAATTTTTATTGCCAGAAATTGTTTTAGTAGAGAATGACATATATTGTGTAATTGTGAACAGTTTTGTTCCCAGCCAAAGATTATTCAGGCTGCAACTGACAGAGGCAGTACTGCTAGTTCCTTCTAATTTGGAGAATTCCCTTTTTTGAAAAATCAAGTCTATTGTGCATTGAAACTGGAGGGAGAGCAGGGTTGAAGCTCATTGGTGGTATCCTCAGGCCCAAGGCAAGCTCTGAGCCAAGGGATCTGCCCATTGGTGGGCTCTCGGGCAGCTGGGGGGCTCAGACGCCAGGGATGGAGCACCGAGCCCATTGGTCGCCTTGCTGGAGGATGGTGTAATGGACCGCCAAGGCCTGTGCCGGTTTCTACGGCAACGGAGGCTTGAAAGAGCCACTCAGATTTCGGCGTTCGCCCCCAACTCCTCCTTCCGGAGGGGGCAGGGTGGCCTGGATTTGAGGGCCGGTGCAGGAGACGTGGGGGCTGGGAGTTAAGGGGACAGGGCCTTCTCACGACCAGCTAATCTAGCAAAGCAACATTTGAACTGGGTTTCAGGAACTTAACCAGCATGCTCACTGGAAAAAAGCCAAACAGAAAGGAATAAAGAAGAAAGAGAAAAACGACATATCTCGCCCCACCCCACCCTGCCCTCACCTCTCCACTGGTAACATTTCGCATGTGAACGAACACAAAGCCTAGCACAGAGTAGGAACTGAATACCTAATGGGAGGGAGAAAGAAGAAAGGGAGTAGGGAAGAGTAGGAGAGAGGGAGGGAGGATCCAGGATGTGGACAGCGTGGCGTGAGACTAAGTGCCCGCCCTATTGGGTGGAAAGTCCACAGACAGAAGCCTAGAGCTGGCCGAGTATGACAGCCTTGGCTATGGGGGCTTGAAGGAACGAGGGGTCGCCCTGTGCACTGGAAGGAGGGAGGTGGCGGCAAACAGGATCTAGGTATTTGGAAGACCTGACTCTGCTGTAGGACTTCCTGGGTTCACAATCCCCCTGACTCTGCCTCTTCCAGCTGCTACTGCTGCTGCTCTCCAGACTGCAGTGTCTTTGTGTTTGGGGAGTGAAAAACAGTATTTAACTTAATTGAATTGGTGTCAGAACTGAATTGAGATAATACATGTGAAGTTCTTAATACAGTGCCTGAAACAGGTAACTGTGCGATCACCAGTAGCTATTATTATAATTGAAGAAGGTGTAGCATTTGACTACCTGGAAAGAATAGGGAGGTTATCATTATTGGGGTGCGTAAGGAGGGAGGAGCAGTGTGGATGTCTTATGGAAAAGCATGGGAGAGGCTAGCCAGGGGGCTGAAAGGAAAAACGTAAGGATAATTCCTGTTTCCTGAGTGTAGGCCCTCTGCCAAGCCCTTTATATGAATTGGCTGCATTTTTTTTTTACCAGCCCTGACGAGGAGGTTGCCATTAAACCCATTTTTCTGGTAAGGACAGGGGCCTGGAAAGGTTATGTAGCTTGTCTGAGCTAAGAAATGACACACCCTAATAGAAGCATTTGTGGGAACCAGAACAAGAGTATAACTGGAGGTCCATATACCATATGTCTCTAACTAGTTAGAGATTATACAGCTTACAGTACTGTGTTAAATGAAGTATGTTCGATTTTCCTCCTTGAAGGGTAGTACTGTCATAACTACTTGAAAGGCCAGGTTTGAATTAGAATTCTAGAACCCTTGAAGTTCTAGGCCAAAATATGTTGGCCCAAGGAGAGCTACCCCTGGATTCAGCCACCTTCCAGCCCATCAGCGAGGGACCCGGCGTGCATGAGTGGACATCCCAGCACCGACATCTAAGCTGTCTTGCAAACAGCCACTTTGAGACCTAAGTTCTATAAGGTGTGCATCAGGCAGTGCAGTTTGCCCTCAGCGGAGATGGACCCAGGAGTCGGTCCCACAAAGGCTCTGTAAACAAGCTTAGGGATATTTTGGAAGGGAATTCTGGGGTCTCAGAGAATGCTCCAGAAAGGGAGGGCACAGACTCCGGGTAGGGGCTACTCTTGCTAGGGGTAAGGGAGTGTTGAAGCCAGGCATTTAGAATCCAGGAACCTGGTGCTCTCCCCTGTGCCTCATAGTGCCAGGAGAAGTGCCCTCACACAGTAGTGGAGGATCGGCCTGACCTCTCTGGCTGGAGGAAGGCCTTACCAAAGGTGAGACGACTGAAGCAGTGATTTAACTTTTTAAAGACGAATGGATAAGTCCTTCTTCAGTAGGGAGTAAGTGATGGCTGTGCTAAGGGTATCAGTAAAGAAGGACAAGTACACGCATGTCCTGATCTGTAGCCTCAGCCAAGTAATTTCTAGATCATTAATGCCATAAATATTTATTGGGCTTTTACCATGTGCCAGGCACAGTGCTAAATACTGGAGCTACAATCAAGAGCAAAAAAAGTCATGGTCCCTGCCCTCCTGGAGCTCAAAATTGAGAGACAGAGGCAGATATTAATCAAACCACAGCATAAATAAACATATCATTGTACCTGAAATAAAACTGCTAGAAGGTGGGAAGACTATAAAAGGGTCTAGTCTAGAAGGTTAGGGAAGCCTGCAGTTAGGAAGTGGCATTAGAGTTGAGCACCAGGGAAGGTAAGGGTTAACCACGTGTCAGTGAAGGGTGAATTTCTGGAATGACTAGCAGGAACCCAGCCAGAGTTAGGGGGTGAGGCCCACAGAGGAGGCAGGGCCTGGAGGGCCCCAGGGAGGACACAAAGTCTTTGAAGATCTTGAAGCTGGGGAGTAATGTGATCAAATTTCATTTTGAGGATGATTCTTTGGATTGAAGGAGACCAAGCTTGGAAGTAGGGAGACTTCCCTTGGAAGTTGGTTGCTATAGTCTCAACTTTCCCATTAAGTTTTCTTATTTTTAAAGATACAGGAAATGGAGTGCTGTCTCTGCAGAGTCCACAGGAATTTCTTTGAAATCTTGTGTTGTATTTTGCATTGATTTTTGTTACTAAAAAAATTTTTTTTGCCAGAGATAATACATGAAATAGTTAAAACAAAAACAAAATAAAAAACAAACACTCCCCACATGGAAAATGTTTCCTTCCATTCCAAACCTGTCTAGTTCTCAGAAGCTACAACAGTGACCAATTTAATTAATATCCCTCCAGAGTTATTCTGTACACAAATAAGCATATGTATATATTTATGCCTTCATTTTTTTTTGGGGGGGGGTTGGTTTCCTGTCTGGGAATTGAACCCAGGCTGTGGTGGTGAGGGCACTGAAGCCTATCCACTACAGACCAGGGAACCCCCTATTCCATCATTTAAAAATGTAGTATGTGTAGAAATTACATGAACACTTTAAATATCTTATAATTTCATTTGTCAATTATAGCTCAATGAAGCTGAAAAAAAGAAAATCAAAATAGAAACTAACATACCACATCTTCTTTTGCTCACTTTAAACTGTGTCTTAGATTGTTCCATATTAATACACATAGAACTGTTCTTTTTGTTCCTTTTTTTTTTTTGGTTGGTTCCCTGAGCGGGGGTCAAACCCAAGCTGCAGCGGTGAGAGTGCCAAAGGCTAGCCACTACACCACCAGGGAACCCCCAGAAATGTTCTTTTTAACAGCGTCACAGTGTTCTACTATTTGGATGTGCCACAGCCTATCTAACTAGTTCCCTATTCATAGACACTCAGATTCTTTCCAGTCCATGGTACTCTAAGTAATGCTTTAGTGAACACCCTGGTACATAGATTTTTGTGCACATGTTCAAGTTTAGCTATAGGTTCACTTCCTATAAATGATTGCAGTGCTGAAGATTATGTCGGTTTTAAATTTTGGTAGACATTTCCAAACAAACTGTTTCCCAAAGATAGTAGTCCATATTTTATTTTAAAACTCTGCAAAGTTTCCTTTTTCCTTTATATCTGTACATATTTTCATGAAGCCCTGTCCTGCCCCAAATATTCTCAGTCACATATAGCAGCCAGTTTTAGTGGTGCTATATGAATCCATTGGCTTTGCACATGTCTGGTACAGTCTCATGGAACTCCACTTTCAACTTGGTACGATCTGACCCCTGCTCATCCCTAGCTTCCTTTTGTACCACTCCACACTCCACTATACTGAGCTCCTCTGGCTGCTCTTTGTTGGCCACACCTGAGTTAACTTGAAGAGATGTGACAGTCTGGTTGAGCACTAGGTCCCTAATGAGCCCAGGAACCTCTTGTGAAAGGAGTTGGATGCTAAGCGGACTCCCTAGCACAATAGGGAGTCCCAGAGGGAGTAAAAGGGTCAGAGTGCTAGACTGGCATTTTAGGAAGACTATTTACTTCTTAGTCTGACTCCTGCCCCATCTAAAAGGTCCTCACCATTGACCTCCACCTTACTCTATCCCCAATGGGTACTCTGCAATCCTGACTTGACATTTCTCAAAGTCAATTTTATTTGACCTCTTGCAGCACCCAATACAGGTGTTAATCCCTGCTGCTTGTAACTATCCTCCCCTGGTTTATATGCCTCTGCTCGTTTTCCTTCTCACTTTCTGTCTCTGCATTAGTAGTCTGTCATGATAGCCTTTTCCATTAGGGAAACCTCTCCTGTCAGAGGTGCTTAAGATGTGGTCCAAGTTGCTACAATCTCTCTCCCCTTTGCTTTTTCTCATGACACATGAGGAGATTATAAAATCAATTTAATGGGTCACATGAGCATAAAAATAATGGCTGAAAACTTCCCTAACCTGGTGAAGAAAACAGACATACAAGTCCAGGAAGTGCAGAGATTCCCAAACAAGATGAACCCAAAGAGGCCCACACCAAGGCACAGGCAGTAAACTGACTGACATTGCTTTTAGAAATATATTTTTTTGATCGATCTCCTCAAGCAAGGGCGGGGGAGAAATAAAAAAATAAATGTGACTGTGTCCAACTAAAAAGTTTTTACACAGCAAAGGAAACCATAAAAAAAGAAAGAAAGAAAAGACAACTTACTAATTGGCAGAAGATATTCACCAATGATACACCCATTAAGGGGTTAATATCCAAAATTTATAAAGAACTCACACAACACCAAAAAAACCGAACAATCCAATTAAAAAATGGGCAGAGAATCTGAATAGATACTTCTCCAAAGAGAACATACACATGGCCAATAAGTATATGAAAAGATGCTCAGTGTCACTAATCATCAGAGAAATGCACATTAAAACCACAAGGAGATATCAACTCATATCTCTCAGAATGGCCATCATCAATAAATCAACAAATAAGTAATGGTGAGGCTGTGGAGAAAAGGGAACCCTTATGCACTGTTGGTGGGACTGCAAACTGATGCAGCTAGTATGAAAAACAGTATGGATGTTCCTTAAAAAATTAAATATAGAACTACCTTATGACCCTGCAATTCCACTTCTGGGTATTTATCTGAAGAAATCCAAAACATTAATTCAAAAAGATATATGCTCCCCTATGTTCATTGCAGCAAGATATGGAAGCAACCTAAGTGCCCATCAATAGATAATTGAAAAAGGGTGTGTGTGTGTGTGTGTGTGTGTGTGTGTGTGTGTGTGAGATGGAATATTACTAGGTCATAAAGAAAGAAATCTTATATTTGTGACAACATGGATGCTCATAGACGTTATTATGTTAAGTGACTAAGTCAAGTACAGAAAGACAAATACCATAAGCTCTCACTTGTATGTGGAATCTAAAGAACAAAATAATGGACAAACAGAATAGAAACAGACTCATAGATACAGAGAACAAACTGATGGTAGGTGGATGGGAGGGGGTTTTGGCAAATGGATGATAAGGGAGAAGGGATTAAGAAGTATAAATTGGTAGTTATGAAATAGCCAAGGGTATGTAAAGTACAGCATAGGGAATATAGTCAATAATATTATAAGAACTATGCATAGTACCAGGTGGGTACTAGACTAATCAGGGGGATCACTTTGTAAGTTATGTAAATGTCTAACCATTATGCTGTACATCTAAAACTAATATAAAATAATACTGAACGTTAATTGTAATTAAATTTTTAAAAAAATAAGAATATACAACCCTGATCATGTCACTTCATTGCTTAAAAATTTTTCAATGGCTCATTATTCTTAGACTGAATTTCTAAACATGACTGACCAGACCCTCAAGATCTCCAGCTTTATTTCATTCCATTATCTCCCTCCCCCTCTTTGTATTGTAGCCATACTGGCTGGACTGGATATGGTTGGTTGGCAGGCAGCAATCCATTCCCACCCCGATTACGTACCTTCCTGTGCTGCCCATGCTGGAAATCTAAAACATTTCCTGACCCCCTTGCAGCTAGGGCTCCTGCAGTTGGATGCTCTTGCATGAGGTTTGGAAGGTGGAAATAAGGCAGAGGTCAGTTTGGGCTATTTTTGCTGTTAAGTAAAGTTGTGGAGTCACCAGCATATAGTCTCTGGCTTTAAGGACTCCACATTTCACTGTCCTGGCAGTAGTACTGGCAGTGGCTTTCTGATCTTGGCATCCTGTCCTTGGGTGGCAGCTTTAGCAATATGTCCTCAAACTCAACCTTTGTAGTGAAAAACTGGCTTCTTTCGGACCATGAGAGAGGTAGTAGCTCCCCTGGTGGGTCAGTTCTATGATGTTCTAGGAGTCATTCCTAATATCCAGCCTAGGGCTCATCACTTTTTGCAATATCTAGAGTGGTTTGTTTCTAATCCTGGAATGATACACTGGACCTCATTTCTAGAAACGGCCAGGGATTCTCCCACTATAGGATTGTTATACTTGTTATCCCTTTTGCCTAGGCTAATACCCCTGCCACTCCTTCACCCCATTGCTCAATTAACTCCTTATATACCCTTTCTCAGTTCAAACATGTTCTCGGGATGTTATTCCTGATGTCTAATACCAGATCAGTTTTCCTTGTTTAAACAAGGTATCACTGTATGTTTCTTTTAATGAATTATCACCATTTGTAATTATATACATATTTGTCTGATTCTATAATAGAATTTGAGCCCCAGTGAGCTTGACTATTTTGCTATATTCTATTGCCTAGAAAGAGTTGGTGCTTAATATGTGTTGAATGAATGAGAGGAACGGAGGTGCCAGACTGGGAGGGTGTTAGGACAAAGTCAAGCCTCTTAAATAACACTGACAAGCTCTGTGTCACCTCCTCTTGGCCTTTGCCCAACTACATCTTCCTCTGACTCTCCAGCCAGCCTGAGCATACTGTGTCCCAGGTCTCTGCACAGGCTGTTTCTACTGCTTGGATATCTCTTCCCTCTTCACCTCTTACTCATCTTGCAGGTTTCAGTCAAGACATCATCTTCATCTCTTCTAGGACACCTGTACTTCAGTTCTCTGTTTTCTTCAGAGTATTTAAAAATACGTAATAGTATTTTAAAACTTATTACTAATCTGTATCTCCCTCTGCAAGTGCACTGTTTTGTGCATGGATGTATGCAGAGTGCCTTGCACAGGGCCTGGCTCTAATGGCCCTCAGTATTTGTTGAAAGTTGAATGAATGAATGTCAGCTAGTCTGCCAGCCTCGACTGGGGATCTTAGCACACTCCCCAGGAGCCCATGAACAGTGAGGAATTGTAATTTGGGGGCTGCTAGATCAGGAGAGGAAGCTGGGGGAAGTCTGTTACGCTCCAACCCCTGGCTTCGTCCCCAGACTGCCAGGCAGGAGGCCCTGGAGCGGATTCTGTGGGGGATGGGTAGGGAAACAGTTTCCTCCTCAGCTCGCTCCAGATTTATGGGGGAGGGGCGGAGACAGGGAAGATTCCTTCCTTGGAGGCTCTTTGGCGAAGTGCCTGCTAAGAGGAAGGGGGCGGGGAGTATGATGAATGCAGGCTTTCTCCCCGCCCTTGGCCTCCAGCCAGGAAAGGGAGGAAAACCCGAGGCAGAGAAGAGAAAGAGATGAGGGGGAGGGAGAGGACCGGAGGGTTGGAGGAGGGGTCTGTTTGCTTTGGGAGACAGGGAGGAAGGCTGAGCTGGTTCTGAAAGGCAGGCTTCCCAAGAGCCAACCAGACCCCATCTACACCAGATCAGGTCTGGAAATATCCTCAAATCACTGACACAGAGAACCAATACATTGGGAAATTTCTAAGGATCAACCGATCATCTTAACAGCTCAGAGCTGGAAAATCCTTCAGAGGGTTGTGTGTGTGTGTGTGTGTGTGTGTGTGTGTGTGTGTGTCTGGTGGTGGTGGTGGTGGTGGGTGATGGCAGGTCTCCAGGGCTAGCTTAAAGGAGTTACCTCCCTGGGAAGATACCTGGACTTTCTCTCTTCCTTATAGAAGGAAGAGATGGCATTTTTAAAAAGTCCATGAGTACTGTGCATCCAATTCCTGGCACTTACAACTGTAAGCTGATGAAGCTGACATCTTCCTTGTCTTCCCCACTCAGTAATCTGCTGACGGCAGAGTCCCTCTCACTCATCTTAGTATAGTTTAGAACTGTGGTCTCAAAGCTGGCTGCCCATCAGAACTGCTTGGGGATGCACAACAAAAGGGTTTTCACTTGCGCCAGTGATTCTGATTCCTCCAAGCTGAGTTAAGGGCTTAAAGCTTGAGTTTTAACAGTGTGCTAAGTGATTAGCACACTGGGTTTAGGGAACAACTCCAAAGGGCCTGGCACAACAGAGTAGGTGCTAAGTGCTGCCTGCAGGGGCTGGAACTGTATTTGCAAGGTAAACAAATGGTGTGTAGGAAGTATGGATTGAATTGGGGCCTGTGTCCTCATGCATCTAACACTTTGAAAGGAAATAGCGCAGCAGTGTTAGCAATACAAAAGATAAATATTTATTCAGAACAAAATTTTTAACAATGGATTTTACATTCTAAGCCACAAGAAATAGCAAAATGTAATGCAAAGGGAAGACAAAAACTAAAAGAAGTGTATTGTCGTTTCTACTTTAACTTGATAATACTTAGTTGACCCAATGTCCTCTTGCTTGGCCTATTTTTGCAAGTACATTTTAGAGTTAACAACTCACTTATAATTCTGGGTTATAATAATCTTCTGACAGGAGGTTGTAGATGAGCTCCATTAGCTGCTTCTCTGGGGTTTCTAGCTACTGAAGCTCAGGCAACCTTTGTTAGGTTTCTTCACACAAGAGAACCTCTATTTCTCACTGGTGGTAATGAATGAGGAAAGGTAAGAGCCCAAAGGACCAGGCACATCTTAATCCAGATTTAGTACACCAGGGAATGCAACAGTACACACGAGTACACCCTGGATTATGTTCCTTTGTCCCTTCCCTATCTCCTATATTCAGAAGCCCCTGCTAAATTTCCTCTTTCTGCTTCCTCCCCCAGATTTCTTAGCATTTCTCTGGGCTCATTATTCTGGAGAGATCAGACCTTGGGCCCTCAAGTGCTGAGGAAAATGTTGTGAAGTGTGAGAGGTAGTGGAATGAGCACCGGGCTTGGGGGTCAGGGAACTCTACTCTAGGCTAGCTCTGGCACCAGACAGCTCTGTAATTTTGACCCAATCATTTTATCTCCCTGGGCCTGTTTTTACTGGTGGAAACCCAGGGGATTGGTAAAAACCAATTTTTAGGTCCTTTCCAATAGGAAAATTCTAGATTCCATGATTCTGTAGAAAATGACTTCTGAGCCACTCACTGAAAAAGCTATCACAAAGTCCATGCATTTCAATGCCATGAGAGGAGCCCTCGGCCACCATTCAGAGCTTACTGATTCAGATTACATACACTTCTAACAACACTGGTTTCACAAATTCTCAGACCACACAGATTAGAAGCAGCAAATTAAAAAAGCCACAGTCAACAATGTTCTCAAGTCAACAAACACTGATGGAGTGCCTACCATGTGCTGGGCCCCGTACCTAGTGCTGGGGCATAAAGGCAGCCCGAAGGGTGAAAAATCTGAGAAGACAAGGCATGAGGAATAACAAACACACAAAAAGTCCCCAAATACAGAAAATAAAAATTCAAAAAGGGAGAGGCGACACATCTGCACACTACAGTTCTCAGCTGTCGTTACGGATGACAGAGTCACCAATTCAGAAAAGGCTGAAATGGAGTAAACTCGGTTTAAGAAGGCAGAGAGATGTTTCTTGTAGCTTTAGAAAGATCTCCTTCACACGCGATAAAAAATGGTTTTAAAAAAAGTTTTGGCACTTAAGAGGGGTAAGCTGGCTCTGTGTTCACCCTGGCAGGCAGGCAGGTGTTCAGTGCCCGGCCACGCTGGTTAGCTGAGTTGCCACGGAATTGTGAACTGCTTTGGGACACTGGGCAAAGGCGTGTCCTCGCTTGCCACAGAGGTTGCACACGATGCCTTTCCTGCAGTAAGGGCTCAGGTGCCCCTCCTCCCCGCACCTGAAGCACCTGTCCTGCGTGCAGCTGCCACTCATGTGGGTCCGGGAACCACATTTAAAGCACGTCTTGGGCTGCCCCTTGTACCAGCTGTAGCCCCGCTCGGCCCCCAGAAAGAAGGCCCCTGGCAGGTGCCTAACCCCGCCCTCCCCCTGGCGCAGCTCTATCTCGCACTTGTACTCCCCGGTCCAGATCCCAAACCTGTCGGTCACTTTCACGGGCACGGCCAGCACATCGCAGTGGCGTTTGAGCCAAGTCACGATGTCCTCCACGTCCACGGTCTCGTTCCGGAAGAGGATGAAGAGCGTCTTCAAGCTGGACTTGCTCCGCCCCAGCACCACAAAGTTCTCCCAGCAGTCCTCCTGCTCGCGCTTCTCCTCGTAGACGCGTAGGAACAGGGCCAGCTTCTCCGCCGAGCGGAAGCTCACGTCGAACTCACGGCTGCCGGGGATCTGGATGACCGCGTAGATGTCGCCCGGGTCCATGCCGATGGAGCGCAGGATGAGCGCGCCCACCACAAAGTCCCGGGTTGGGCAGGCACCCTCGTCTCCCTGGAAACAGATGCGCACGAGGAAGCGGCCCTTGCCCGAGCCCGCCGCGGGGCCCACAGCCGGCGCCGGCGCCGCCGGCTCATCCTGGGGGGGCCGCTCGGCCTCGTCCTCGGCCGTGCCGGGCCTGGCCAGAGTCGCCATGGTCCCCGCCTCGGCTTTCTTCCTCTTGCCTGCCTCCGCTGCACCCTTCTTCTTGCGAACGTCCGCTACCTCGCTGGCAGGGTCTCTCCGACGGCCCTTCAGGTCCCCGCGGCCGGCGGGGGGGAAGTCACTGAGGCCTGGCGCCGCCAACCCCGCGGGGGCGCTGAGTGCGCCGCCCGCTCCGCTGCCGCTTTCCTCCTCCCGCCGCGGCGGCCGTGACTCACGGAACTCGCCCTTCTTCTCAGCTAGGTTTTTCACCACCTGGGCCCAGCCCATTTTCTCGCGGCTGCCCTCCGCCTCCTCGGCCCGGGGTGCTGCGCGCGCCGGGGGTAGGAGCTGAGGCCGCCCCCGCTTCCTTTCCTCCTCTGCGCCGCCGCCGGTGGCCATTTTACCTCCTTCCCAGCATTCTCTACTCGCTCCCGCAGCCAAAGGGCGCCCATCGCGCGCTCCCGCCCGCCGAAGCTGTGGGGGTTTGGGTGATTTTTTTTTTTTTTTTTTTTTTTTTTGAAATTTGACGCTTCTCTCCCCCGCCCCGCCAAAAAATATTTACACGCGGCGTAAGGCGGCCCGCGCCCGCCGGGAGCCCCCTGGTAACGGCTGAGCCATGTTTCCGCCAGAGCTCGCTCTGCTCCAGACCCACCTCCTCGGCACCGACGCGGGATGGGGAGCTTGGAGCGCGTCCCTGTCCCTTGCGAGGGTTTGGCAGCCTTGGGCTTCGCTCTCGAGGATTTGGTATTTCGCAAGCGGTTCTCGATGATTTCATTCAAGCAGGGTTACTAAAGGCCCACAGCCCAAAGGCGGGACACAGCTGAGAAGATCTGGCCCATTTTGTTTTCTTTTTCACACCTTTTATGTTAAAAACAAAACTACTTCCTCCCAAAGCGTACCACACAATGCGTTATATTTTCCAATGTTAGATTATGAACATTTTCAAACATGCAGAAAGTTGAAAGAATTTTACAGTGAACAAAAATACCTTTAATTTTTTATCATTAAAATTTTACTGGACCTTATCGCACTACATCTATATGCATCAGTCCTTATTTTTTCGATACATTTCCAAGTAAGTTGTATTCCATTCTTTTTAAAAAAGATATCCATCATACACCATTATAAGATGGGTATTCAGTGCTTGAATGTCTGGTACTGTTTGAAGCACTCTGCCAGCTTTATCACATGTAATCTTTAGAAACAATGCTGTATTTACACATTTTATAGGACGCAGAGACTAGGAGACAAGTTTAAATCAAGTGGCAGAATTAATAGGTGGCCCCACGTGTAGGTGGCTTATCTTTAGTAAACTGCTTTGTTCTGACATTGTGGATCAAAGAAAATTTGCATCAGACTCTCCAGGAACCCTCATTAACAGACAGATTCCTGGCTAAAGGTAGCACTGGACAGAATATTCCTCCCCATCTGTCTCAGCGGGTGCTTCAGAAGCCGTGATAAAATTTGGGTGGCTGAGGGGATGGGTTTAATATCACTTTTGGACACTTTGGTTTTTTTCAGCATATCTCTGCATTTCAGGGTGCCTCAGTGACCTTTCCGACTTTAGTGAAAGCATACCTGGATTGTGGAGGCAGGGCAACCTTAGTTTGAATCTGACAGCTTCAAATCTCAGCCTGTCACATGGGGCCAATGACCTCAGTTTTCACAGCCTCATTTTGTTCATCATAAGAAAGGGATATTAATATCTTCTCTCAGAGGACTAATGTGGGGGTTCAAAGAGATAACCTGTGTTAAAGATCTTGGTCCACAGTGGGTTTTCTAGGTAGGTTACAGGATTGGTTAATTTAATAACCCAACAGTGCTGTTAAGGAATAGGTTCCCTCCACTTTCCCCTCTTCCACTCCAGTTAACTCCCCTCACAGTTCCGCACTTCTGGGAATGCCACACAGGTATCACTATCTAGCTGCAGATGAAGGAATGCTTTTTTGCAATGCCTTTTTTTTTTTTTAAGTGTGGTAAAAGTGTTTCCCAAAAGTCTGTGCATAGACTTCTTCTTTTTTTTTTTTTTTTTTTAAATTCCCTGCCTGGGAATTGAACCGAGGCCCCAGCATTGACAGTGCCAAAGCCTAGCCACTACCACCAGGGAACTCCTGAATAGACTTCTAACTCTGTCTCCTTGGCCACACTTTTATCACATGCCTATGACTGAACCTGTAACTGGCAAGGGAAATGGGCCCACCAAGCCTAGCTCAGACCAAACATGACTACTGAAGCTGGAGCTGGAACTGGGGCTGGGGCCTCCTGCCAGTGCATACCAGAACAAGATCAGGGGTCCTTAGCTGGGTCAAAGGGAGAAATGGCTGTTGGGTAGGTAACAGTCACTAACCATCTGTGTCTGTCACATATTGCTACCTCCAACTTTTTAAGTGTTTTCTGGTCTAGAGCTTCCTAGTTGGAGTGCTGTGGTACAGTGGGCTCTGCAAATGGGAGTACCCAACATGGTGATTTCCTCAGCCATAGGGGCAGCCAAGTGGGTCCTGGATGGCGAGAGTACCCAGGCTGATTGTTTTACCATGGCAGGCTTGTCTGTTCACCTTAATGTGCAGTGCAATTTAAAATATTTTCCTATGTTTTTTTTAAGAGGGAGAGAAGGTTGGGAGTCCTGGCTTAGGATTCTTAGTAACATTCTTCTATTGAAGTTTAGGTGATTTTAAATGATTTGCTCCCTCCAAATTATTTTTTAAACTGGAATGCACTTTTATATTTATGCTCTATTGGAGTGGGGCAAGAATGGGAACTGATACTGTAGTCCAGGTGTGAGAGGAAAGTGGGGTATGCGTATGGGTAGGTGGTGGTAGTAAGTTCTCTGATTCCAGATGTTCCCTCAAGGTATTGCTGACAGATATGGATGTGGGATAAGAGATGAGTCAAATGATGAGTCAAGAATGACTCCAGGAAGAGAGTTGTCATTTTGAGTTGGGGAAAAATGTTTCTGGGGAAAGATTGCATGTTAGTTGCGTATTAGGCACCCAAGTGGAGATGCTGAATAGGCAGTTGGATTTAGAAGTCTGGAATTCAGGGAAGAAGTCTGGGAAGCATCTGGGTAGAGATGGCATCTGAAGTCACAAGACTGGAAGGGAGCACAAAGAATGAAAGTGGATAGAGAAAAAGGGAGGGCCAGAAGTGAGTCTTGGGGCAATCCCATAATGAAGGGAGAAGAGGATAAACCACAAAAGGAGGTAGGAAGCAACTCAAGAGAGTGGTTTCCTGGATGCCAAGTTTAGAAAGTGTGTCAAGGAGGGAGTGAGCCATTGTGTCAGATGCTGCCAACGGCCAAGTAAGATGAAGACTGAGAAGTGACTCTGAGGTTTAGTTAAATGGAGGTCACTGGTGGCAGACAAGAGCTGTTTCAATGGAGGGTGAAAGCCTAGCTGAAGAAGCAGAAACAGAGGAGGCAAACCTTTCTAGGAGTTTTGCTCTGAAGAAATGAGAGGGTAGCTGGATGGGATGTGGTCACTTTTTTTAAAATAGAAGAAATTAAATTATGTTGTTACGCCCATGGGAATAATACAGAGGAAAGGGTGATGGAGGAAAAAGGGGGAGAATTGCTGGGGTAGTATCTTACAGAAGATGAGAGGATAGGATTCAGTGCACAATTGTAGGAATGTGTCTTAGTAGGCAGTTTATACATAGGCACAGGAGGGAGAAAAGTAGGTGGGTAAATGAGGTGACGTGGACGTGTGAGTTTACTGATCCTAGGGCTTTCTTCTTAGGAACTAGGAAGCAAAGTCTTTAGCCAAGAATAGGGATTGGGAGGGAAGTGATGGGGGTTTGATTAGAGGAGAAACATGACATAATTCTTTAGAATGTAGGGCGGGGCCAGCTGAGGGACATTTGAAACCAAGTTGAGAAGAATGGGGCGAGAGCTACATTTTGCCCTGGGAGATTAGTCCCTCTAGGCGTTCGGTAGTCTGCGTCCGTTTCCTTGGAGACGGATACCCGAGGAAGCGTCTGGTCTCGTTGTTTGAGTGGCCTGGGTTACCGCTGGATCCACTCTGAGACAAGGAAGTTGGAGCAGTCGAATAAATAGGCGTCCCCAGAGATCAGGGCCCCACGGATTCAGGACTCCTCGTCTTACATTTTCCCCTAATGGCGCACGTCTTTCCAAAGTAGGTAAAAGGAGCATCGCGGGGTGGTGGAGTGCGCATGTGTGGCCCTGCCACTAGCCCTCGCCAGCTGTCCTCCCGCAATCTCTTGACCCCGCCCTCTCCCCGCCCACATCTACTTAGCCCCACAGTACCTTGGCCACGCCTCTCCCTCACGCTCTCTGGATTCTGGTTTGGCTTGTGTTTCTATTATAGTGAACTGTGGTGTTGGGGTGGGTCTAGATCGCACGCCTATTTCATGTTTGCTGCTTGCAGCCCCATGGGTTGGGAACCATGGAAGATATTTCCCGCCCTCTTTCCAGACTCAGCCGCTCTGTGAGTCGCTCCACAATGCACAAGTTCCAGATTACTGTGAGTATGGAGGGGCTAGGGCAGGGATAAGGAGCGGGAGCTCCCTGATCATGGGACTGCAGCCCGTCTGCCCTACTCCTTGACTCCCTCACCCCCCAGCGGTGACCCTCCCAGGTAACCTGAGTTCTGGGCCCTGTTTTTGTCACACATTTGCTGTGGGACCTGCAGCATGCCTCTGAACCTCAGTTTTCTCATCACCTTATCAGAATGTAAGGGTATATAGTATGCTGCTCTCTTATTTATCACTAACTGCTACTCTGGTTCCCTTTTGGGTCTTTTCCATGCTTTCTGTTTCTCACAGTTCTTTGCACTTCACAGCCTGGATTTGCTTAGTAAATTCTGGCTGGATAAAAAGGTGGTAGCCAACATTACAGAGCACTTACTGCATGCTTTACAAATATCTCTCTGAATTATTTTACCAACCTATGGAGATAGGTTTTATAGTTAGATCCACTTTACTGGGGAGAAAATTGAGTCACAGAGAGGTAAAGTCACTTGCTGAAGGCAACAGGTATCTGTAAGGGATTTGAACCCACCAGGCTGTGTGACTGATTATACTGATTATGTTATGTCTGATAGGATTATATTCCACGGCAGAAGTCCAAGCAGAAAATCAAGCCATCTACTCTGCCTCCAGTCCTACAAACCAGTGGCCAAAAGAAAAACCAAATGAAGGCTTTGACTAGCATCCAGCCAGGTAGGTAGAGGTACGTGTAGGCTGGTGTGATGGTAGGGACAGGATGGAGTGTATGCTCTTGGTTCTTGGTGACATTGAACCCTTGCAAATGCAGACTGACATGTCGTGGGATACTGGGACTCAAATACGAGGGCAATTTTTTCATTTGCAGCCATGATTTCTAACGTGGTGCCCATCTTTTGGTAAAGTTCTAAACAAAACAAAGCATACTTTTTCTCTTGATTATAGCTGCTTTCTTGGAAAATTCAGCATTACAGTAAAACCCTGCAAAATATTCTATGTGTTTATATGTGAAACACGTTTTGGGATCAGATCATTATAAATATGGTTTTCATCTACATCAGTATCTGGTGGGACTTTTGGAAAGTTGGGCAGGATGTAGGAGAATTCTGTGTTCTGTGGGGCTGACCTGTTCTGGGGAGTGTTAGCATCCTGGGCCCTCATGCACAGATGCTGGTTGGGCCCCCCAATATTTGTGAGAAGCTTGCCACTGTATCTAAAACACCTGTGTTGAGTGTCACTGATGTAAAGTGATAAGCACAAGGCCTGGTGATAGTGACAGAATTTTTTATTTTGGTCCTAGACCCTATTGAAACAGCATCTACAAGGAAACTTCTGCCCTTTTCTTTCACTGGGGAGACACTGAGGAATATAACAGGTACAACCACAACAAGAACAAGAGCAGTTAACATATATCAAACACTTATTTCATGCCAGATACTGTTCTCAGCACTCTACACATATCACTTCATTTAATCTTCCCAACAGCCCTGTGAGGTGGGTGCTGTCATCACCGCCTCTTACAGATTAGGCACAGACAATGTCGCATGGGAAGTGGGGGGCATCGCCAGGCTGTGACATCAGGCAGATTGGCTCTAGGACCCACAGTCTTAACCACATGCAAGTGGAGACAGTGTGGGCACTGGAGACATACAGACCTGATGTGGTGTTCCAGTTTTCTTTCTTGCTAGCAGCTCCATCTAAGCTACTTATCATAGCCTCAGCTTCCTTCCCTGTGGAAATGGGCACAAAGATTCCTGCCATAACCTGTGTAAGTAATAATGTGAATAGCTACTGTTTACTGAATACTTGTTTTACGTCAGGTTCTGTGTTAGAGGCTTCATTCATTCATTCTTTCCTATATTCGTTTGGCAGCAGCCTTTCCGAGCCCCTATGTGCCTGGCATTGGGCTGAGTGTTGTTGACTCACCATGAAGGAGACAGATTGGATTTCTAGCTATATGGACTTCACAGTCCCAACCTCAAACATGTAGCTACACAAAACTTTAAATACACTTGAAATAGAAGGAGGTCATCATTGCATTCCCTCCTTGCAGTGATCTGGGGGATGGTGTCATCACCATTTTACAGATGAGGAAACTGAAGCTTAGGTTGGTGACATGTCTTGTGCAAATTCATGTCCTTGAGGACAGCTTTTGTGTATTAAAGAAGATAAATCAGCTGATTCTATGAAGTTGGAGCAGCCCCATACCTTCCCGGTTCTCCCTTTTACAACTAAAAACCCTCGGTATATTATAATACAACAAAAAGGAAGACTCTGAGAAATAGGAAGAAGAAGGTGGGCTGCCAGGGTGCTGAGCATACACTGTCATGTGGCCTTCATGCTCCATCTCAGCAGGGGACTGCCTGCTGAAAAAGATGAAATAGGATTCAGAGTAGCATCTACAACATCCAGATAGAATCAGCCTCACTGGCCCTACCAAGAATAAGGAAAATGACAATATGAATGAGAAAAGACATACCAACACTGAGCTGGATCAGATGGAATTACTTGACTGTCCTTATACAGATGGCATGAGTGTCTACATCAGTGGTTCCCAACTTTCCTAATGCCGTGACCCTTTAATACAATTCCTCATGGTGTGGTGACCCCCATAAAATTATTTTCGTTGCTACTTCATAACTGTAATTTTGCTACTGTTATGAATCGTCATGTAAATATCTGATATGTGTTTTCCGATGGTCTTAGGCAACCCCTGTGAAAGGGCCATTTGATCCTCAAAGAGGTCACGACCCACAGGTTGAGAACTACTGGTCTACATAGTAAATTTTAAGGACTCTACTAAATCTAAAAGAAACTAGAAGTAATAAGGGATTTCATCAAGGTTGCAGGATACAAGTGCAGCACACAAAAATCAACCACATTTCTATGTATTAGCAATGACTGTGTGGAAACCAAAATTAAAAACGCAGCACATTTGCAAGCACTCCAAAGAAAATGAAATATTTAGGTATAAACTTAACAAAACATGTACAGGACCTGTATGCTGAAAATTATGCAATGCTGATGAAAGAAATCAAGGAAGACCTAAATTAGTATAGTGACATACTGTGTTTATGGAGCAGAAAACTCAACATGGTAAAGATGTCAATTCTCCCCAAATTGATTTGCATGTTCAATACAACTCCTATCAAAATCGCAGCAATGTTTTGTAGACATAGGTTTATTCCAAGATTTATATAGAAAAGCAAGGCCCTAGAATAGATAAGACAGTTTTGCAAAAGAAGAATGATGTGGGAAGAATCACTTTATGTGATATTAAGGCCTACTACTATATAGCTGTAGTAGTTAAGACAGCATAGTATTGGCAGAGAGATAGATACATAGATCAATGAAATAGAATAGAGAAACCAGAAATAGAGCCACACAAATATGCCCAACTAATTTTTGACAAAGATGCAAAAGCAACTCAGCGAAGGAAAGCCTTTTCTACAAATGGTGCTGGAGCAATTGGACATCCACAGGCAAAAAACTGAACCTTGATTTAAGTCTCACAACTTATACAAAAATTAACTCAAAACGTAGATATAAAATGAAATAAAAATTAAATGCAAAATTTAGAAGTGTAGAACTTTCAGAAAAAAAAAACATAGGGGAGAAAAATCTTTGGGACCAAGTGAAGAGTTCTTAAGCGTTACACTTAAGCTTGATCCATAAAAGAAAAATGAAATAGATGCGTAAGTTGGACTTCATCAAAATTGAGAGCTTTTATTCAGTGAAAGACACTGTTAAGAGGATGAAAAGACAAGCTACAGACTTAAAGAAAATATTTGTAAACCACGTAACTGACAAAAGACTGCTATGTAGAATGTATCAAGAAATCTCAAAACTCAGCAGAAAAACAATTCAGTTAGAAAATGGGCAAAAGACATAAAAGAAACATTTCACCAGAGAGTATATATGTAGATGGTAAAGAAGCACATGAAAAGATGTTCAACATTATCATCCATTAAACTACAATGAGATGTCACTGCACATCTATCAGAATGGCTGAAATGAAAAGTAGTGACAACACCAGATGCTGGCAGAGAGGAGGAACCGGATCGTGCAGTCATTGCTGGTGGGGATGGAAAATGGAGCAGCCCCTCTGGAAAAGAGTATGGCAGTTTCTAATGAAACTAAACATGCAATTATCATAATGATCCAAGAGTTGCACGCTTGGGCATGTATTCCAGAGAAATGAAAACTTACGGTCGCACCAAGACCAGTGCATGAATGTTTCAGAGCAGCCTTATTCATAATACCCCCAACCTAGACACAATCCAGATGTCTTTCAATGAGTGAATGGTTAAACAATCTGTGGGACAGCCATACATGGAATACTATTCAGCAACAAAAAGGAAGGAAGTATTGATGTACTCAGTAATTTGGATGAATCGCCAGAGAATTGCTGAGTGAAAAAAGCCAATTCCAGAAGTTATATACGGTATGATTCCATTTATATGACATTCTGGGAGTGACAAAATTATAGAAACGGAGAACAGAATAATGATTGCCAGGGGCTAGGGACAGAGGTGGGGAGAGGATGGTAAGGGGAGGGAAATGGGTGTGGCTATAAAAGGAAATATGAGACATCCCTGCTGTGATGAAACTGTTCTGTATCTTGCTCTTCTTAACCTCAGTACCCTGGTTGGGATATTGTACTTAGTTTTGCAAGATGCTACCATTGGGAGAAACTGAGTTAAGGATACATAGGATTTCTCTATATTATTTCTTAAAACTGCATGTAACCTAAACTTACCTCAAAATGAAAATTTAATTAAAAAAAAAAGATAAATCAGGGCTAGTACCACTAATGAGAAGATATACCCATTATTAATGCTACAAATCTTACTAAGTACTTAAATTCAACTTACAAATCTTACTTACCTTTTAAACCACATATAAAAATTTCATATGTTCATTTTCATTTTCTGATTACCAAAAAATCCCTATTGGATATTTAAATAATTCTTGTACATCTAATAAATAAATTCCTAAATATGGATAATCTTATGTTCTTTTCAAAGTTCTGGTCATTTATACACCTTCAATAATAATGTTTTAAATGTTTCAACTTAAATCTAAATCAAAATCTCATTTACACATTTTAAATTAGAACCATAAGGTTAATCTATTAATTATTTCCATTTCTTAATCAATACAATTAAATATGAGATATGCACAGTAGTCCCCCCTTATCTGTGGGGGATAAGTTTCAAGACCCCCAGTATACTCCCGAAACTGCGGACAGTACTGAACCCCATATATGTTTTTTCCTATACAAACGTATCTATGACAAAGTTTAATTTATAAATTAGGCACAATAGGAGATGAACAGCAATAATGAATAATAAACTAGAACAGTTATAACAATACGCTGTTATAAAAGTCATGTGAATGTGGTCTCTCTCTCAAAATGTCTTGTGTTAAACTCCCCTTGTGATGACCCTGTAGTGGAGAGATGAACTGAGGTGAATGACAGGCGTTGTGATGTAGTTAGGCTGCTATCGAC
The DNA here is from genome assembly GCA_004026885.1 of Lyroderma lyra. Taxonomy (NCBI): domain Eukaryota; kingdom Metazoa; phylum Chordata; class Mammalia; order Chiroptera; family Megadermatidae; genus Lyroderma; species Lyroderma lyra. The sequence continues at coordinate 155,097 of PVJL010001878.1, forward strand.
TGCCCGTGGTATGTCAGAAGGGGGATCATTGAGCCACAAATCTAATGCCTTTGCCATCTTAACTAAGCACGCACCATGCACTGTGGCTGTTACTTTCGCAGTTTGAGGTGCGACAGCATAACTAACACAGCTTTCTTTTTTCCTTCTTCACAATTTCATGGATAGAAGCTTCATTCTTACCATAGATCATAGCAACCTCAGAATATGATTTTTTTTCTTTTCTTGTTGAGAACTTTCACCTTTTCACTTATTTTCACTTACAGGAAGCACTTTACGGCTTCTCTTTGACATATTTGAATTGCCAGCATTACCACGTTTGTGCTTTTGGGCCATTGTTAAGTAAAATAAGTGTTACTTGAACACAAACACTGCTGTACTGTGACAGTGGCTCTGATAAGCCAGATGGCCCCTAAGTGACTAACAGGCAGGGAGCACATATAGCGTGGAGATGCTGGACAAAGGGATGATTCATGTCCCGCCCAGGACAGAGTGGAACGGCATGGTGTGAGATTTTATCATACTACTCAGAACAGTGTGCAGTTTAAAACGATGAATTGTTTATTTTTGGAATTTTCCGTGGTGTATTTTCAGAGTGCAGTTGGCTGTGGGTAACTGAAAGCGCAGAAAGCGAAACCGCGGTTAAGTGGGGGCAGATAACTCATAACTTCACACAAAATTATTTTCATATACTCGATCACTTCCGTACGTAATATTAAATTTTCCAGGGTTAAGGATACTGATCCATTAAAGAAATAATATTTCTCTGAAATGAACTGGGTTGCACGTGGAGCAGGGATTTTGGTGGGGCTGAGATTGCAGCTGCAGCGTTTGTGAAGATGTGGGTGACTTGCTTCCTGCCAGTGCAGGACACGCGGATCCTAAGAACATGCCCTCCCCATGCCTGATTCTGATCTGAATTATTTGTCTATACTCCTTATCCGGCAGGACCACGGCTTTTATATGTTATTTCAGAGAGAGCCAGTTGCATAGCTCCTGTGCCTTTGTCTGGTGGCGTGGTCCTGATCCCAATTCTCAGGTCATTAGTAATGACAGTGACAACTAGTATTGTACATTCGGCACAGAATGTGTGTTAGGTACTGTTCCAAACACTTTCAAGTATAGAAACTTCTTATTTAATCTTACGACACCTCTATGAGGTAGTCATGATGATGATTCTTATTTTACAGATGGGGAATCTGAGGGACAGAGAGGTCATGTGACCTGCCCAATGTCACACATCTGGTAGAAGGCAGAGCCCAGATTCAAACACAGGCTGTCAGGCTCATTAGTTCTTGCTTTCAACCCCTGCCGTATTTGAGTTTCCCACTGGCCAGGTTGGTAGGAGAAATTGGGGGCATCTGGCTGTTTCGTGTTGCTATCCTTCTCCTCTCTGTCTGTACCCACAGTCACTGTGGTGTACAGAATTCTCCTGAGCATCTCCATCCCTTATATCAAGGCCCAGAGTGGGGCCCAGGAGCTTATTGACAGATATGAGTTTCATCCTCTGTCTCACTGTCACGCATTCTAAGGCTGTGAGTGGGAGGGGCTGGGGCCTGGGCCATCTTTCATGGATGGCTCATTTCCTGGGATCTGACTCCAGGCCTGCCTGTACCCTCACTCTCTGTCCTTTTTCATGCCCTAGGGTATTCCAAGTCCACCACGTTGATGACAAGCCAGCTGAGGAGCTCACGAGAATTGCACAGAAGGAAGTTGGAATCTGGGAAGACACAGGCCAGAATCCGGCTGATGAGGGTATAAAAGAGCATCCTCCCATAGGCACCAGGGCTCAGGCAGGGGGCAGGGGGTGGCCACAGCAAACATGCACAGAGCACTTTATGGGTGTTGGACTTAACTCATTTCCTCCTCACAGCAACCCTGTGGCCATGCTTATCCTCATCCCTATTCTGCAGATGGGGAAACTGAGGTGCAGGGAGATAAATGACTTGCACCAGGTTATACAGCTAGAAAATGGCAGTACCAGGGCTCAAAGCCAGTTAAACAAAGTGCCATTGTGTTTAAGACTCAGGAAAAACAATCAGAATCCCTTTTTATTTCATTGCATTAGGAATGCAATCTAGTGGCTTGTTCATTTAAAACTTTTCAATAAATTACTTTCATGGAATACAGTGTACCTTGAAACAAGGCCTAGAAGCTTATTAAATTTTTCATATCAACTGATACAATTTTGGATAATTAATTTTCTTACCATCTCTTGTTTTTTATGGCTTCTGAACAACATTTCAAAGTATTTGATATGACTAAGAGGGGGCTTTCATATCCATAGCAAAAAATAAGATACTAAATACTGTAAGTACTACAAATTACTATAGAATAATTCTTAACTTCTCCAAGAAAGTGTTTAATAGCTCAATGAGCAATGACTACTATATAAAGAAATAGGGAAAAATATATTTGCTTTGAAACATTTTTTTCCCTTTAACCTTCAGTTTGCAAAAAAATGGTTTAGAGGCATTCATAAAGGAGGAACTCATTTCTGATGTGATTTTTATCCTGACTTTAGAAGGGTTCATGTGTTTTGGTTTAGTACAAAACATGAACTTAAACCATTTGGCTCTAAAAACCTGTGCTCCTAACCAGTACCTAATAACTGTCTCTTGTAATCATCCATTCGTTTACTTAGCCAACAAGTACTTATTGAGCACCTACTGTGTGCCAGGCCTTGTTCTAAGTATGGGGATTCACCAGTGATGTGGATTCTGAGATTAGTTAGCTCACATTTCACTGAGGGAGGGAAACAATAAATAAGACAAACACACATATAATATGTGTAGTGATGCTAAGAGCTATAAAGAAGCATTAAGATAAGGTTAGGGGGATAGAGAGGGCACAGAGGAGGGAGCAGCTGTGACTGTTTTAGACAGGGTGGTGGCATCTGAGGGAAGAATGTTCCAGGCAGAGGAATCACAAGTGCAAAGGTCCTGAGATTGGTGTGAAGATGGTGTGGCTGGAACAGATGGTGGGGGGTGGAGGATGAGGAGAATAGCTTGTTTGGCCCACAATTTGGCTTCGTGTATTTATGATGACTAAGACAGACTGGAGGATTCTGAGCAGAGCAGGGATGTGATCTGACTCAGGTTTTTGCAGGAGTCCTTGGGCTGCTACTATGTGGAGAATGGACTTGTGCAGACAAGGGGGAAACACAGGAAGGCAGCAGAAACTACACAGTTGGTTTGTTCTTGCAGATGGAGTAGGATCTTGACTCTGTCTCTCAGCCTCAGGACGATTATTTGTTCAGTCTACAACTCTTGAGAGAGTGCCTACTATGTACCAGGCACCATTCTGGGTGTTGGGGACATAGCCATGAACGTGGCACTCAGAATTTGTGCTATTATGGAGCTTCCACACTAGTGGAAAGACATAATACATGAATTTTAAAAACCCAAAGAATAGGTATTCATCAGCTTATTCAGCCCATACTTATGAGCTTTAGGCACTGTCCTATGTGCTGGAGATAGAGCTGTGACAAAACATCCAATGCTCCTGCCCTCCTGGCTGTGACATTCCATTGGTGGAGACAGGAAACAAGATAATAAGAAAAATATCTGTGATGTTGGGTGGTGATAGGTCCTAGGAGAAAAATAAACTGGGAAAGAAGGAGATATAATGTAACTACAAATTGGGGTAAGAGTCAGGAAGGAAGCAAAGAAGGGTTTGTGCACTAGATCCAGTGGTCAGGGAAGATCCATTTCTAGAGCAGCGGTCATTAATCCTGTGGTTTATCAGAATCACCGTGAGTGCGGTGTGTTAATAGTACAGATTCCTGGTGCCAGCCCCAGGGATGCTGGCTTAGTGGGCCCAAGACTTGGAGACTGGCATTTCTCACAGACTGTCTCCCTGTGGGCCATATTTGGAGATATTTTGGTCTGGAGATGTGGAGGCAAGATAGTGCAGTGGCTAGGAGCTCAGACTTCCAAGGACGACAGCTCTGATCTCTGTGACCTTGAGTAAGTTACTGAATCTTTCTGACCCTCGGTTTCTGCTTCAATAAAGTGGGGCTAATAACAGTGTCAAGTGAGGTAGTGCTGGCGATGTGCTTAGAATAGTTTCTGGCACATAATAAGCACTCCATAGGTTTGCCCTGTTCTTCTTATTGTGCGAGAAATATGGGAGCTGAGGGGCTAGTAAGAGGGGGTGTTTTACAAAGGACAAGAACGAGGAAAAAGAAGGAACAAAGAAGAGATTGCATAGGTATGGCAGAGGTGGAGTGCTGTCAGCTCCTGTTCACTGAGTGCACACTGAGTGTGCAAGACATTGCCAATAGGTGGCTTGATTGTGAACATAATCTCATTTATTTTTACAGCTGCTCTCTGAAGCAAGTATTAGTTTCCTCACCTTTTGAATGAGTGCAGTGGGGCTCTGAGAGCCTAACTTGCCCAGTTACATGTATGTAGTAAGTGGCAGAGCTGGGATTTGAACCAAGGTGTGTGTGCCTTGCCTAATATCCAAGTCTTAATCACTCTGAGGGTCAGCCACACCTTGCAACTTCAAGCTCTCTCAGTTCCTTGTCTTACTGTAGTGGAAAGACAGACACTGGGAGTCAGAAGTCTGCCATTCCAGTTCTGGTGTCACTATTTCCTGCTTTGTGACTTTGGGCAAGTCACTTAACCTGTCTGAGCTCCTGCCTATCAGTAAATAGAGTTAATAAGCATAGGGCTGTTGGAGGATGAACTGATACCAAGTGCCATGTGCTGAGTAAGGCATCATGCCCAGCACGTAGTAGGCCCTCACCAGTTGTTATTATTGTAGATTTTTTGTAATCACTGGGGGAGACCTTAGGCAAATCACTTAATCCCTCAGACCCTCATTGTTCCCACAGGGGCGATGTATGAAGTGAGAGAGATGAGAAATGGTGGCCATTATTATTCACTTTGCCCCCCACTCCTCCCCAGACATGGCCCATCACCTCTGTCACCTTCTTACCTACCTGGGGCATTTTCTATTATAATGATTATTACTACTGTAATCTCATTGGTTCTAAGAAGCCATTGATAATAAGGTACACCTTTATTTTATTTATCCACCAATAAAATATTTGTCAATTAGATTGCGACACGCACAAATTGTAAGATGCCTCCCCACCTCAGAGATTTAAAATTATGGGGAAATGGACATTTCAGAATGGATGAAATAATTCGACGTGCTCAGACTCGTAGACAATGGGGAACCGCCTCCCAGCACGGGTCGCATTTACCAGTCCAGCCACAAGGGGGCGAGTGTTCGGCGGGAGGTCGTGGTCCCCAGGCTCCCGGAGGCTCCGCCGGCCTGGCGCATCACCGCCTCCCAACCCCTGCTCTCTGCTGGCAGACGATGCTCAGGAACCGGCAGACTGCACTCCAGGAGCTTCTCAACCAGGAGAACTTCCTCACCAAGCTCAGTCAGGAGCTGCTCAAGACCATCCAGGACATGGAGGCCGGCTCGGCCCAGAAAGTGCGCGAGACGATGCAGCAGCAGGACACCCTTGGGGTGAGCCCCGCGGTGTCCCGCAGCCCCGCCTCTGCTCCCTGCAGCTCGGTCCTGCCCACTGCGCCGCAGTCCTGAGCGCTCTGGCGCCCTCTCCTGGCCTCTCACGGCCTTTTGCACAGCTGCTGCTTCCATGTGGAAGATACATCTCTTGGACTCTTCCCCCTACCCTCCTGGGCTTTGGAATCAGACTGGGATGGGGGCCTCTTATTAGATGAGAGACTTTGAGTTAACCTCTGAGCTCTGTAAAATAGGGCACAACAGCACTCACCCTCAAGGGGGGTTTTACTTGACACACAGTAGGTGTGTAAGAGAAAGTAGCTGGTATCACCATCAGCAGCAGCAAATACATGGTGTAGTCCTAAGTGCTTTGTATATATGCTGATATAATCTTTACAGCAACCCTTTGGGGTGGGCATTATTATTTATTTTACATATGAAAAAATGGGAACACTGAGGTGACTTGCTCAAGATTGCTCACAAAGTTACCCAGCTAGCAAGGATCAGAATTGGGATTTGAGCCCAGCAGTCTGGCTCCAGGATCTGTGTGCTCCTTACACCATGCTGTGACCACCACCCTCATCCAGTATTGGCACTTCTGGTCTGTGGGTGAAGAATGACTTTGCAAAGAGCCCAGGGAGTGAGTGTCCTTAGCCTCCTCTAGGAAAGGCTAGGTGAAGCTGTGGTGTGAGGCGGAAAGTCCACAGAGGACCCAGGAGTTTGGGCTGGCGAGGAGAAAATCTTTAATGGAGAAGTGATTCCCTCTTTGAGTGCAGTCTGCCCAGGGCGAAGAGGGTCTGAGCTCACTGGGAGTGTGAGATGAGAAAATTAAGTCTTGGGGACTCAATTGGTCTGTCTGGGCTACCAGAACAAAGTATGACAGACCAGGTGTGGCTTAAACACCTGAAATTTATGTTGTCATGGTTCTGGAGACTGGAAGTTCAAGATCAAGGTGCCAGGAGGGTTGATGTCTGATGAGACCTCTCTTCTTGAAGTCCAGATGGCTGTCTTTGTTCTCACATGGCCTTTCCTCTGCTCACATGGAGTGAGAGAGGTTGCTGGTGTCTCTTCTTACAAGGACCCTAGTCCTACTGGATTAAGGCCTCACTCTTTTGACCTCATTTATCATTAGGTATCTTCCTAAAGGCCTTATCTCCAAATACAATCACATTAGGGGTTAGGGCTTCAATATATGAATTTTGGGGGAACACAATTCGACCTATAACAGAAACCAAGGACATACAGAATTATTCAGTCTAAGGAAATCTAATAGAATATTCTCCATACCTAGACAAAGTCATTGTCTGATTTTCTGTCATTGATCATTAATTCACTTTTTGTTTATCCTGAGTGCTTCCTGTGGGCCCTTGGGAAACAGTGATCAGTGGAACACCATGTCCACTTCAAGCTCTCATTCTAATGGGGTCACAGGCAGTTAGAAAGCCATTTGTGTGTACTGTGGTGGGAATGAGGGGCTTGGAGCTTAGGGGGCCCTCTAACCCAGACAGGAAGGCATCCCAGAGAAAGTGATGCTTGGGTTGAAACCTGCAGACTTAAGCATTAACTAGAGAGCAGGCAGGTGTTCCAGGCAGAGGAAATAGGTGTAAAAGGCCTGGGTGAGAGGGAGCATAGCGGGCTCCAAGAGCCACATGTTGCTTAGCATGACTAGACTAAGGTGTGAGGAGTGCATCAGGGAGGGGTGAGCCTGGCCCAGGCCGGGTGGAGGAGCACCCTGTCAGCCAAGGTGAGGAGTCTGGACGATATTTACCGGGCAGAGGGGAGCCACTGGAGGATTTTTTAAAGGAAGATCGTTCTGAATGTTGTGTGGGGAATCCATCAAAGGGGAGGACCAGTGGGAGTAGCTGTTGTATTTCAGACAGGAGATGAAGAGAACTTGAATAAGATTGTGGCAGTGGGGATGGAGAGAAGGACATGGCTGTGAGGGCTATTTGGGGGGTAAAATTCATGCCACTTGGTGATATTTGGGTGAGAGAGGGGAGTAGGGAGGGACTGATGCCTGGCTTTGGGCCTGTGTGCCTGGGTGTGTGGTAGTGCCATGGGCTGAGGGGGTGGTAGGAAAGGGGAATGTTGGGAGGGGGTGGGCAGCAGGTGACTGCTTTGTAGCCTCTGGTCAGGTTCCTGGGCCTGGGAGTGGGGCTGGGTCTCGGGACTCCTCTGAGGAAGTGCTGGGTCCCCTCAGAGGCCATGCTCTCAATGGGGCAAGCTCACGCCACCACTTTCACAGAATGTCTTCAGGATTTTGGAGTATACAAACAAGAGGGAGGTGCAGCAGATGAAGTGTGAGCTGCAGGAGTGGGAGGAGAAGCAGGAATCCAAGTTGAGCCGTAAGCATCCCTGGGGCCAACTCCATGGTCCTCACTGGGCCCTCTGGGGATTACACCTACCTGTGAGGCAGGGACTGTTCTCCCATTTTACAGATGAGGAAACTGAAGCTAAGAGAGGTGAAGTAGCCTGCCAAAGTTGTACCACTAGGAGCCAGAATCCAGCCCAGCCCACCTCTGTTTCCTGCCAAGGTCCTTCTGGGCGTCGGTGGCTGGGCCAGGTCCCTATCTCCTGGCGTTGAGCCTGCTGAGCCGAGAGGCGATGTGTCAGGCAGCCTCAGATACTGGGGATCCCCTCCAAGGAGGATAGTAGGGTAGACTTTGTCTTAAGTGTCGCCCCATCTCCCTGGGCTTGTTGCCTTGGGGGTGTTTGTAGAGGGGACTGAGATCCAGAGAGGGACAGTCATGGAGAGAGTCACACAGCAAGTCAGAGGTGGAGCTGGGACTAATCTTGGGGCCTTGCGCCAGTTTAGTTTCCCTTTCCTACCCCGTGTTGCCTCTTCTCCTGTGGAGGTACAAGGCTCTTTAAGGGCTTAACTTTTCACCAGCCTGCATGACCTTGCTTCAGCCCAGACCCCAGTCCATTGGCCACGGAGAGCTTTGCCTCCCTGATCTCCTGTGGGGGGTGCTTTGAGGGGGGGATCCTGCCTCCTGTCCCTCCTGACCTCTCCAGACCTGGAGCAGCAGCTGGAGCAGCTGAATGCTAAGATCAGGAAGATGCAGGAGGAAGTGAACTTGCTGAGCACGTACATGGACCACAAGTACCCTGTCAGGTTGGTCCAGATTGCCAACCTTGTGCGCCAGCTGCAGCAGTTGAAGGCCAGCCAGCAGGTGGGTGAGGCCCTGGCCTTGCCCTGCTGGGCCAGTGGGGAGGTGGGGCTGGTAGCCAACATCCTCCTGCTGGCCCCCAGGATGAGCTGGATGACCTTAAGGAGATGCACAAAATGATCCTGGAGTCTTTGTCTAATCAGATTCAGATGAAGAGGGAAAAGTTCCTGAGCACCCTGGTGGAGGTGAGGGGCCCGCTGCTGCAGGGGGTGTCCAGGTCCTGCCCCAGCCCCACTTCCCTCCCCACCCTTTGCCTCCAGCCCCCCGGGCCCCCACCAGCCTCTCCCACACACTGCTGCCCAGGAAGAGGCACGTGGCACCAGACTCCTTCCTTCACAGAAAACCCTGAGACCCCATCAGGAGGCTGTGCTGCAGAAGACCCGGGAGAGCCAGAGCATGATGAAATACAGGGACATGTTCAGAGACGTGCGTGGGCGAGGACGGTGGCAGTCCCTCTGGGAGGGGGCAGAAGGGTGGGCAGGCCCCAGGACCTTGGGGAGCCAGGCTTGTCCTGATCCGGTGCTCAGGAGGTCTTGTACTCAGGTGGTGGCCTTCCTCCTTGCTCGTGCCCTTCCTGTCACTTGTCACTCATCTGCGAAGGGGATGCGTGGTGGCCTAGGCCTTGCCCCGTAAACCAGCACCACTGGCCATGGCCCATTAGCAACATCACCAAGAATGGCCCACTCAGCCATCATTTTACTGTCCATGGCCATCCCTGATCTTCACCCCTTAATTCTTGTCACCACCCGTTAGGAATGTTAATGAACTTCACCGTCACCGCCCTCTCTTGCCACCACCCAGTTACCTGGGTGAGCCAGCCCTCATTCGTCCTCATTATCTGGGACTGCCCCCCCCTTCCCCTCACCTTTTTCGGGACCATCAAACATTGTCCCTGACTTGCCGGCCAGCTGTGCCCCGCCTGGAGAGGCCCCCTCTGGAGTCCAGGAAGTCCCAGAGACCAAGCCCGGGCCGTTTACCTTGATGTCTTTACTCCCTGTCCATTTTGCCCTTTTGTCCCTTTGGTTGGGTGACATTTGACTTCTCAGTTTCCCCTGCTGTGCCTCTCTCAGTTTATCAACCAGTTTGAGGAGGAAATACCCATCTTAAGGGCCGAGGTGGAGCAGCTCCGAAACCAGACCCGGGAACCCCGAGAGGTCGTGTTTGCGGACGTTCTGCTTCGGAGACCCAAGTACGTGACCTTCGTGCAGCTGCCTCTTAGACTGCTAACAGATGGGAGCCCATTGCCCTTGCTGCTGGCATGGAAAGAAGCACGCCTGTCATTCACTGGGCATTTATCACATGCCAGTTAGTCCTCCCCGTCACTCAGGTTGCAATTATGACCCAGATGAGGAAACTGAGGCTTGCTTGGGGTCTGTCACATAGCGAGTGCTTGTTGCATAGGTGCCAGCGGGAGGAGTGAGGCTCTGGGAGAAGTAGGATGCTCAGGGTGCCACGGCGCCAGTTGTCCAAACCCGTCACCCTGACTCTGAAGGGAGTGCTCGTCTGAGGGGCCCGGCACTTTAGAGCCGAGTGCCAGCTCCCTCTCGACCTCCGACCTCTGAGGGGAGCAGCGGTCCCGTCAAACCATTTTTTTCTTTTCTGATGTTTGTGTGCACGTGTGCTTACACCGTTGGGCTGTGAGGTGGTGGATGTCTTTTGGGATGGGGCTCCCCAAGTGCATACCAGTTCTAGAGAGCAGGGCTCCCCTGAGGACGTGCTCCCCCACCCTGCAACTCTGGAGCCCCTGCTTGGCCTCTCATACCCCTCTTTATCTCCGCCACCAGGTGCACCCCGGACATGGACGTTGTCCTCAGCATCCCTGTGGAAGAGCTGCTACCCTTCTAGATGACGGGCCAGGGCCACCCTTCCCCCCGTGCTCCCTTCCCCACACCTGGAGCCTTGAGTCACCTCCCTCCAAGACCACGTGCCCACCAGGCCCTGGTCTGCAGTTCCGTCCTGCAGTGCCACCTGGGCCGGGTGGGAATGTCCAGTCAAGTCCACCGTTTCTTTTTGCCAATAAAGCTGGATTTGCACTTGCTCTTTGCCAGTGCCTTAGAAGATGTGGTAGGTGAGTTCCTGGACTTTGTCTTACTTAATGCAAAGGCAGTTGTGCTGACTGCATCTGGGGCTTAAAATTACTTGGGAAATACCAGAGTGACCCCCTGCGTGAGTCTCCCCAGCTCTGGGCCACCCCCTCCCTGGTGCAGTGAGAGCACAGATTCCCTCCTGATTTGTGCCCAGACCTGTTGAGGCCAGTGTGGGCCAGGGTGGAGGGGAGTTTTCTTGTGTTTGGGAGCTTGCTGGGCCTTCATTGCTGATGGCCATCTCTCTTCTAGTCTGACCATCTGTCTCCCCAACTCTGTATGGATATGAGCACAAACATACTCAGGTGCACAGCTGGGCAGTGACCCACTGCATGCTCTTCTGTGGTGGGCTTAGAGGTGTGCTGCCCAGGTACCCCCTCAGGACTTGTTGCTCCAGCTCCCAGAGGTGCTGTGGGCAGGTGGCTTCAGCTGTCAGACCCCTCAGGGTTTGCTGTGGCTGCAGGAGCCGCCATTTTACATTCGCACGTGCCATGCGTAAGGGGTCCGATTTCTCCGTATCGTCCTCTATGCTTTCCGTGGGTGTGTTTTAAAAGCAACCCTAATAGGTATGAAGTAGTATCAGTGTTGTTTTTTAGTTGCATTTCCCTAATGACTAATAATGGGGAACATCTCATGGCCTTATTTCAAAGCCTTTTGTGTGACTGGGTATTCTAAACTTTTGATCTTTCTGAGCTATTTAGTAACAAAATTGTGTGTAGCCACACTCTTAGCATTTTCTCTAGAGCACGTTTCCCTAATAGTGAACCTCTTAATTAGCATCCTTTGCCCTTTGGTAGCTTGAGCATTCCCAGAACCATCAAGTCCTAGTTGCTTTTGGGTTAAAGTTTCTTTCCTTGGTTTCTCTCTCTTTTCTCGTATTTTCTATAAGCAGCAACAAGAAACCAGGCTTTGCCTTCAGCCGAATATTCAAGTTCATCGCGTGTAAGCTCTGCTTTCCACGCAGCAGGACACAATTCCCCTGGGCCGCTAGGCTACAAGATCCTCCTCCTCCAGTTTCAGTAGCGTGGTTCTCACTGCCTTTTGAGTCCTTACCCGCCGTGCCTGTAACATCCACGTTTCTGCTCACGGTCCGTAAACAAAAATGCGGTATTCCCGAAGGTGCAGCCTCCCTCGTCCACTTCTAAAGGACATTTTTCATTGCACTGGGCTTGCCTAGATAGTCCAGGATAATCTTCTTGTCTTAAAGTCAGGTGATTAATAACCTGGATTTCACCTCCAACCTCAATCCCCCTTTGCCGTGTAACATAAGATATTCACAGGGTCCAGGAATCAGGATGTGGGGGCTTTTTTGAGGGCATTATTCTGTCTGCCACACTCCCTGCTACACCAGACCTTCTGGGAAGAAGCCCTCTCTTCTCCACACCAGGGGACTCTTGTCCCCAATGCCCTCCCAGCACTCAGCCAACCTCTGAGGGCCTCGGGGCTCAGGCTTGCCTGTGCTCGAGACCTTGGACCAGACCTAAGGCACCCTTCCTTCCTCCCTTGTTCTGTAGCAACCCAAGTTCCCACCGCGGGAGAGAGAGTTCGCTCTGGAGAAACCGTATCAGACAGGCTTGTCAGATGTAACTTGTTTTCCCGGAGTCACTCCCACACACCCTCTGGGGAACAGACAGCCGACCTTGTGTGGGTGGGAGGAGTCCAGCCGCCTGGTTAGATTTGGTTCCAGAGTCGCTGGCCCAGTGAAACCTGATGACTGCGAGGGTGAAAGATGGCCCAGTGGCCTTGGCAGTAGGGTGGGAAGTGTCCTGTACCCATCCTAGGAGCCAAATTGCCCCCAGTAAAGCTAAGCATAGCAAAAAGGCAGACAATGACATGTTGGGGGGTCTTGGCCATTGTGGCTGAATCCCACCATCGTAGGTGTGTGAGGAGGGGGTTAGGGGGTCAGCAGGAGTGTAGATCCAGGGTGACATCACTTTGTGGTCAGGGCCCAGATCGTATTATTAAGGGTATTTCTCATGTGTGTCAGTTTTAAGTTTCTCTGCCCATGGATCACTCTCCACACCATATTGTCTGCAGAGCCAGGTGCCTCCACCCCCTGTGAAAGTCTGTCAGTATTATTAGCTGTGAGTTGGCCCTTGAGTCTGTGGGCTCCTTCCTCAGGCGAATTTGGGTCATCAGGATTGCCAGTCAATATTTAGGGCCACGGAGGGGCCCACTTGATAATGAAAGGATCCTGCCCTATCAGCTGTCCTCAGTTCATCCACCATCCTTTATTGGAGCATTGGAGAGTGGCAGTGACAAAGAGCAGATGTACGGGGACGTGGAGGAGAAGGGGGAAGCAGCAGTCGGTAGTACCTTTAATGGCAAGAACAGGTGTCTCCAGAGCACTGGGGTATAGAATTCCCCGAAGGTGGAGAATTTAGCATAATAAGGATTGTGGGCAGATAATAGACGCAGGCACTATTAGGTGGCCAGGCATTATTTTTAAATTTTAGTAGAGCCTGTTTGAAGAGTCTGGCATTCAGTCCAGCTTATTGAGTAAATGGAAGTTTTCCTGTTTGAAGGCCCATCTCTGTGTATCTTGTGAAATGTACTGTGAACCTTGATCTAAATCTGATTTAGGGCACTGGTAAGAATTAGGAGGACTTTGGTAAGGCCCTGGACAGTGGAGTCACACAGAGTGTCGGGTATACGAGGGCTGTCCGGAAACCATGCAATGTAATATGAAAAGTAGAGGCACGTCTGCATCAAGCCAGTGTGTCGATCTTGGCGTGGACATACCGAGTATCGCCAGCAGATGGCGGTAAAGGGCCAATAAAAATATTTAAAGGGGGGAGTTCCCTGGTGGTGTAGTGGCTTAAGGCTTCGGCGCTGGCGCTGTCGGCGCTGCGGCCTGGGTTCAATTCCCAGCCAGGAACTACCCACATGCCAAAAAGCAAAAAAGAAAAAAAAAAAAAAATTGAAGGTCCGGCTCCCGGGGAATGGATTCCCAGCTTGTATAATAAATCGCCAATGGCGTGTTTTATTGTACAGTTTACAATTGGAGACGATCGTTTTGCCTTTTAGTGTGCGAGTGGGAGGCCTTTGTTGTGCTCCTTTGCTATGCCAGGCTCCCTGCCTCCCTGACCTGGCCTCCGGCCTCATCTCTCACCATTCCTCTTTGGCCCCACGAGCCTGCCTTCTTCTTGCCAGACAAGCGCATTTCCTGCTCAGCCTTTGCACTGGCTGGCCCCCTGCTCTGAATACTGCTCTCCAGGTCTTCATGCAGCTGCGTCACCAAGCGCTCTTAACTCCAGGGTTTTCTTTCCCCTTCAGAGAGGGCTTGCCTGACCGCCATTTCTAAGGTAGTTCTTCTTCCCGATCGCTTTCCGTCACTTCACTCTGTTTTATTTTCTTTACAACAGCAATAGCTATCTGATATTACACGTTTATTTTGGCCATTTATGTTTGTTATCTGATTTCCCCAACCATAATGTAAGTTGCATGAGGGTCGGCAATTTGTCATTCTGTTTACGGCCACCCCTAGCGTGGGGAGCAAGCAGCTCCTGGCACACAGTTGGGGCTCAATAAATATTTATTAAATTTTTGAATGGGTGAACTGGCTCTGTCTATTGTAAAGCTAGGTTTCAGCTGTGACACTTGCATTGCCATGGAAATGAAGTCCCCACGTAGGGAAAATAACCCAGTGATGGGGCAGAATGGAGCATATGGCTTACATAGTACATTCTAAGAATTGAGAGCGGATGAGGACAGGCCAGGGTGCTTGGCCATGCCCTTCTGTCATGCTGAGGCAATAAACAAAACGCTTGTCATCCTGAGTTGTCCCTCATCTTCACAGAGGTGTATCCCTGTGTTAAATTGTAGCATCTTTTGGTTCAGCTTTTTTCTTTGTTGGATTGAACTTGCAAATTGTCTTCTGAGGATGCAGAAGAAACTAGTGCCCTGTCTCGTCCCTCTGCCCACCTGAGCAGGATCCAGTTACCTCCATTTCTGGTGAAAGTTCATCATTGTTGTTAGTTATGATTTGGCCCTTGTAACCATGGAATTTAGGTAAAGCTTCTGCCTTAGGTAAATTAGGATTTGCATAGGGGAGATATGAATAAAATAGGGGAGATAATGCAATAAAAAGATACAAGCTCTCACTGCTTAAGATTGTGGTTTGGGGAGTTCCCTGGTGGTGTAGTGGCTTAAGGCTTTGATGCTGGCACTGTCAACGCTGCGGCCTGGGTTCGTTTCCCAGCCAGGGAACTACCCACATACAAAAAAAAAAAAAAAAAGATTGTGGTTTGGTTATGATTAGTCAACATCTGGGGTCTGTCCTTAGCCCATCAGATTAAAATATAGATTAACAATAAGTTTAAATAACTATATAATAGTTTTATGTAGATTTGCATAATTATGGGCAAAAATATTTTTTTATAGAATAATTTTCTTTATTGTTTTTTTATTTTTATTTTTTATTCTATTTTTTGAGTTCTCTTTCCATCACCTTAACAAAAATATTTTTAACAAGTCAATGAGAACATTGATATAACGTCAACTAAACAATATTTTCTTTTTAAAATGTTTACTGTAAAAACAATTCTAAGTTTAAAATAAACCTGAACAAATAGCACTTGGCCTGAATCATTCTTGGGAACTATGGGGTGTAGTCCATCATGGTGCATCTCTGTTTGACTGCAGACTCACATCCCTAAGGCTGGCTCTCAGCTTTGATTTTAATTGTTTCATAAAAGAAAAGAAAAAGGTGCTTTCAGACAGTCTATTGGACTTGTGACCCAGAACACTGAAACACAGCCAGAAATTTCAGGATGGTTCTTGACTTCACATCTCATCTCTTGGGGTGCAGTATGTTCTTGGTAGGGGTAGTTGCTCTCTGCTTATGATGGACATGTGTTGCTTTTGTTATATAGCATCTACTCTACTCCTTTGATAACAGTTGCCAAATTTCCCTTTGGGGAATCCATCCTAGCCCCATTCTCAGTCCTGATTCTATTTCCAGATTAAGGCAATCAGAGGACGCCATTCCTCCATCTACCAATTAGTTTGAAGATGAGCACATGATCTAAGCCAGGCCAATCAGGGATAGACTTCTATTTGTGCTGAGAGGGAAATGAGCAGTTCTCTTTCACACTGGATTTGGTGTTGGAGTTGATGTGTTCTTGTAGTTGCTTAAAGCATCATGTATAGCCTGACAATGAATCCAGGAGGTAGCACTTTACCATTGGGGGTGAAATGAAGAAGGGTTCTGATGATATCATGTGAGCTCAGACCAGTTAACCTTAAACATTGTTCCTGGCCTTTCAGTTGTGTAGCCAATAAGTTACCCGAAGAGCCTTGACTGGTCCATATATACTTTCCTTTTGTAATTAAACCTATAATTTACTTTGAAATACATCAAGAAAATAAGGTGGCTTGATAACATAGGACTTTCTAAGTGTTGTATTGAAAAAGAATGATGCGTAAGTTTAAAGCATCATTCTTATTCATCAAAATAATTGAATGGATTCTGGACATGTAGCTTCGTGGCTATTCAGTTCTGTGAGTAATTCAACCAACATGGGATCCCTACTCTGTGACACTGCTAGATGCCCATTCCAGCAAGGCCAGGCCGCTCAGTCATGGAAATAAACGCAGTCTCTAATGTTTCCATTTCGTTTAATGGCATACCTAACTAGCTCAATCAAATGTCAGTACTCCCATGAAGAGATGAGCAGTTCTCAGCACTCCAAAACTTTGAGCTCAGATTATCCTGAAGTTTTCTCTCATCAGTAAAAATAATTACCTTGTTAACCATGGGGGCCTGGGCTGGCTTCATGGATGTGTCACCTGTGCAGCCACACAGGTCCCCATAATCAGAAGAACTCTGTTGAATTTAATATTCCACTGTAGCCATCTTGAAATTCTTAATAATTGGGAGTTCCCTGGTGGTGTAGTGGCTTAAGGCTTCGGCGCTGGTGCTGTCAGCGCTGCGGCCTGGGTTCAATTCCCAGCCAGGGAGCTACCCACATACCAAAAAGCAAAAAAAAAAAGAAAAGAAATTCTTAATAATTTTGGAACAAGGAGCCCACATTTTTATTTTGCACTGGGCCCTGCAAATTATGTATCTCATACTGGCTGGAATATAACAAGTTGAATCTCATATTCCTTTAGTCCCCCAATTTTTTGATTTGCAGAAGTGGCTCAATGCATTTTTCATCAGAATTTATGCCACCAGCTTGCATTTTCTACTGTCTGATCCTATAAGAATGAATGAATTTCTGTATTGTGTGACATAGCCTCAGGACACATTGGATGATGATTAAGGGCACCAGCATGGAGAAATGTCACATCTCTTGCCTCTTTCATCATGTTTGACTGATAAATGGTGCTAGGGGAGAAGAGCCTGACTAACTGCTGGGACATTCTATCCCAGTTTGCATTGCTCTAGTGAACTCAGCTTTTTCATGTTCATGCCAAATTTAAAAATCACTTACTGGCATGCCCAAAGAATTATGTGTGCTAAAATTAGGCACAAAGTTCTTGCTAAAAATATCAAGAGGGATGGATATACTTTGTTCACAGGTCACAGGTTGGGTGCTTCTTAGAGGGACTCTGAGTAAGAATGGGACCTGGAAGAGGCTGAGTGCCAGGTGGGAGAAGGGTCTTTCTGTCTGTAAGGTACACGGGAGGGACCCTCCAAGCACCCTGCGCTTTACAGAGTTGTTTTTGGCAGCCATGACATCTTCAGCTTAAACCAGTGTTATGGGAACAACGTGATCAAAAGCAGCGCCCCGGAGGCAGAGGGAAAGCACTGGAAGTGCCTTAGGAGACCTTCAAATTCCCCTTGACTTGAAAGGAAAAGATACTCTTGAGTGAGAAAAGAACCTAAGTGATTAGCCCATTCAAAGCCTCTATTTAATACCAGACTCACTTCCCCAAGCGTTTTCTTACGAAAAATATCAAACGTGCAGCAGAAGTTGAGAGAATTTTACAAGGGAGCATGTTGTCTTTATTCCTAGAGTCAGTATGTCCAGCTAAAATTAGAGGTTCTGTTACTAGGGAAAGAGAGCTTGCCTTTGCCATGGTTCTTCTAGAGATAGAATGATGGATAGATGAAGGAACTAGGAACAGTACTTTAATACACTTTCAATATATATAATATTTGAAATTAAAGAAAAACCATTTTTCTTTAAGACCATTGAGATTTCAGGCTGTTGTTCCTGCAGCATGCCCTAGCTTAGCTATCCTCAAAGTGTGGTCAGAGGACTCCTGAGGGCCCCCCAAAACCCTTAAGATGGTCCTCAGAGGGGTCCAACTATTTTCCTAATGACACAAAGACATTATTTGCCTTGTTTGCTGTGTTGACATTTGCATTCACGGTGCAAAAGCAATAGGGGATAAAAATGCTGGTGCTGTAGTAGGAACCAAGGTAGTGGTTGTAGTCTTTATCGCCTTCCTCTCACAGTGAAAACAGGCAGGCAGGCAAAACACCCACACAGACTCCCAAACTCATTTTCCTTAAGAATGTCTTTGATGAAAATTAGACTTTTTATCAAATTTCATCCCTCGAGTACATATTTTGTAAATATTGTATATGATGAAATGGGAAGTACATCAAAAGCAATTTTGAAGTGTAATGTTCGTCTCAAGGATAAAGAACTTTTTTTGTTTTGTTTTTTGTTTTTTTGTTTTTTTTGGTTGGTTCCCTGATGGGGAATCGAACCCAGGCTGCAGCAGTGAGGGTGCTGAAGCCTTAGCCACCAGACCACCAGGGGACCCCCCCGAAAAAAGGACTTGTGCCACCGAGATGTGGCCTGGACCAGCCACTGCCTTCATGGAACACCATTTCACTCGAAGGAGTGACTTACAAGTACAGACAAACTATGGCTATTCAAGCTTTGTTTTTTGTTGGACAATTTTTTATTAATGCAAATGACCCAAGTGAGCCAGTCACTTCAAGGAAAACAGTGGCTAGTATTTTTGCCAATGACTCAATTCACAGGGTATCCACCACTATGAGTCTGAAGCTTCTCAGGTTTAAAGACTTTTCTGATAACTGGTGATATTAAGGAATACAATATTGTATAATGAAACATGTCAAATGTGGAAGATCTATGTAACTCTGTGAACTAATATTTTCTAAGGGACCAGTGCAGGAAGTGAGGAAAACACACATGGGTCACAGATCCATTAAAAGAACAAAATAGACCACTGCATTTTATTGTAACAGAGTACAAGAAATTTCTTTGACATGATTTCAGATTCCATGTTGCAACTAACTTAAAGAAACTACCACTTCTTGGGGTTTTGGTGTAATAACAAAGAAGACTATCCACAAATACCTGAAAAGACTATTAAAATACTCTTTCCTCTTCCAAATACACGCATTTCGACCAGAGCAGCGTATGGCTGCAGAACGCATACCGGAACAAATGTGAGAGACCACTGTCTTCCATTAAATCTGTGAAGGAGATTGCAGAAATTAAAACAGCCATTTTTCTCATTCAATTTTTTCAACATTTACTTTTCATAATGAATATATGTGTTAGCATGTAATGAGGTTATTATTGCTATTTAAAATCAATAAAGAAATATTAAAAATGTCTTAGTTTTAACTTCAAATGTAGTAATTATTGATAGATATAACCCACATAAACATAAGCTATTTTAGGTCCTCCATAACTTTTAAGATTATAAAGGTGTCCAGAGACCAAAAATATTGGAGACTTGCTGCCCTAGCTTATCCTGACTGAGTAGGCTGACCAGATGTACCATTTTAAGTGGGACAGAAAATAACAGTAATGTCCTGTTTCAAATGGTATGTCTGGTCAGCCTATTTAGTATAAAAAGCTAATTAAACACAATAAAGTATGCTAACTCTGTAGTTTCAAAATTTTCTACTTTATGTAATCAATGCACCATTACGAGTATAAGAGAATTGTAGAGTGTCTATATTCATTTTCTCAAAACAATTACATTTATAACTATGTACCAATAGGTATTTTTCTTTTTGCTGATTGGTAAAATTAAGTATTGAAATTCCCAAAACAGAGTATTCTGGACTGAATGTTTCTGTCCCCCCTCATTTTATACATATTGGTTTGAAAACTCGAGAGTCCCTGGGGTGAAATCTGAAACTGGCCCCGTGAGACAGAAGAGAGATGCAGGCCTCTCCAGATTGGTAAAAGGCAGTTTAATAATTGGTAGGAGAGAGTTTAATAAGCAAGAGAACTGACAGATGAGGCTTGTCTTGGGGGGCCGCCAGAGGAGATCTCCTTACACATCGACCAGAACCTTAAATGTTCATATAGAGGCCTTAATGGGGCTCAGTCATGTGCACAGTCCGGTTGGTTTCAACAACACATTGCTCTCCCAAGGGCGTGTCCTTAAAAATGGCTCTGGCTATGGTAATGGTGGGCAGAATGTGTGTTCCAAATGCAGGGCAAGGGGTGAGGAGCCTTGGTTGCCTGGGTCCCGTTCCCTGGTCAGCTGTGGTCACGTCCTCCTGATGAGCAAGCTCTCTCCCCACCATGTGAGGACCCATCTACAACAAGCCAGGGCGACAGTGCCCACCATAAACCCTCCCTGCCAGACCTTGATCCTGGACTTCCAGCCTCTAAAACTGAGAAAATGGATTTCTGTTTTTTAAGTCCCCCAGTCTATGGTACAGTGGTACCTTAGGACTTGTCATTAATTGGTTCTAGGAGGCTCCACGAGTGCCAAACCAACGACGAGTACCGGGACAACATTTTCACTTCAGAATGTGCTGTGTACCAAATCCAGCGAGCTTCAAAGCAGTGGAGTACCACGGGGTGACTGTATTTTGTTACGGCAGCCTGCAGCCAAGGCCTCGAGAAATATTAAAATGTACATTATGATTATTTCATGCATTTTATCATTTGCCTTTTAATTTGGAAATGAGGTAATTATTAAAATTTAAAAGTCAGTCCTTATATAGGCTGTATTAGAAGAGTGGTCATTTTATTCTTTTCTCTTTAGCTTGAAAACCAGGGCCATAAGATGTATATATATTTTTAAATAAATATTTTATTAAGAAATAAACAAAAATGAAAAACCCTGAGGCTTTCAGCCTCAGAAAAGCATGTCTTGAAAGAAGCTGCTGTGCCATTTTTCTGGGCATTATGCCATGGTAAATACATTATTTTATTCGTTTCATCACTTGCTGCCAGCTTGCAGTTTGATAACTCAGAAGTTCACTTCCCCTATTGAAAGGTAGAATATTAAGGACAATTTAATTTCCCAGTAGCATTTTGGTCATACTGATTCAAATTTCTCTCTTAATGGGCTAAGAGTACAACCTCTCAACGTATTTCCCTCCTCTGTCCCTCTCCCTCTGTCCTTTCTTTTGTGACCAAGAATGCAGTCATCAGGCAATTATCCCTGAAAGAGCAAGATTCAGAATTATTTTTCTGCTTCCTCTTCTTTGCATGGAGAAAACGAGAAAAGAAATAAGAACAAGCTAAGCATACACCAATTATAATAGTTATTGAGATTAAACGTATTTAAAGCTCTGCTTTCATCTTTTCAGGCATTACATGCTGGTCGCTATTGCGGTTCAGTTAAGCTTTGGGATTGTTCCTCATAGCAAAAGGAGAACGGGAGAGGGAAAAAGAAGGAAAGTGTCATCAGGACTTTTTGGAGGAGAATTGTTTAAGTATCTGTAGAAGCTGTTTTAGCTCTTGAGAATTTATATTTTAATAATTTATTCTACTACTTTATAAGACGGTCAAGTTTGTATAAATTAAAAGTTCTCTATTACCTTGGTACTTGTAGCATGAGATTACAAGTAAATAATTTCTTTATTATCATAAATACATTTCTGATAGCAAGAGGCCCTAAATGGATATACAAAGATAAGGGATTATGGATGATATTTTCTATTAATTATTTATATTTCTAATTTTTCTACTTTCTAATTTTTTGAGAGCAAACACGTTACTGAGGAAAAGTCATAGTCTAACAGAGGCATGATAATTACAGAGCATATCACAACTCAACCTGGCAAAGTATTTTCCAGTTTTCTACTCCTCCACTTCCTGTCAAGGGGGGCTGAATGGCTATAAATGACCCCCCCAAACTGTGTATATATAAAATATATTTAATGGTTTATTCACTGTCCTGTTATTCCAAATAATTGATTAAGTAATATAACTATAAAAAGAAAAGTTCCATTGATATACAAAATTTAGGTCAATTGCTTCTCCAAGTCACAATCCCCAAATTATTTATGGTGCTATCAGTGGTGAACCATCAAAGAATGAGATGAGATCCCCGGGAAAGATAGGGTACTACACCTCATTTCTACTCTCTTCTCCCACAGAGAAGGGAGGGAGCCAGGGAGGCTACTAGAAAAGGTTGTGTAATATTTCTACTTACAAAGTTTTTCCCAAGCCAGAACATCTCTCCTAAAATTTCTTCCAGGTAAATGACCTCCAATTCAATTAGAAATCAATACATCAAGTACAAAAATGAAAAAATAAGGACATAAAGAAATTTTACTAAATAATCAACCAACTTAAAGTAATTCATACAGAGAAAGACAGTCTGCTGACTAGAAAAAAAATACAAATCTTTCAAAAACCTGCCGTAGATTCACAAAAATTAGTAGTTTTAGGTTGCAATCAAAATTTTTAAAAATTAAATGCAAAGCAAAAATTAAGCACCTCACAGTCTTTATTCAGCAAAATAAGATGAGAAATTAATATAAAAAGAAAACCGAATGTCTACTCTGTAGACAATATCAACAACAACGACAACAAAATGCTGGATTTGAGGACACCAGGCAAGCTGAAAGCCATACAAAGATGGCAGGATTGAAAGAACATCTATTGAACTATAAGACAGGAGTTCCCTGGTGGTGTAGTGGCTTAAGGCTTCGGTGCTGGCGTTGTCCCCGCTGTGGCCTGGGTTCGATTCCCGGCCAGGGAACTACCCACATACTAAAAAAAAAAAAAAAAAAAAAGACAGCTGGTACCTCTGCTCTCTCAGCATCACATGGGCTGCCGGCCAGGCTTAGACTTCCTGGGTAAAGATGGGAGAATTCCTTTTGCTGGTAGTCAAGGATACCAAAGGAATTGGGGCGGGGGGTGATAGAATTGTTTTGCATCCTGATTTTGATGGTAGTTAAAACTCATACTACTGTCTACCCAAAATATAGTCAACTTTACTGTATTTTTGGAAGTTAAAAGATGCAATCAGAAAAATGTCATTTTGGGGGGAAAATTTCTTCTATATACTCATATTACATGTTTATTATAATATTACTGTTGTGTTTTTTATTGTTGAGGGAGGAGAAGAGAAGTATTTAGCCAAGATCAGCTTGGGTTTAGCTATATAGAGATATTTAGATAGATATAGAGGCTGAAACATAAAGGCATCCGGCACATCATTTGTTGACAGATGAGTCTACTTTCTTTATAATCTTAATTAGAGTCCAAAATACAAGAATATTTAGACAATCCTGCCCTGGGCAAACCTAAAAGTTGTCTTCTAGATGATTTTCTGGAAGTTTTATATATTAAAAAATGTTGTAGGATGTGCTTATGTGTCTACTTTGATTAGTTAATAATTTAACTAATCTTCCAAACCAGGTTACTTTTTGAGTGAAAGGTGGCACTAGCTGGATGGGACATTGGAGCAATATGAACAAATTAGGAATGTCCCATGCAAATCAGACATATGACCAACAAAGCTTGACCCAAATGGGCTGATGGCCCAGGGAGAAATTGTTCTTGCTTTCTGGGAGCTCACATCCTGAGACATGAGGGGTGGGTGTGATGTGATGGAACATTCTGTGACTGTGAACTCCATATTCAGGAATGTAGGTGTGTGAGGTGGAGGACTTGGATTTCCTGTTCATCGATGTGGGTTAAAATGAGCATTCAGAACACTGATAGCACCCAAAAATTCTGGCTCATCTTGAAAGACTCTGTGTCACACAGATCGCTGGACAAAGAAACCCTGCTGCCTATTCTCCTGGAAGTCTGTAAACATGAAGCTGTTTCTGGTTCTCATTATTCTGCTGTTTGTACCCACAGGTAACTTGTCCAAATGTACCGTCAAATCCTGGGAGACACTACCGTCTATAGGAATGAGGCCAGGGCCCCCGAGAGCTTTGCTATCTTGCCAATATCATCAAAAGTATCCTGTGTGCCTGACTTGAGTCTGTCTTAGAAGAGAGCCTCTAGGGAGGTAAGAAGAGATCAAGGCCATGCTCTCAGAAGTCCTTCCTGAAGGTAGGAATAAGCCCATCATCTGGAATTATCTTTATAATGTACGACAAAGTTTTGACCCGGCAAACTGGCTATCTCTTTCTCTATTCAAATTCATGTTCAGGCTCTACTACAACAGTAATGAGAACAGCACAAGCTTTGGAGTCATGTAGATGTGAGGTAAAAATATGTCTTCATCATTGACTAGTTGCATGAATTGAGCTTTGAACCTCAGTTTTCTCATTTCTTAAGTGAGTATAATGACTCAATTTTATAATCATTGTATTTCATGTGTGGATTACATGAGATTACAAATGTAAAGCACCAAGTTCATAGCAGGAGCTCTCTGTCAGGGAGTTTCCTTCTCCCTTGCTACTGTAGGAAGGCATATGGCCTTTTTGTGGCTCTAAAAATAACTTTCTTCCTTCAGAGATGCTCCCTGATACTGGAATTTAGGATAGGGAAAACCGTGTCTTTGTTCTCCATCTTTAGTCCATGGACTTTCCAAATTTGTGTACAGGGGCAAATGAAGGACTGGAAACAGGAGATTTGGGACCTCAATGCAATACTTTGAATAGATACCAGTTTGGATCTCTAAGGAGACAGGCGTATATGGAATTGAATTTGATCCCTGGGAAACACATTTATCTGGAACCAAAGGAGGATGGACCTGGGGGATGCGGGATGGGGGGAGAGAAAAGACACTAGGTAATGGAGAAGTCGTGGCGGCTGAATAAGAGGGAAGGAGTGAGTTCTCAATGGCATTTATTGTTGAGATCCGTGAGGTCTTGTCAAAGGGAGTGTTCTGCTGCCGTGTCAGTGTGAAACCTAATCGCACTGTTAACTGAAAAAGTCTTGTCTGTGATGCTCCTTTAAAAGTTAACTGGGCTCTGAATTGTGCCATGGTGACAAGTTGGTACTCTCTGGGGACAGTGGACTGGGGTAGGGCAGAGGGAGTGCTGACCTTGGAGCATGGAAGACGGATTTGCCAGGGAACTAGGGGCAGGACATACTCGTAGCTTCAGTTGATAACCATAAATTGAGCTCTCTCTTCTCTTTTGTCATGTTAAGTTCTAATGTTCTCAGAGTCAATTGTATGTTGGCTGGGAGCTGGGGTTGTGGATGTCCATAATTTGGAATGACCTTCACGGAGGAGTTTTCTTGTATCAGCGTGAGGTTCACCTTGGGACCTCACAGGAGGCCACAGCGTGGGGGAACCACTCTCTCTCCACTCTGTCTCAGGAACTAACCTGGGTTCAATGTTGTTTTCTATGCACAGATGCCGCACGACATAAAAAATGCTTTAATAATATAACAGGCTACTGCAGGAAGAGATGTGAAGTAGGGGAAATATATGAAATAGCATGTCTGAATGGGAAATTATGTTGTGTTAATGAAGGCAAAAACAAAAAATACAAAAAAGTCGAGGAGTTGCTTCAGCCTTCGATGCAGTCTGATCAGGAGCTAGACTACGTCGTTTTACCTACCGTCACACTTCTCACAACCCAGTCATGAGTCAAGCACCTGCTCCGCGGGTCTCCGCGCTTCCTAAATCAAAAGTGCCACCTAATCCAACACGCTGAGACAAGAGATTTATCTACTTCTTTCTGTCAACTTGATTCTCCACATAATAAAGTCCTATGCTTTTCTCTGGATTTATTGATTAATGTCTTCATTGACTTTTTTGAACTTCAAACATGAATGAATAGTTATTGTGTTTTAGGCATTATTCTGGTAATATGGGTGATATACAAAGAGATAATGTGAACATGTTGTTGGAGGCAGAAGTTAGCTCCTTCATTTTCATGGCATTTCAGGCATCATTCCTCTTTTGAATCAAGTTTCTTAGGTCTAATCAGATTGGAATGTCCCAACTTTGTGTGTGTCTGGATGAGTACTGAGCGTTTTTCTAACAACCAATAATTTATTAGAGGAAGACAAGATATTTGAATATTTTCATAGCATTTATTGGGGCAGGTCTAATGGGCAGTAATGACAGCTAGTGATAATTCCTATGTATCATTTGAAGCTCATTTAATATGCATGCTCCATTTTCCTTTTTAGTAGCAATTTGAATAGCCAGTGGACACACTTTTAGACAAATATTACCCCTAGGATCCTTAAAAGCATTGTACATTGTTCGTTTCAATGGTGTGAAATTTACAAGCTTTCTACCATAAGATGAATAAGGTCAGGGGACCTAACGTAAAATATGGTGACTATAGTTGACAACGTTGTATGGTAAAATTGAAATTTGCTAGGAGAGTAGAACTTAAATGTTCTCACCACCCACCCCAACCCCCAAAAGAGAGAAAGATAAACACGTGAGGTGATGGTTATGTTAATTAACTATTAATAGATGGGGGAGTCTTTTCACAATATTATTGTGTGCATCAAATTATCATGATGTACACTTTAAATATCTTACACTTTTTGTAAATCAATTATACCCCAATAAGCTGAAATAAAAAATAAAAATATTGTGTAATTTAAACCCCTATAAATAAGAAGGACATATTTAAGAAGCTCCTCATGAGCTAAATACAGTTTCAGTAAGTCATGATGGTAGGAAATGCCCTCCAGATGAACAGAGCAGAAGTTTGTGGTGACATCCATTGATGTGACCTGGTTCAAGTATAGGTCATAAATAACTTTAGTGGAACCAACATTTACTTATCTGGGCTAGTGAAGTAAATAGGCCTACTCCTTCATGCGCAGCTCACCGTCTTGTTTCACTGGCAGGACACGAAGACAAATATTTAGATGGACATGTTAACATTTTAAGAGTTTACAAGGACTTGCCTTTTAGTAGTTATGGACTGGATTGTAGAATATTTTATATTTTTATTGGTGATTTCAGCACCATGGAAGCTAATGGATAACTATTCAACCTATTTCCAGATGATTTTTTTTCCTCATTTATTTTTATTTTTAAATTACATTTGACATACTATATTATATTGGTTTCACATGTACAGCATAGTGATGAGAGATTTATATAGCTTAAAAAATCCTTATTCTGATACATCTGGTTTCTGACACCATATATAGTTATTACAGTGTTAATCGGCTACATGCCCCATGCTGCTCTTTACAGCCCTGTGACAATTTTGTGACTATGAATTTGTACTTCCTGATTTCTTTTCCTTTTTACCCACCCCTCCCACCATCCTCCCATGACCCCAACAAATCCGGTACCCATCTGACGCCACCCATAGTAATTGCAATATTATTGACTGTATGTCCATGTTATACCCTACATCACCATAACTATTACTTTGTAACCACCAGACTGAACTCCCCAATCTCTTCCCCTTATTTCACCCCTCACCCAACCTTCCTCTCATCTGACAACAAACCAAATGTTTTGAATCCAATCCTGTTCCACTTAGTTTCTTCTTTGGATTTCACCTATCAGCAAAGTCAACTTTTATCTGTCTTCCTCCATTTGACACTCCACTCAGTGCAGTATCCTTCCTCTTTTGATTGGAGCTTTTAATCCATTTAAATGGAAGGTAATTGTTGATGTGTACTTGCCATTTTTATTGTTGATAATTTTTCTCCCCCACCCCCCATCTTAAAGCTGTCCCTCTAACATTCCTTGGTTTGGTGGTAACGAACTCTTTTAACTTTTTCTTGTCTGAGAAGCTCTTTATTTGTTCTTCGATTTTCAAGCCTTGCTGGGTGTAGTAATCTTGGTTGTAGGTCCTTGCTTTTTTCATCACATTGAATATTTTCTGCCACTCTGAGCTTCTGGCCTGCAAAGTTTCTGTTGAGAAATCAGCTGACAGTCTTATGGGAGCTCCCTTATAAGTAACTAGTTGCTTTTCTCTTGCTGCTTTTAGTATTCTCTTTTTGTCTTTAAACTTTGCCATTTTAATCATAATGTGTCTTGGTGTGGGCCTATTTGCATTTATCTTGTTTGGGACTCTCTGTACTTCCTGAGCCTGTATGTCTCTTTCCTTCACCAGGTTTGGGAAGTGTTCAGTCATTATTTCTTCAAATACGTTCTTTATTCCTTGCTTTCTCTCTTCTTCTTCTGGTACTCCTATGGTGTGAATGTTGTTCTGCTTGATATTGTCTCAGGGGCCCCTTAAACTATTCTCATTTAAAAACAATTTTTTTCCTTTTTGCTGTTCTGATTGGATGTTTTCTGCTATCTTGTCTTCCAATTTGCTGATTTGGTCCTCTGCTCCATGTAGTCTGCTGGTGATTCCTTCTATTACACTCTGAATTTTAGTCATAGTATTCTTCATTTCTGATTGGTCCTTTTTTGTGGTTTCTATGTCCTTTATGCTTGCTAGCTCTCTGTTGAAGTTTTCACTAAGTTTCTTGAGCATCCTTAAAATCATCATTTTGAGCTCCGTATCTGATAGGGTGCTTGCCTCCATCTTGTTTAGTTCTTCTTCTGGAATTTGCTGCTGTTCTTTTGAAATGTATTAATATTTTTATGTTTCTTCATTTGTATTTGTTTCTATATATTAGGTAGATCTACTATGTCTTCCAGTATTGTTGGATAGACTAATATAGTAGGTGCCCTGTGGGGCCCTGGCACTGTCTCCCTGGTCACCTGCACTAGGTGCTCCTGTAGATTCTGGTTTGATGCCAGTGCTTTGCCCGGAGTTACTCAGCAAAAGTCTCAGAGCACACTGATACTGGTCACTGCCAGCCTGAGGCCTGAGGATTTAAATAGTTTTCCAAAGAAAATTGTGATGCAGGCAGGGCTGGGTGCTCATTGGAGAAAGTGCCTCTGGCATTGGTGGAGTTGGGTGAGGTGGGGTCCCAGCGAGTCAACAGGGTGGATGGAGCGAGTAAAGCTCAACAGACCAATCAGGTTCAGATTTGGCCATGTGGGGGCGGGCACAACGCAGGAAAGATGGCGCCCACCAGCCTGCTGCACAGAAGGAGGCTGAACCCAGGAAAAACGGTGACTGTCCTCCAGTCCTCGCTCCAAAGCCACACACCAGTCTGCCCTCTATATCCCTCCAACACACCCTGAGTCACTGTCCCTCTGCTGGAGCCCAAGGTGAGTACCCGCAGGTGACTGAGTCTGCACGGGCATTTTAAGAGGACGTCTGGGTTTCCCAGAACCTTCTGTCCCAACTGGTTGCTCGGAGTTCCCACTGTTTTTCACAGTCAGATGTTGTGGGGCTGCTCTTCCCAGCACCATGGCTCCGGGCTGGGGAGTCTGGTCTGGGGCTGGGGTCCCTCACTCTTCTGGGGGAAACCTCCGTGGCTGAGATATCCCTCCGGATTCTCTACCACCACCAGAGGTTTGGCTCCTTTCACATCTGTGCCCCTCCCACCAGTCCCGCTGTGACCTCTTTTTTTGTATCCTTAGTTATAAAACTTCTGTTCAGCTAGACTTTGGATGGTTCTCCACGTTGGTTGTTTAGTAATTTAGTTGTAATTTTAATGTGTTTACAGAATGAAGCAGACACAGTATTTACCTACTCTGCTACCTTGGATCTCTTAGAAGGGTTTTTTACAGGGCTCACGTAGGAAGCTCTTTCTTTATTGCGACACTTCGCAGGCTCCCATCTTTTTCATTCTTCAGTCACTGTGGATCACCAAGGGCATTCTGAGAAAGGTCCATTTTGAAGATGGGTCTTGCCCATTGTCTTTAATCTATATGTGTCCTCTATTCTACATGGATCCATTGATAAATTAGGTACAAGAATCCATTTTGGTTTAGGTATTATTAAATCAACCAGTGAAATGTCTCCTG
Organism: Lyroderma lyra; assembly: GCA_004026885.1. Classification (NCBI taxonomy): domain Eukaryota; kingdom Metazoa; phylum Chordata; class Mammalia; order Chiroptera; family Megadermatidae; genus Lyroderma; species Lyroderma lyra. The sequence goes on from PVJL010001878.1 coordinate 184,735, forward strand.
TGTGGGGAGAGAGGGGTACAATGAACTGAACAGAAAATTAAGCCCTGAATTCTAACTTGGGTGGATCTAATCTTTGCTTTGACTTTTCCCCTACTATCCTCCTTCTATCCCTTCACACTCAGGAGAAGTGGATGAGGTCAGTATTATGATATACATGTTTATTTGTCCGCTTTATTTTTTATACACAAAATTAAATTGAAATCCTATCTTTTTATTATGCACCCTTTTGGTACAGGCAGCATCACTGGCACTTTATTTTTCTTGGATCTGTCTTATAGCGTTCTCCAAAATCTTATTCATACAACATTTAAAAATTGCCAGAATGTTCCAGGTAGTTTTCTACTATGTAGCAGCAATGAGGGCCATCCATCTCCCTGGGGTTCTTGATATACACAGTAGATTTTCTCCTTAGTCATACTTAAATAGTAAAGACCAGATAAGGACAGTGACACAATTAAGATCCACTTCAACAATAAGATTTAGAGATAATCAAGTCTTTAAAGACAAGCCATGATCAAAGCAACTTTAGGATGATACTTTGTGTTCATAGATACGTTCCAGTTTAGCCTCAATTACTCAGTAGCTTTTGGGAATATATAAATATTCATCACCAGTGGGGCACTTTCCAAGCTTTCAAAATAATTAATACTATTAGAAAACATGGATAAACTACTGGAAAATAATTATAAATATAATAATTCAAATAGGACATGCCAGATAAACATCAAAAGCTCAGGTACCATCAAATTATTATTCCTGAGTCTTAGAATCAGGTCACATAAAATTTAGGCACACCTGAAATTCCTGTCTTATGTCAAAATGGAAGCATGCAAATGGTAGGATAGCCATCTTCTAGCATTCCTTGCTATGTTTCAACCTGGAAAAATTTGGAAGGCAATTCTCTATAACCCTACAAATTAAAGTGAATTATGGTACAGAGATAAAGTAAAATACAGTTAAACAATTAGAAATAATAAAATAAAAATTTAGCAATGTACCCCCCAGAATTTATATAGAGTCTACCTTTATTTTAAAAAGTTAAAAGAAAAAAAGTTTAAAAAAATACAGTGAACAACTTGGACATTACCAAAATTTAAAACTTGTGCTTCAGAGGACACCATGAAGAAAGTGAAAAGATAATCCACAGAACGGGAGAAAATGTTTGCAAATTATATGTATCTGATAGGGACTTGTATCTAGAATATATAAGAACTACTGCACCTCAATACCAAAAGGACAACCCATTAAAAAGTGAGCACAAGTTGGCTCTCCTCTTTAGGTGTTAGGCCAGCCGGCGGCGACGGGAAGCTGAGATGTTGCTAGGAAACGGGAATGTTGGATAACATTCTGGCAGTTTCTCCAATCTTAAACATAGATTTACCATATGAACTGACAATTACACATGCAAGAGAAATAAAAACATTGTTTACACCAAGACTTGTATACAGTGTTCAAAGCACCATTATTCATAATAGCCTCGTGTGCTGGTACCCTAGGAACCTTGGAATGTACAAACTCCTTCCTGCCACCAAAATAAGAACAATGGTAAAAAAGTGCTGAGAAGCCTCATAGACTGACAAATGTCCACTACACCAGCTTCGAAATAATTCAGGCACCGTGAACCTCTTTCTTTAATGTGGCTGGAACGAGAATAGGTTTTCAGGGACAGATTCAGAGGAATGGCCTAGTCTTAAAGAGACCACTAGGTGAAAGGAAGCTGCCTACATAGCACAGGAATGTGGGCTAAGATATTTGAGCTTGAGAGAAAAATGGAAAGCAAAACAGCAGATGGATCTTTTAAACAGCTTTAAACTTGATCTTGTAGGAAATAAAGATACTTGAAAGGTATGAGAATAAAAAGGGTATGAGACATCATAAAATTTTATTATAGAAATGTTGCTTAGAGAACAGTGGAGGGGATGAGATAGGAGACTTATTATCTCAGATGAGAGAAGAGACTTCTGGAGGCAAACAGACTAGTTTCTAGGTTGTTGCAGCTACCTGGAGGATCTGATGTGCACTTGTTTTCAGGCCATGCTAGAAGATGCATGAAGACAAACTTGGATTTTATTTATTTTGGTTTTTAAAATTATTTTATTTTTTATTGTGATATTTTTAAATATAAGTATAGTTGGTATACCATATTATTTTAGTCATATTAGTTTCAGGTGTGCAATGTAGTAATTTGACATTTTTATACCTTAAATGTAGTCACCCTACTAATTCTAGTAATCATCTCAGCACCATGCAAATTTATCACAATATCATTTTTAAAATAAATTTTTATTTTTCAATTACAGTTGACATACAGTATTATATTAGTTTTAGGTGTACAACATAGTGATTAGACATTTATATAACTTAAGAAGTGTTCACCCTAAGAAGTTCAGTACCTATCTGACACTATTCATAGTTATGACAATATTATTTATTTATTCATTTATGTGAGTAGCTCTCTGGCTGGGAATCGAACCCAGGCCGCAGCATTGACAGTGCCGAAGCCTTAAGTCACTACACCACCAGGGCACTCCATATGACAATATTATTGACTGTATTCCCTATGGATAGTTTTCAGCTCATTTGGGTAAATACCAAGGACTGCAATTGCTGGATTGTATAGTAGAAGTGGGTTTAGTTTTATAAGAAATGGCCAAACTGTCTTTCAAAGTGATTGGACCGTTTTTGCGTCTCCCCCAGCAGTGAATGAGAGTTCCTGTTGATCCATGTCTTTGCCTGCATTTGGTGTTGTCAGGATATTGAAATTTGGCCATTCTAATACTGCGATTCAGACCAATTCCTAGGTCCTTTACACTTTCTCCAAAGTCCACAGGGCACCAGTCACCAAAAGGATGCATTATTACTGGAAACTCATAAAACAGCAACAACAATGAGACTCCTCTGTCTTAGAGTTCTGCATTTACGTCGGCCCCCATCTGATACAATGAGCTCTGTACCAGGGGAGGCCTGTAGGTCTCTATCTTCCCAACTTCCTGCTTTAGGCTCCAAAGAAATTAGCCTTCCCTGTAGTTCAACTTTGGATATTCTAGTCTTAAACCAAACAAAATGCATGTATATTCTCCGGAAATGTCCTGTCTTTTCTAATTTCCTTTTACTTGTTGATTTCACATTCTGTTCACTCAAATCACCTCTGCTGACTCTCACCTGACACATTTCACAAGGCATCACTTTAAACTCACTCACGAATTTCCCCTGAATACTTGGCTTTACCTTTCTCTCTCCTGAATAACATGTCTATTCTCCTGAGTTTCTTGTTTTGGTCTTCATATTATAGATTTTTGTTACTGCACTGGTTCTATCCCTTTTTCAAAGGGAGTTCTGAGTTAGTAATTCATCCCTTGGTATATTGAATGCTCAATCTCTGGTTAAAGAACAAGTGAGTCAGAACATTTACAATGAGCTTTATTAGAGTCTTCTGGGGATTAAGGAACCAGAAGGGAAAAAATGTGGATCTCTTCACCTAAGTGTATTGGGATAAGCTAAGAAATAAATGAATGGAAAATTGTACTTGATTTATGTAGAATTTGTCTTGGGGATGAAATAACTTTCTGTATTTGTGTCATAATCTTGAGGGAAAGTCATTGCATATGTCTTTGGCTTTGGACGAGGTGGCTTTGTAATTTTCTTACGTGCTTCCAGTTCCACAATACTGAGGCAACAGTATCTCCCATTTTCACATAGTACTTCACGTATTTCACTGATTTTGCATATTTTTCTGCAATGTCCTTGTATATATTCACCCCAGCATTTCTTAAGTTGTTCAGTTACTGTGCACATAAAGAACAATAAGCCAAAGTTAGTGTTTGAGACGGAAAGGCAACTGGACATAAGGATAGAGGATGTTTGTAGGGATGAGGTGGATGGGAAGTCCACGAGGCATATACCCATATTATCTTACGGAGATGCCCCAAGAGGTTAAACCTGTCTAACTGATCACTCACATTGAGTTCCTCCATGGTTTTGGCTTCCAGCCAGCATGTGATGCACTCCGCTAAGAGCATCAGATGTTTGGGAAAATAAAGGAGCTGAATCCTTGACTTCAGGCTATGGCACCATGCTCCACCTGGCTGCCTCAGCAAATCTGTCTCCATGTGAATGTTCCCAGGGTACTACTCCCCCCATCCCCCACTGCCCCACCTGTAGTACCTAGAGAATAATAATGATTTTAATATGTATTTATGTCTGAGTCAAACTCTGTTCTTGGGATCACTGCCATGATCAAGAGTGGCTTTCTTGTTTGTCCAGTCAGGAATTTTTTTCCTCGGTAGTCTTCCTTCCCTATTAATTCTTAGCATTGTATATTTTTTGCCAGTTCATATCCCCCTTTGGCATTTATGTCATCACAATAATCTTGGGCTTGTTTTATCTCTCTGTGATTCCTCATTCTCTAGAGACAAGAGTTCCTCCAATGTTCAGCCCCAGATCTTTGCTCAACTTGATATATGTTCTTTCCTTTAGTGATCTCAAATACTCTCTATGACCTAAGAGTTAGTATGTTCAAATTTTGGCTTCAGGGCTTGTATAGTCTCCTGGAAAAGATCCCAGAAGATGAAAACTGAGAACAAAGATGCTCCCTCCAACCCCATGTTCTAGAACTCCTTTGATTCTTAGGGGTTTAGGGGGCTAGGGGCAGACCATTACTATTTCTATAAGAGACAAATATATCTGGTTTTGAAAGAGCAAAGAAAATTAATTTTTAGTATATGCTAAGTCCTAGCATAGATGTTTCACAGATGTATCATTTAATAAGGCCCCCATAGCCAGGAGGAAACAGAGGTTCAGAAAGTCTTCACCATTTATCTCAAGTTGACAAACTAGTAGTAGACATTGAAGGCAAGTTTCTTAGACCTGACTCCAAAGTCCATGTTTCTTTCACTATTCACACACTGTAACACACACACACACACACACACACACACACACCACGTGAAGACAATATGGTTGGGTGCCAGAGTAAAAACTATAGCCAAAGAAGTAAGCGCATCCCTAGATATTGGGCTCATTTCTTTCTATAATAAGGCCTTCTCAGAGGAAATTATAATATGTTTTTGGCTCTGAATAATACTTCTTTTTAAGAACAGTATTATGGTAGAAGGTCACAAGAAGAAGGAATGTCTGATGACGTTGGGTAGACGTCAGCTACCCCTAGGAGACTTATCTCCCTCTACTGTGAATTACAAAATTACCTTGGGTTCTTAGAAATAAGTCATTCCATCGTTCATTTGAGTGAGCCCGTGGTGGAAAACTCTGGAGATTACCTGTGAACTTCTGGAACAGCAGAACTGCAATGATCAGGAGGACCCTCATGGTCAGGCTTCCCGAAGGAGGTGGCAGCCAAAGCTCTTGGCCCAGTGAATTGCACACATATCACCTTCCTCAGAGATCGGATTCTTATGCACTGAACCAGAACAGATGGTATGATATGAAGTGCGCCCCCAGACTTCTGAACTGTGGGATTTGCATCATAGGGGCAGGCACAGGAAATCTGAGGTCAGCCACTTTACCCCCACGTGGCAGTCAGAGACACAGGATGTTCTATCCACCACACCTGATGCCGATCTGTGGGCTATGGACTGTTGGTGAGAATAATCTGTGCTTTCTCTACTTTGGCTGTCTGCCCAACTAGACCAGGGTAGTCATGGTCTCATGTCTAAGAATGAGGTAATATAAATAATGAAGCCTATTTCATTTACTGCATTCAGCTAAGTCTAGGACTTCTGGGTGACTATTACTTTAGTCAGTCCAAATGGTAGCCAATTTTCCTTCCCACATCCTAGATAAATTTAATTATTCAAAGACAAGCAATATAGAATGATGGAAGAATAATAAGGATGACTACAATAAAAAATTTCAGTTAGAAACAGCAAAAAAATGGAGAAAAGACACTGATAACTTGCATAAAGCATTGTCCTAATGGACAATAATAGCAAGGGCTTTCCCCCCCCCCCCCCCCCACTGTGTATAGAGAATTCTTTAGTCAATTTGGTTCTTCTCTGCTCTCTGAAGTTTTCCCTTGTTCATTGATCTAAGGGGTCATATCTTGGAGGAGTTTGAGGGGCTCTGCTGCTATAGCAACATGTTTCATATTAGTGCAGGGTTAGGAGATTGTGTGAATCATTTTGTTACCCAGGCTTTGAAATTTATGTCATTGTAACTCTTTTGAAAGACTAGAGGATTTTTCTTTGAATTGCTCTCAGTCATTTTCATGTCCAAGACCAACCCAGAACTTCTTTTGAATTATGACCATTCATCTTAGATTCCAACCAGAGTGCTGATAATGATAAAATAAGCTTTGGGGGATTATACCATCTCTATAGCCCTTAGCTTAGCAACCTCTCACTCAGGCTCTGACTACATGGAGTTCAATACAATACCTTCTAGACACTGTAGATGAGCTAATTGAGCTTCATTACCATAAAATTAGAGTGGTATCAATGCATGCTTTTGTGCAAGGCCACCAGCAACACTTGTCTATGTAAATACAGAAATGTGCAAAACAGACAGTTGGGTTAATACAGGGTTGTGGTATGCCCAAGGAATTAAATGACTTAAAGAAGAGAAATGAGTCCTAGGTATTGGCTAGATAGTTACAAAGTAAATCATGGACTCTATTCTTGATAGAGAGAGAAATATGAACACAATAGGGCTAATAAATTTATCTTTGAGTTTTGAAATGAAAAAGTTTATTTATATTAACAAAATATATTGCCCATGCAATGGAGAGAACATTCTGTATTTAACCTGCACTGTCTTCACTGACTCCTTGATTAGAAAACTTATATTCCTTTGTCCCACAGATAACAAACACTAAGACTACATCTTTGAAAAACTCATGTCTCTCTCCTTCCACTTTAATAATGTGTGTGTGCTCACATGTGTGCATGCGTGTGTGTATATGTATGCCTTTCCTGTCCCCTGCTGCCAGAGAGTCCATGAGCCTAGATCTCCTAGACTGGTCCCGCAGAGAGTCTTCTTTTCCCCCATATTCTCTTAGGGCTTAAACAGTAGGTGTTCCCATAAATGAGCAAGATGAGATGAATGAAGAACATGATGTTTCTTAGCAAGGAAGAAATCACCATCAGTACATATTGTTAAATCTAAGGACCTCAAAGTCTACTGGGACTACTAAAAGTACAAATTGTTTTAATATACTACTTATAAAAGAACATAAGTATAATAAATTTCTGGATAATTCATGCACCAAGTTCCATTGAATTGAAGAGTTAGAACAAATTACAGTTGGCCATTAAACAACAAGGAGTTTAGGAATGCTGACCTCCCTCACAGTAAAAATACCCATGTCTAAGTATTCAGTTATTTAAATAGGTCAGTTAAGAAAGTTGTGCTTGTTTGAAGGATTTTGGTTTTATTTTTATTTTAATGTCAATTAGTATTTAATATCAAATAGTATTTTAAAAATAGTTTTATTGTGTAACATTCTTATTAATAAGAATCAGGAAATACAAAAATAAACAGAAGAAAATAAATAACCAGTCACATTATTACTATCTAAAGAAAACATCTGAAAACATGTCGTATAGCATTCTAAAAATTTTCTTTAATAAAATGAAAATAGCTTTATAGTTTAACCCAAATATCAGCTTATGGCATTTCCTGGTTAACAGGAAAGACGCAGTAATACTGTCTCACACTTCCACCAAAGGCATGGCTGTGGAGTCTAGTCCCAGAGATGTTTGCGTTCTCAGGGATATACTGGCTGTCAGAAGTCTCCATCTTCATGTGCTAATTCTGACTCGCACCATACCCACCCTCCCTGGTGTCCCTGGTGCAAAACTCCCCCTTAACTTCCAACACAAATAAAATCACGCAAAGTAAGCATTTTGGAATTTATCAGAATTTCTCCAAGAGTTTGGGAAGGAGGGTTATTGAGCAGGTGATTATTTGGAGTAACACAATTAACTTGCGAAATGATAGGAAGATCTCACCGATCTTAAATGAAATTTCTTCATCCCTGAGCTGATGGTGAGTTCCCTTGACATCACCTAATCTGAGCTTCTCACTAGCTCACTGGGCTTTTAAAAATTATTTTTCCCTTTTCCATCTCTTCCATTCAAACTTTCTTTTCAAAATTGCTCCAAGCTCTTTTATAGATTGTGGAATAATAGTTTTTAATGTATACTGGCTACATGAATATTTCCTTGGCATTAATTCCTAGAAGCTGATTTGGTGAATTAATGGAACAGGAGATTTCTAAGACTTTTGGAAAATATTGTCAATTGGGTTTTTCAGAATGGTTGTCCAAATTCCACAATCTGTCTGTAGTTGAGGAGGGCTTGTTTTCTTAGCCTCCTTGACGATACTCGACATTATCATTTCTTCACCCTTTTTCTTTGAGACTTTTCCAGGGAAGGTTTTATTGGCTAAGTTGGTTCAGATAAATTAGGACGGAGGGCTCCTGTCAAAGTGTGTCAGTCTGTCTCAACCTCATTGATTCTTTATAACACTGTTTTATGTATGCCCAATCCAATTCTGAGGCAGCAACATTAGAAACTAGAATGTAAAGTTTAATGGACTGATTTCTCACACCTGGGTAAGGTGTTCTTGTGGATAATGGTTAACTATGAATGAACTATCCTTTCATCAGATAGATCATTTTTCTCTTAGTTTAGGCCAAATACCACATTCGTGCCTAAGTAGAGTTTCCCTGTCCTGGGCCTTATGCTTTGGAGAACCCTCATCTGACTGCATCCCTCTCTCTAGTGCAAAATGACACTGAGGCCAAAGGGATATGTTAACCTTGACACCGCTTTCACTGCTTTATCCTTCTAGATTGTGCTCTGAATAGCTGAGACCCAGAATACATACCCAAAATGTCTGTGGCCTCCTTCCCAAGTCTGTATGTCCCCCCTTTTGTCTTCCCAAGGCCCCTCACAGTGTGGGAAAGAAATAGGGTGGGTAATGAGAATAAAGCTGCAGGGTGGAATCTGCAGCCCTAAGTTAGGCTCTTTTTGGGATGCCATGCTCTGGAACAGACCCTGAAAGTATAAAATTTGAACTTGGCTTTCCAGATATGTTTGTATAGGTAAGAGGATAGAATGTATTTTATTGAGTAATTTGTGAGTGTGATTTATAATTTTTAAGTACTTGGGGTAGGTGGGCCTCCATTTGCATGCTTCTCGAAGCTCTACCAAGTTAGGGTATTCTTACAAGATGATTTTCCTCCTTAGTTTATATACATTCTTTAAGGTCTAGCATGTAAGAAAAGCAGTTTTCCAAGGTAGTTTCCTCAGGAAATGAAGCAGTAAAATTTCAGGGTATAGAATCAACATAGAGAAATCAGTTATATTTCTAAACACTAACGCCAAGACATCTGAAAAACAAATACAGAAAACTATCCCAATTACAGAAGCATCAAAAACATTAAATTACTTAGGGATAACTTTAACCAAGGAAGAAAAAGATTTGTACAATGAAAACTACAAGACCCTGATGAAAATAACTGAAGAAGACACAAACAAATTGAGAGATGGCCTGTGGTCATGGATTGGAAAAATTAATATTGTTAAATGTTCATACTACCCAAAGCCATCTAGAGATTCAACACAATTCCTACAAAATTCCAAAGGCATTTTTCTTAGAAATAGAAAAAGCAATCTTAACATTTGTATGGAAACACAAACGACCCTGAATAACCAAAGCAATCCTGAGAAAAAAAGATAAAAACTGGAGATATCACACATCTTGATTTCAAAGTATATGAGAAAGCTGTAACAATTAAAACAGTGTGGTACTGGCATAAAAATAGACAGACCATGGAACAGAACAGAGAACCCAGAAATAAACCCCTGTACATAATATTTGACCAAGGAGCCAAAAATACTCAATTGGAAAGGCTAGTTTCTTCAACAAATGGTGCTGGGAAAACTGGATAACCACAATTTAAAAAATTTAAGTGTTCTAAACTTTTTTCTTTTTTTTCAGATTTTATTGTTAAATTTATTGGGGTGACATTGATTAGTAAAAAATTTCATAGATTCCAGGTGTACAATTCTACAATACATAGTCTCTGTGTTGTATTATGTGTTCGTCACCCAGAGTCAGGTCTCTTTCCATCACGGTACCCCTTAGAAAATTAAAATTTTATATTATATGTATTTTACTACAATTTAAAAAGAGATGCAAGAGGATAGGATTTTTTTACTAGATATAACTTGTCTTTGAGAAAATTATTTTGATCTTTTAATTTTCTTTTAACATAATTAACATTCCTTTATTTTATTCATTTCGTTATTTATTTAAATGTGTTTGTATGCGTGAGCGCTTGAGAGTGTGTGTGTGTGTGTGTGTGTGTGTGTGTGTGTCCTGTAACTGAGAATTGGGTATCTGACTTTCACTAATCAAAAGTTTCCACTAGGGGGAGATATTTACCTAGATTATCCTTAGACCATTGATTTCATTTTTCAAAAAATTTTCTGAAAGTGGCTGGTAAGTAAATAATGGTAAACATAAGCATAAGTATGGGTCTTAAAAGTGAGCACAAATCACTAAAAATAAAAATTATATAAATACTTAAAAACAAAATGTATAATATTTATATCAGCAGGAGAAAATATGATCTATTCAATGGAAACTAAGATATGAGAAATAAATAGGGCATAACTAGAGGGCAGGAAAAAATCCTAATACACCAGTTATAATATGTGCATGTTCTGATAGTTTGTTTCCTTTTTATTACTGAATAGTATGCCTGAATGTGTGTACATTGTTTAAACATTCACCTATTATTGGATATTTTATTTACCTCCAGTTTTTAGCTATTACATATAAATCTGCTATGAATCATCATGAACAAGTTTTTGTGTGGACATGCTTTCATTTCTCGGGGATAAATGTCTAGGAGGACAGTTTCTGGGTTGTGTAATAAGTATATGTTTTACATTCTATCATTTTGCAGTTTTTTGTGGTTTTTTTGGTATGTGGGTAGCTCCCTGACTGGGAATCAAACCCAGGCCACAGCGCTGACAGTGCCAACGTCGAAGCCTTAAGCCACTGCACCATCAGGGAACTCCCGTTTTACATTCTATCTTCAGGGTTTATGTATTTATCTACTGGGTGCACTATTAAGTTTATACTCTTACAACATCTCCCCAATTCCATCATCTCTGACAATTCTGTTTTTCCATGGAGGTGGTAGGATAATCGTTAGCTTCATGGACTTGGATGTCCAAGTTTATTCCCAGGTTTGGGAACTTCTTAGCTATTATTTACGTTTTATTTTTTTATTTTTTATTTTTTTGGTTGTTTCCCTGATCGGCAAGTGAACTCAGGCCGTGGCAGTGAGAGCACCAAAACCTAGCTACTAGACCACCAGGGAACCCCCCCAGCTATAGCTTCTTTAAATAAACTTTCTGTGTCCTGCTCCCATTCTTCTCCTCCTGGAATCAACATTGTTCTGAGTGGTTTAGAGTTCATTCTTGAGGACTTCATAGCTATGCAAATGACAAGCTGCAGAAGTAGAATTTGACTTCGAGGATATCTTCAGGATTAGCGTGAGATGGGTTAGAGATATTGTGGCCTTGAAAGCAGGAAAACTGCTTTTAATAAGCAATTGTGTTTGTGCAAGACATACAGTCTAACCCTATCATTTCAAAAGCATTCAAATTGAGACTGAAAAAGAATAGCACAGACACTATAGGTGCCCAGAAAGTGAGGGCAATCACGTTTCTTAATCTCCTTGTCCAACTACCAAGGAAGTGGGCCTGAGGCGCAGGTAGATGACTGGGATGCACTGTATTCTCTTATTGGTGCAAGAAGAGCTCTTAAGGGAAGCAGCTTAAGGTAAGTGTGTATCCCAGTCTTCAGATCACACTATGGAGAGCCTGATCTTTCCTCCTATCTAAGTTGTAATCTATGATTGAGGATTTCTAGGGAGATGAAAAAATTGGACATTAAGGTGTAGTGTCAGAATGCTCTTAGTCAATTAAATTTGTTCCCATTCCAATGCTTGCACATCAATGCTCTGAAGTGAGGTCATAATGCCTACATTCTGAGGTTGTTAGAGGAAATCTAATAAGACAATGATGTTCAAAACACTTTGTAGGAATCCTTTTGTGTCACTAACCACTTCAAAAATACATAGGAAATGCCTTCACTTTGTAGAAGGAGGTCTTCAATCACTGTGTATGATAGGCCAGCGGTTCTCAAAGTGTGGTCCCTGGATAAGAAACATGAGCATCACCTGGTACTTGTGAGCAATACAAATTCTCAGGCTCCACCACAGAATTAGCAACTGGAGATGAGGCCCAGAAATCTATGTTTTAGCAATTCCTCCAGGTGTCTCTGAAGCACGTTAAAGTTTCATGACTGCTACAGGCAGATTGTGGGCTTGTGGGCTGGGAAGTGTCTTCAAGGATAACACCATTTTTGTCCATTTGTCCTTAATGTGTGTTTTGGACTGACCCTCACCTGTGCCTAGCCTCTATCTTATTTGCATCCCTACCCTGGAACCACAAGTGCTATGGAGATGTGACGCCTTTCCAAACACTCTTGAGAGAAGAGAGAGTGGGAAGTAGCAAGGAGACCAACACGAAAATAAGGCCCTTTGCTTTAATCAACCAGGGGTCTTATGTCAGGACACAGAGGCTGGAATGCTCAAGAGTTAGCACTGGCTGCTGTCGGGCTCCTAGCCCCCTGGGTTCCGGCCGCGTGGGTTCCGGCCGCGTGGGTTCCAGCCGCGGGGGTTCCGGCCCCGGGGGTCCCGGCCCCGTGGGTTCCAGCCGCGAGGGTTCCGGCCCCGTGGGTTCCAGCCGCGGGGGTTCCAGCCGCGGGGGTTCCAGCCCCGTGGGTTCCAGCCGCGGGGGTTCCAGCCGCGTGGGTTCCAGCCCTGTGGGTTCCAGCGGCGTGGGTTCCAGCCCCGTGGGTTCCAGCCCTGTGGGTTCCAGCGGCGTGGGTTCCAGCCCTGTGGGTTCCAGCCGCGTGGGTTCCAGCCCCGTGGGTCCAGGGGGTCCCAGCCTCCAGGGTCCCCTTCATCATATCCACCATAGTTCCAGCAGTCCCTGCTGTAGTTGTTTTCTTTACATTGTCCTCACAGAGAAGAGGATGAAGCTCTTTGCCAGACAGAATACAGCACAGCTTTTGCCTGCTGCACATCGAAGTAGGAGGCTCTATCTGTATCTCTCCAGTCCTGCACTTGCTTCTGCAGTTTCCATTTCTGTTTGCACACTTTTTCACATACCAATTACCTGCATAAAGGAATTACATAAATCATTTTGAGATCTATCACAAAAGGGCAAAAATAATAGTTTTTTGAACACGGATGATTCAAGTCCCTTACCAGTTGCTTTGTTATGCTTTTCCTAATCATGATGAAGACCTATTCTGAGAATTAAATAGGATTTTTAAAGATTTTTAAATATATTTATAAATATATTTTATAATATATACATACAGAATTTTCTACATAGGTATGAGCTTGCTGAAACCAAAATTCTACACATAAACATGTGCCAGGTGTCTATTTCCCATTATTTTAAATGAGAAAATATATAACACATTATTACTTATGAATATAAAACTCGCAACCAATTTCAGAAAGTATATCTAAAACACACTAGCACCTCAATAGAAATTAAAAAATTACAACTATCATTTTAAAATATGAAATGCTCAAATAATCTCACTATTACCCAAACACACATAGCTTTCGTTGGTACTTGATGAAACTTTCAAAATGTCTTTACATGTTTCCGAGGTCCTACAAATGTATTTGAAATATAATTATTGCCTATAAAAATATAATTTTTCATACATATCTATATGTAGGTACATATAACTATGCCTATATAATATTGAGATATAAATCCATTGTACAAAATTTTGGAAATAACAAAACAAAAGCCTTGGTGAATAATGCATAATCCTGAATTGTTTAGACTTGGGTAATTCTACTAGGAATATATTCATTAGAAAGACATTCTGCAGGATGTGGCTATATATATGTGTATATTACATAAACATGATTTTAAAATGCTCTCATCACATGGCATAACACATAGAAGGCCCTAAAGAGATGTTCAACTCTATCTTACCTTGTTCTGCATTGCTTAACTCATTCCTCTACTCAACCAACAAACATGTAATGAATACCTACTATGTCAAGAACTCTGTAAGACGATGGGAATAAACAATGAACAGAAAGGCAAGGTCTGAAAAGCTTATATGGGGGGGAGAAAATAAACAAGTAAACAAATAAACAAAATATAGATTTTGGTAAGTGCAACAAATTAAAAAAATAATGTGATGTAGCAAAAAATAAGTAAATAGAACAATCATTTTTGAGTTCTATTACCACCACTATTATCCCTTATCAGGTGTTTAATCCTCCTCTGAGGATTAAATGAAATTTTGCATCATAATATTTATGCACATACATTTACATACATAGATCTGTAGATCTATGTATGGGCCTCTCACTCCTAAAATCAGAACTCTGCATGGGGTCATTGGGGAAATTATCCCTCAGGAAATGACATTCAACCCTAGACATAAAGGATGAAAAGAGTCAGCTATGTGAAGATGCTGAAGAGTCTTCACATAGAAGGAATAGCATATACAGAGGCCATGAGCAGAAGAAACGGATGTTTCTGAGGAATAGAAGGATTGGCAGAAGGAAAATTTCTTTGTTTTCATAATCTTTCTTACTTTATCTCCTCTTTTTCTTCTTTGTCTCTGCAAGGGCTCTCCATAATGGTCCTTGGCCTTCAACTTTCTCTGCAGTCACTCCCTTCACCATCCCCTTTTTTCTCACTATCTCTAACATCCCCACAGAGATAATTTTCAAGGATTGTTCTTCAGCGTTCTTCAGCTGGCATATGTGGATGGAGACCTCAGATCAAGTTTCTTTCCTTCCCAACCAATCCGGCCCTGGTATTTTGTTAATTCTTCCTTTCTGTTGTCCTTTCTAAGGGCTGCATTTCTAATGCCTCCCGATATTGGATTAGACTTGGGTAGTCTTACAGAATAATCCTGAATTGCTTGTGTTTGTCTAGAAAGGGAACTAAGGAGTGTTCTCAAGTCCTTTGGTTTGGAAAGGGGACACTATGCAAATATGTGATGTACTCGTATGTCATCAGTGTCCCAGAGGCAGAGGGAGAAATCATGCAATCTAAACTCACAGAATTTCAAGAATGCAATAGATGTGAAACATCTTCTGAGGCAACCCTCACACTGTTAATTGGTTTCCTCTTTTCTATCATCAATTTAAACAGTTCTGCAAATTCTAGAGAATATATTATCTCTAAAGGCAGGTGTAGAGTTACATCATTCTCCACCTGTTAGGAAATTGTACCTTAAAAGTTTCTGTCTCAGATGTTACCCTAATAAGTCTAACAATAAAAATAAAAAAAAAAGTTTCTGTCTTACTTTGTGCCATGTATGAAATATGGGATTGAGTCCAGTATAAAAAACAGAATTAAAAAAAACTGTAAGCATAATGAATACATTGTTCTCAACATGGAGAACAACTTTCTAAGCTAGTGGAAAAATGCAAAGGAAATACCAATAGATTTGACAACATGAAAATTAAAATTTTGTGCCTCAAATAAATGACTTTTGACCATGCAATGAAATGTCTAAAACTTACCCATATAAACAGAGAATCTTACAATGATATATGAACAAGTTTGTACAATGTATCATAGTGATACAGTGGAAAAAATAACCCAAATGATATACAATAAGGGGCTCTTCAAGTTCATACTGGTACAAAAATATGACAAAATAATAAGCACCTACTGCAAATTGTACTTTCAAGGAATGTTTAAAGACCTATGAAAATTTTTCTGATACAATCTTAAATAAAGGCAGTTTATAAACTTGTACATCAGTTGGTCACAATTTTGAAAATGTAAGCAGTGATGAAATGGTGGACAGTTTCTTTATTTCTAAAATGCTTTCATTGTTCCTGTTTTAATCTTGTAAAATGGAAAGAATTAATTAAAAAGAATAAATGCTTATACAGGTAAAGCTAAAATCTAATATAGGAATTCCAACAGTCTTGAATGTTTCCATCCTGTTCACTCAGAATATTTTTCTTCCCTTTTCCACCTTACAGTTCTATAGATATTTAGAAACATATCCAAGAATAAAAAACATGGGAGACCTCTCTGAGACCAAGAAAATTGGAGAAGTGATATAGAATTGTTACTGTGGGAGGTAATTCCTGGTGCCATACAGAGTAAAGTGAGGCAGGGCTGGACTGACCTGGCCCTAAGTGATAGGGCGGAGGGAAGTTTGGGATGTCCGGATCATCTCTGTCCTTGGCTTCTTTGTTACCCTTCCTCAGCTCCAATCACAGACACTGCTCTACTGTCAGAGCCCTGGGGTCTCTTAGAATGGAAGTGTTTTGAAGAAGTCATGCAAAGCTCAGCCCCTGTCCCAGGGAGAGCCCTGCCCCCACCCCCATGGCCAGTCTGATAATAGGGACTCCATGTACAGGACCCAGTTCTAGGTTGGTGTTTCTTCCCCAAGATTCTATTTACCTGAGACCAGCTGGGCCAGAAGCAAAACAATTGCAAGAGCGAGTAATAGGGACTTCATGGCTCCTGAAAGACAGCAGACAGGCACGGGTTCTATGGAGTCCAGAATTCTTTTCAGTGTGACTCTGAACACAGGTCTTTATTGTCGTCCTTGGGTGGGGTTGGGCTCAGCCAGTGGACCAGAAGGATATAGGATACTGTGCCAAACATAATTTCAGTCCATTGGCCAGCAGCGCTGATTGAGGCATCACTAGTTCTAGGCATGCCTTAGGGGAAAGAGAAAAACCTAGAAGAGAAGATGCAAGCACTGCTGAAGTGTATGGCAATTTGAATAGGAAGACACAAGATGGGAGACTTTTCAGGATT
Organism: Lyroderma lyra; assembly: GCA_004026885.1. Taxonomy (NCBI): domain Eukaryota; kingdom Metazoa; phylum Chordata; class Mammalia; order Chiroptera; family Megadermatidae; genus Lyroderma; species Lyroderma lyra. Next base: position 201,615 of record PVJL010001878.1, read on the forward strand.
TCCAGGGGGCAAATACAGTGTCTCTTGCTTAGTCTTTGTGCCAGTAAGACTGTCATGAACTGTGGCTAGGATGGGCTGGAACCCAGTAACAGGGACCTTTCAGAGTCTACTATTGGACTGAGTCTGGCAGGCCTGCCTCCAGGTGTTCCCAGACTGCAACAAAAGGGGCTGGAGCTGATTCTCGGGCCACTTTCAAGTCCACAGCCAGAACCAAGTTCTGTATGCCTATTACCCTATACGCAAGTGGGTGTTAATTCTCCTGGGCCCCTTGGTAAATGGCACTGGTGATAGGACCAAGCCATATAGGGCTATAGTCGAGTCCTCAGTAGTACAGAGCTTTTACTGGGTCTGTAGCTGGGGCCACAGTCATTGAGTCAGCCACCTAGGCATGGGCCTGCATTCTCAAAACAGTTCTCCTCTGTCTTAGACTGTTCCAGGGTTTCATAATCTCCTATCTGGCTCCCAAAGCTCCCACAAAGGCACTTTTTCCCACAAATAGATGTCAAATTACTGTTTAAGGGGAATATGAGAGGGGCATATCTTAATTGGCCATCTTGCTGATGTCACTTCTTTGTTTTCTTATTGTTGAATTTTAAGAGTTCTTTGTACATATTGGATACAAGTCTTTTTTTTTTTTTTTTTTTTTTTTTTTGCTTTTTGGTATGTGGGTAGCTCCCTGACTAGGAATCGAACCCAGGCCTCATCGCTGACAGCGCCAATGCCGAAGCCTTAAGCCACTACACCATCAGGGAACTCCCTGGATACAAGTCTTTTTATCAGACATGTGTTTTGCAAATATATTCTTCTAGTTCATAGCTTATTTTTTTTCCATTCTCTTACAGTGTTTCTCACAGAGCCACAGTTTTTAATTTTACTGAAGTCCAACTTACCAAGTTTTTCTTTCACTGGTCTTGCTTTTGGTGTTGTATCTAAAAAGACATCACCAAACCCACTCTAGGCAGTTAGCTGGGGTAATTGTAGGCTTCCCCTTGTCTGTTTTTTTCTCTCAGAAGTCACTGTATTGAAGTTTCTCAATGATTTAAAATTGTTGTGTTATATATTTTGCCAGTCCTTTTGATTTCATCTTAAGCACAAGCAGAAATCCTAATATTTTTATTAAAAATAAACTTGATGGTATTCCACTTCATAGTATCAGTGGGCTAAGTTATCCAGACCTACCCTTGATGTATTATAAAATTGTATACTTGAAACCTATATAATTTTACCAATCAGTGTCACCCCAATAAATTAAAAAAAACAAAAATGAAAATCAACATCTTAAGATTTACAATAAAACATATGGGGAAAAATAACTGAAAAATGTGGTAATACTTTTTACATTGTCTAGAAAACATGAAACTGACAAGAGAGTGAAGAAGTTTCTGGCTAAAAGTGAAGGGAAATTAATACACAGAGTAAGTTGGACATACAAGTTACTTTTGATCTGATGTCCTGCTAATTGTGGTTAATTAAAAAAATTATTTTGGATGCTGTCCTTGGGTACAGTGGATAAAAATCAAAATTCAACACATACACAAAGGGTTTTCTAGTGGAAGACATTTTCTTCACAGTAACTGATACCATAAGAAATGTGGAAATAAAATACTAAATTTAATAAATTAAATTATAAAATACAAAAAATCAATTGTATTTTTCACATACTAGCAAATACAAGTAAAATCAGAAAAAAATTTTTGAAAATGAATTAAAATTATTTTATTAGAGTCACAACTTAAATAAATCAAATAAAATCCCAGCAATTTTATGAAAATGAAGACTTTAATAATGATATTACTGTAAGAAGTGAAAATCACTACATAAGTTAGAAACATTTATATGATGAAAATAAACTATTTCATAAATTTCTCTTTAATAATGTTTAAATTTTGTAAAGTTTTTGTTATATTCCCACATATATGTATTGAAAATTTTATTAACAATTTTATTTGCTGTTCCTCAGCTGAGTAGTTTGTCCAAATTTAAAGTCATTCAAAATAGTCTTAAGAACTATAGTGTCCTGATACTAGTATTATAAACCTCAAAATCTAGGTACAATTCTAAAATAAAATTAAGAGAAATTAAAGGAGTATATCATGCTGCAAGATTGTTAGATTCAGTATTGCAATGTTGTCAAACTATTACATAAATTTATAAATTAATTATATCTGTAAATTCAATCCTAAACTGTTTAAATTTCATTAAGTTTCTTTCCCTTTGGCAATTTGATCATAAAAATCATAAAAAGTCAAAGAATAAATAATGACTGAAAACTTCCCTAACCTGGTAAAGGAAATAGATATACAAGTCCAGGAAGTGCAGAAAGTTCTAAACAAGAGGAACCTAAATAGGCCCACACCAAGACAAATCATAATTAAAATTCCAAGTTTAAAGACAGATAGAATCCTAAAAGCAGCAGGAGAAAGGCAACTAGTTACTTACAAGGGAGCTCCCATAACATTGTCACTTTATTTCTCAGCAGAAACTTTGAAGGCCAGAAGAGCTCAACATGAAATACTGAAAGCAATGAAAAGTAAGGATTTGCAACCAAGATTACTCTACCTAGAATGATTATCATTTAAAATTGAAGAAGATATAGAGTTTCCCAGACACACAAAAAAAGATTAAAAACTATAAATAATAAAATGGCAATAGCTACATATCCATCAAAAATAACTTTCAATGTAAATGGATTAAATGTTCCAATCAAAAGACATAGGGTGGCTAAATGGATTAGAAAACAAAACCCTTACATATTCTGTCTACAAGAGATTCACTTCACATTGAACAACACACAGAGATTGAAAGTAAAGGGATAAACAGGTATTTTATGAAAATGGAAGCAAGCAAACACGAAAATCTGGGGTAGCAATATTTATACCAGACAAAATAGACTTTAAAACAAAGGCTATAAGAAGAAACAAAGAAAGATCCAGTAATCCCACTTCTGGGTATTTATCCAAAGAAACCCAAAAACACTACTTCAAGGGGACATGTGCATTCATGTTCATTGCAGCATTGTTTACAGTAACCAAGATGTGGAGGCAGCCTGGGTGACCATCGATTAATGAATGGCTAAAGAGTAGGTGATATATATGGTGGTGTAGTAGTTGGTCATGGAAGGGAATGGGTTCTTGCCATCTGTGGTGGCATGAATGGACCTGGAGTGCACTGTGCTGAGTGCAGTATGTCAGACTGAGAAAGACAAATGCAATGTGATTTCGCTTATATGTGGAATCAAAAGAACAAAACACAACAGAGAGATTCATAGATACAGATAACTGTATCTTCAACTGAGAATGTGTTTATTTGCTCTTTATTATTAAAAGATAGTTTCCTGGATATAGATATCTGGATTGAGACTTAATATTCTTTCATCTCTTTAAATATGTTGTGTTTAAACATGTTTAAACTTCTTCCTGGCCTCTACAGTTTCTTATGAAATATCTGTTGTCCTTTGAATTGTTTTTCTTATGTAAATATGAGTGCATTCTCTGTGTTGTTGTTTTTTTTTTTTCTTTTTAATTAGGTTCAGAAAAGTGAATTTGATTTGTCTTGGGGTGCATATGTTGGAGAGGGATTTATTTCTACTTTGGTTGTCTTCTTGAATCTGTATGTTTGTCTTTTTGCAAACCAGGATACTTTTAACCATTTTTCCTTGAATCATTTTATAACCCCAGTATTTTTTCCTTTTTCTTTTTCTGGGAGTTCAGTGACATAAATGTTATATATATTTTTTGTTATAATTGAACAAGTTACTGAAGTGTGGTTCTTTCTATAGTTAAGATTGAGTAATTTTTTCTGCTCTGTTTTCAAGTTTGCTGATTCTTTCCTCTGTACCCTACATTCTTCTGTTGAATCTATCTATTGACTTATTTATTTTGGCTATTGAATTTTTCAGTGCTAAAATTTCCATTTGATTCTTTGTATTTCCTATTTCTTTGCTGATCTTTCTATTTGTTTGCAATCTTTCTTTCTTTTTCAACATTGTTCAAGTGTATTAATTGTTGAAGCATTTTTGTGATGGCTACTGTAAAATCCTTGACACATAATGCAAACATCTGTATCATCTCTGTGTTGACATTCATTGATTCTCTCTTCTGATTTAGGTTGAGATCTTCCTGTTAATTAGTATTAATGAGTGATGTTTTAGTTGGAAGCTTGGACGTTTGAGTATTCTGTCATGAGATCTGGATATTAATTAATTTTTTAAATCAGGTCTATTCTGATACTACTTCATTTGCACAGCCTTATTTCTACTTGGTAAGGATGGAAGTCCAGGTTCTCCACTTGGTCTCTATGGTGGGAAGGAGCTCCTCATTACTATTTGGTAGGAGTGAGATTTCATGAAGGCTTCCCATGAATTTCCACTGATATAACTGTAGCTGGGAAGGAACAGTCTACCTCATTACTGCTCCAAACTTGACCTTAACTGACTTTGACTGTGTGTGTTTGTGTGTATCTGTGTATCTGTGTTTCCGTGCTGGCCTCATTATCTCTAGGTCAAACAGCACACTGAGTTCTCCAAGAAAGGTGGCATGCCCTACAGGGCTAAACTAATGATCTTTTTCTTAGAACATCAAGGTCGAATTGTCCTGGCATCCTGTAGGCATATCCTGAACTTTGTGAAACATCACAGGGTCATACAACCATCTGTGAAAAGAGAAGGTTAAAGAAGGGGACATTTAAGAGTTTTGTTGACAGGTTGATCAGTGCCACTTCTGACAATTTGAGTCAGCTGAGAAATTTTGACTAGTAATATTAACCTGCTTCCCCTGGAACACACAGGGGCTCCTCAAAAACCTGCCATCCTAGGATACAGTACATGGCTAGGGCACACTATTAGTGTTGGTGAGAAAGTATTCAGAGTTAAAATATTTTCATGCAAGTTCTCTATTTCCTCCTCTAGTTTATTCCTCTAGTCTCTAGCTTACCTAGGCTTTTTGTCATTGTTACTATTTAGTTTTGTTTTATCAAATAATTGACATTTGATAATGATGGTCTGAAATCTCTTCTAAAATTTATAGTATGAAAGTGATTAGCTTAGTCTCCATGCCAAGATACTCTAAGATAAATAGAAGAAAGGAAGATGGCCAAATATATGTTCCAGAAAAACATATCATAAATAAAGTAAAATATTGAATGATGATTATTATTTAATAGAATTATGCTATATTTATATAGAGAGTTGACTATATTTGTCAGTTTTTGACATCATCTGTTATCTTACAGATATATTAGATGAGGATGTATCTTAATTAATCATCTGGAATCTTCATTCTTCCTTCTGTAGTGTGAACTGGTTGTTGCTAAACAGGCTACAGAGCTGTCATCCTGTCCTTTTGTTTTACTAATCTCCTGCGCGGGCACAAATATTTTTGGAAGTCATATTTTCATTTTTTAAATTATTCCCTCTCTTTGCTCAAGTGACTTCTTTCAAAGAGAGAATGTGAGAAGCAAACTTCAGTACCATGCATAGTAGCATACATTTTTTCTATCTGCGTAGTTCAAACATTGTAAATCAAAATGTAACTGAGGACAAGCTTGCACACTTAAAAATGGCTTAAAGTAGCCTTATATTATATTAATTATGAATTTAAAATCTAGAATGAGCAGCTATTTGAGAAAAATCTGCAATATGACTGAAAATAAATGAATCACCTTAGAACTATTATTTGGGAGTAAATCAATAAATAATGATAAATAAGTAAAATATTCATATTTTAGATAGATTCAAGAGTACATTCTATCCATAAAACAATAATATGATGCTATATAAAAGGAGCAATGAGAAAGAGAAAACTTCTAGAAATTAGAAATATGATTTTTAAAATAACATGCATGTTTATAGGTATTGTGAGGAAATATCTTAAATGAAATCTGAGTGGAAGGTATGAGCAAAATATATGAGATATAGAGTGTCAATCCAGGCAAGCCAATATCTGATAATCAGAGATCTGATTAATTCTGGTTTGCAAAGGGGAGGACAGAGAAAATTGAGGAAAGGAATTATAAAAAGTTACATGAATTTGAAAAGATAATGGAGCTTATATTTTTTTCCCCAAAATGTTCTAAGCAACACTATTACATATAATAAATAAGAATGGTGATCTTCTAGATAAAATCCTAAGAAAGAGAAAAACTAAATCAGCCAGAGAGAAAAACAAGGTGATTACCTTTGAAGAAAAAATCACTGACAGGTGATTTTTTTCACTAGCAACCACAGAAGTCATAATCTAGTGGAATAGTGGAATAACATCTTCATTATATTTAGAAAAGTAAATGCAATGTAAAAATCCATATCTATCAAGATATATAAAGAATAAAACATAAATACAGCTTTTCAGGTATTTTTCAAAAAGAATACCTGTCACCAGATCTCATGAAAGGATGAAAAGAAATTCTAAAAGGTAAACTTTAGTTGAAAAAAATGATCACATTTTTCTGTGTTGAAAAAGCAAAAAAGAATGTGATAAAATTGGATAAATCAAATTGAGAACTCAAAATTCTGAAAACATAGGAAATAGATTGAGAGGGTTGAGTAGAATTAAAGTATTCTATGTTCCATGTATTATTCCAAAATAGGGAAAATTCATGGATTAACTTTATAGTTAATAGTCTGGCTGGATGAAAATTTAGATGATGTTTACAAATCTATGTAAAGACAAAATATTGAGAAAGCTCAAAAGTGAAAAGATGGTAAAAGACATAGCATGCAAATACCAACTAAAGGAAATGGATCTACTTCTAAACTTTGAACAAAATAGCACTTAAGGCAAAAATTATTACTTGAGAAATATGGGCCATCTTATAAAGCTAACTAATAGGAGAACTAAAGAATAATATTATTAACACAAAGTTGGAAGAATAGGGAGTGTGGGAGTATAGTAATAAAGGTAAAAGCTAACAAGTCAAATTAAGGAAGTTTAGATTAAATTTTAACTTCATAAATAAAAAATGGGGTTACTATTTAGATATGAAAAGAACTATTAGAATATCAAACCAGCAAATTTTTCCTTTGAGGGATATTTCAACAAATTTTTACTTGTTTTATTTCATTCTGTAATATTTGAAAATGTTTCATCACACACATTAATGCCTTAGAATTAACACCACCTTATGAAGTAATTACATAATAAAATGTAATGGGATATAGCATTTGGCCAGCAACAGTTAATACTAGATTGGATTTTGTGTACTTTTGATTGCTGGTATGTTTTTCTTTGAATGTGACATTGTAGCAAGACAGAGTGGCTAGCTAAGGCATATTATATAATTTATAGTTTAGTCTAGTAAAGACCACATATTCATGTATTTTTATATACTTCTGCTTTTCTATTAGCCATTGTGAATTAACTTCTTTGTGTATTGACCATTTTTTGGTTTCTGTAATTTTTATGTGCCTAGGTATCCAACTCTCATCACAGGAGACGAGTCAAACCTTTAAAAAATTTTTCTTGTGTTTTATGGATTTCTTTTCTTCTTTACTACTTATCTTATTTATGGTATTTGAGTTTGATGTGCTAAACTTTGTCTACTGTTTCAGTATGAACCTCTAATAATTTGTTTTCAATTTATCTCCTTTTCTAATGTATAGCTCAAATGGATTGTTTAGTTGATATGTTATATCTCTAATATAATTAGTTCAAAACATTTTATTTTTTCAGTTTTATTGAGGTATGATTGGTAAATAAAAATTGCGTATAATTAAGGTATACAACATGATGTTTTGATATATGTATGTTTTGTGAAGTGATTACCAAAATCAAATTAACTAACATATCCATCACTTCACATAGTTACAATTTTGTATGTGTGGTGAGAACACTCAAGATCTACTTTATTAGCAAATTTCAAGTATAAAATATATTAACTGTAGTCACCATGTTATACATTAGGTCTCCAGAACTTATTAATCTTACAACTGAAGTTTTGTACCCTTGATCAATATCTTTCCTTTTTCTCTACTTCCACCTTCTGGTAACCACTATTCTACTCTCTGTTACTATGATTTCAACATTTTTTTTTAGATTCCACATCTAATGATGTCATGTGATATTTGCCTTTCTTTGTCTGGCTTATTTCACTTATTATAATGTCCTCCAGTTCCATCCATATTGTTGCAAATGGCAGGATTTCCTTCTTTTTTAAGGTTGAATATTGTTAAGTAAGGACTTATTCCTTTTTGTTAATTGCTTTCTGGGTAATTTGCATAACCTTTGTTCCTTTCTTCCTCTCTTGCTGTCTTCTTTTGAGATTTGATGATTTTCTATAGTGGTATCTTTGATTCCTTTCTCTTTATGTTTTGTGTATTTTCTTCTAGTATAGATTTTTACTTTTTGGTTATCACAAGCCTTGGAGTCAAACTTTTGAATATCATATTACAGTAAAATATTAATACCAATGAATATTGAAATGGAATTCTCATTTAATTTATTTAAGGCAAAGATTTATTCAAAGACATTGGAGCCTGAAAGCACACAGATACATGTGCCTAATTTGGAGAACTCATTCTTGAGGAATATATGGCTATGCAAGATGAAAAGCTAAAAAGTGAGAAGTCAGCTTTGAAGATATCTTCAGGATTAGCCTGAGATGGGTTAAAGATATCTGTCCTTGGGAGCAGACAAAATTGCCTCCCAAATGTGGTTGTATGTTCTTGTTCAAGATTCTTCCCAGCCATGAACTCAAATTTTTCATATTTTAAATGGTAATAACCTATACCTCACATACCTTTTTAAAGCCCACATTTCTTAGCATTTCATAGGTGCCAGAGACTCTGCTCAGTGTTCAATGTGCCTTATTTTAATTTTTATACTTATTCTCGGAGGCAAGAGTGTGATTATACTTGTCTTCCCAATAAAGAAATTTTAATAGAGACCACATGATAAGTAAAAGTAGTAAAGGGAGAACCTAAATAGGTTTTTCTACAGTTTCTTCAGTTTTAACCACATCATTATACTCATTATGTAATGCTTGTTTAATGAAATTATGCATCAGTGTGCTTGGCCCATTGTAGGTTCTCATGCAATGAAGGTCCCTTTTCTCCCCAAAACCCCCAAATAAGAAAAAGTTATTTGCCACCTGACTTCAAGCATGGGATGAGAAAGGCAAGAAGGCAGGAGGGCAAAGTTTCAGGCTACAGTACTAAGATTATGTTTCTTATTTGTCATTACAGTGCTCATAGCTCTAAGATGTTTTCAAGGTAGTGATCAAGGTGATTACTGAGAAGAAAGCACAGTGAGTTCTACTAGGAGCCTTTATAACTCCATCCGACTGTTCAAAGAGATCCTGTAATCCTAAACTGTCACACTCTTCTCTGCATAGTAATGAGTTACCCCAGGTAAAGCATGGCTTATAATCACCATTACCCTTATAGCAAAGCCATGGCCCCGTGGGCAGTGCCCTTGGGAGCTGTGCCTTTCTGCTCTTCATCCAGGAATCAGCCATCTGCTAGCCAAGTCCCTATGATGTGAGTAAATTTGAACATGCTACCCTAGCAACCTTCAAAGTAGCCTGAATGGCAGTAAATATTTTCTCTATTCTTCCAGTTCAGAAACTTAGGCTCAAAGATGGGAAATCAATTGTGCACAGTCCAAGATTGAAGACGTGGTGGGACCAGGAATGACCTCAGATATGTCTGACTTTAAAGTTCATGATTTTTTCTACTATCTTCCTCTGCTGAAGTGACCCACCTCTGCCCTCCCAGCTTCCTGTGTGAGTTCACAAGTTATACCTACAATGACAGCCATGAGTATGAAAGGCAGTGGAGTCCTACTAGTCTAGTCTACCCATCCCTCAAATCTCTTCTTCTAGATAATGACATTGATCATAGATGTGTCTCTTGAAGGAGGCAGCGACCTGTCTCCTGTGGAAGATAGAAATGAAGGTGATATTTTATTCTGATTACCTTCTCTGATTTGTGTGGGTAGAGTTCTTAAGGGAAAAGTCCTATGGCTAACCATGAGAGCCCACCCCAGTATTTAGATCACACACCAGAACTCCTGATCACCTTTCTAACCTCTCTAAGTTGGTAATTTATATGAATGCAGATTTTCAAGTAGAGAAGAGAATTGGATAATATCACATGACACTGACTGAGTGCTTTTAATAGTCAGTTAAGTCTCAATTCTAATGCCTGTACATCAATATTTCTCGTCTCTGAAGTGAGGTTACAATACCTATATCCTGAGGTTGTTGTGGGAAATCCAATAAGAAAATGAATATGAAAGCCCTCAGAAGGAATGTTTCACTAAACACTTCAAAAATATGCAAGTGTAGCAAATGCCTTCATCTGTCCAAGGAGACCTTCAATCATTCCATTTTGTAGGCTAGTGGTACTTAGTGTGGTTTCTTTCATGAGCAATACCAGCTTCAACTGGGAACTTGAGAAATGTTCATTCTCAGTCTCTACTACAGAATCACAAATAGAAGTGAGGACCAGAAATCTGTGTTTTAGCAGTCCCTACAGATGGTTCTGATGCAAATTAAAGTTCCGTAATTACGGCTGCAGTTAGTTATGGGCCTGTAGGCTGGGAAGTGTTTTTAGTGATGACACCATTTCTGTTCATTAGTCCTCAATGGGTGATTTGGACTAACCCTCACCTGTACTTGACTGTTATTTTATTTGCATCCCTACCCTGGAACCGCAGGTGCTATGGAAATGTGTTGCCCTTCCAAACACTGTTGAGTGGAGGGACGGTGGGAAGGGGAATATGGAGAGAAAACAGACCCCAGAATAAGCCCCTTTGCTTTAATGAACAAGGAATCTGATGTTAGGAGACAGAGGCTGAAATGTTCAAGCAGTAGAAACAGTAGCCACCATTACTGTAATTTCTAGCTTCTTAGTTGTTAGTTGTGGATTCTTAACAGTTGGTGTTTGTGGATTCTTAACAGTTGATAGTTCTTGTTTAACAGTTGTTGTAGAGATTTTGTGAGTGGGATATAGGGGCTTAGTGCCGACTTCCCGAACACAGCACACCTTATGTTTGCCACATTTCCATTTAGGAAGATTTTTATGAAACTCTCCATTTTTGCACTTCCTCTTGCAATATCCCCTTCTCTCTTCACATCTTCTCAAAAACCAATTACCTGTATAAAGAAATTATGTAGATCACTGAGCCAAAGATATTTATCAAAATAAATTTAAAACAGCAAGTTTTTAAGCATTGACTATTCAAACCTTTACCAGTTGCTTTGATATATTTGTCTGAATAGTGAAAACCACTTCTGTGGAATAAATGAGATTTTATGCATGTATAAATATATAGTTTTATAGATATGTGTATGGATTGAAATTCCTGAAATCAGAATTCTGTATGCAAGCTCTCACCAGAATACTGTTTTGTTAAATGGGAAAAAAATGTGTCAACAGAAAATCCCCAAACAATTTCCTAAAATATAACCAACAACACACTTAAACATCTAAATAGAACTCACAAGTTATCATTTTCAAATATGAAATGCTTAAATTGTTGTGATGCTTCTCAGTTTACCCAAAACACACATGGCTTTAGTTGACACTAGTGGGACTTTCAAAATGTCTTTCCATGTTTCTGAGGTCTTTCAAATTATATTTGTAATGTAATGCTATGCCTGTCTTACATATTGCATTGTTCAAAATGTTGTATTGAGCTATAGACAAGTACCTATAAACTTTATATATAAACATTGATTATATATGTAACTGAAATATATGCACTTTTTTGTAATTTTAGGAATAAAATATACAAGAGGCATTTTACTAGGAATATATTAATTAGAGAGACATTCTTCAGGGTATGCCTATATATGTATATAGTATTATATGCATATATAACATCTACCATCATATGATTTAACATGAAAAATAGAAAGGATTTATCTATATGAAGAACTAGAAGAAGATCGTTAGAAGCAAGGGGAATAGCATATGCAATGCCGTGAGCTAGTGAAGAGCTTGATGTATCTGGGAACTTTTGTTTTCATGACTCTTCTTCCTGTTCATATTCTTCTGCATGCCTCAAGACCTCTCCACAATGGCACTTGGACTTAAACTTCCTGTCTAGCCACTCCATCTATTACCCTTTCTTTTTTCACTCTCACAAACCTCTCCAGGGACATGACACTCAGATATCTTTCTTCAGTTCAGACATGTGGATGGAAATCTCAGATTAAGTTACTATTTCCTCTTTTCACTCCTGATGTTCCGTGTTTCTCGGCATTTTGTCAGTTCTTCCTTATATATATTTTCTCTCTCAGTGTTCCATTTCTAATGCTACCAGATCTTGGAAATGGAATGGCTAATCTCACAAAACAATCCTGAGTTGCTTGTTTTTGTTTAGAATCTGAGTTTTCTCAGGGCCCTTCAGTTTAGAAATAGAACACCAGGAGTGTATGTAATGTATATCAATGTCCCAGAGGCAGAGAGTGAGAAATACTGTGATCTAAATTCATAGAATTTCAAGGATACAGTAGATCAGCAACATCTTCTGAGGTAACTTTCATACCATTATTAATTTCCTCTCATCCATAAATTTGAACAGTCTGCTATTGGTAGAGAACAGAAACTACTATCTCTAGAGGCAGGCTGTAGAGTTACCATATAGTTCTCTTTCTGTTAGCAAGTTCTTCCTCAGAAAGATAGTTTGCCACTTTGTGACATATATTAAAAAATTATAGATGAGATATAGTCCAGTGTAAAAAAAAATAGAACCATAGAAAATATAATGCATGTGTGAATAACATAGGAAAGAACTTTCAAAGCTAATGGAGAATGAAAAGTAAAATATCAATAGATTTGATATGAAAATTAAACTTTTATGCTTCAATAAATTTAAAAACTTTTTTGAAGTAACCAATAAGTGACTGCCTTGGGCTGGTGGGGCCAAGTGAGGAGTGATTGCTAATGGGTACAAGGTTTTCTTTTTAGGATGATGAAGAGGTTCTAAATTTAGATTATTGTGATGGTTACACAATTCTCTAATTATACTAAAAGCCATTGGTTTCTACATTTTAATATTATATGGTATGTATGATATATAAATTCTGTATTAATAAAGGTATTAAGAATAACCAACACAATAATTTATAATATACAAAAGACCAAACTTAATGTATCTGTCATGTATAAGTACCAAGATATGAATTTATATATCAATAAAGATATTAAAACCAGCACACAATATTTACAGTAATATCAAATATCAAAGTTAATATACTTGTCAGGTAAAACAAATTAGTAAGAAAGCACTAATAAACTAAGAGTAACCATTTGAGAATATATGGCGGTTCCCTTAAAAGAAATAATATGCTCTAAATTGGAAATGGAGCTTCTAAAATTTGCTTATATATCAGAAATCCCACAATGATTTATGAACTAGATAATAACACTATTTATAATACTGACATATTGGAAAAAATATTTAAATGACACAATAGAAGTATTTCCAAGTAAATGCTGGTACAAAAATAGAATAATAAACATCTATTGAAAATTATATTTTCAAGGAATATTTAAAGATCTGCAATGTTTTTCTGATAAAATTTTAAGTTAAAAAGTCAGTTTAGAAATATGCATATAACTTGGTCAAAACTTAGAAAATATAAGATGTAATAAAATTGTAGCCAGTTTTTCTATTTCTGAAATGCTTGCAATTTTCCTGTTTTAATTTTATAAACATAAACTAAAAAATTAATTTTATAAAAGGAATGCTTGCACAAGTAGCGCTGAGCTATGACACGGGACTTCTAGCAGTTCTGAATCTTTCCTCAGTGTCCACCCAGACTAGTTTCCTTCCCTTTTCCACCTTAGGGTGCTGTAGGTATTTAACCTCCCCTGTCTTGTTTACTACATCCAAGAATAAATAAAAAAAAAAGTGTGTGGGGAGAAGACCTTCTCTTTAAGACCCAGAAAATTGGGGAAATAATATCATAAAATTCTTACTGTGGGAGGTAATTCCTGGTGCCATACAGAGTAAAGTGAGGCAGGCTGGACTGACCTGGCCCTAAGTGATAGGGCGGAGGGAAGTTTGGAATGTTGGGATCATCTCTGTCCTTGGCTTCTTTGTTACCCTTCCTCAGCTCCAATCACAGACACTGCTCTACTGTCAGAGCCCTGGGGTCTTTTGAAGTCATACAAAGCTCAGCCCCTGTCCCAGGGAGAGCCCTGCCCCCACCCCCATGGCCAGTCTGATAGTAGGGACTCCATGTGCAGGACCCAGTTCTAGGTTGGTGTTTCTTCCCCAAGATTCTATTTACCTGAGACCAGCTGGGCCAGAAGCAAAACAATTGCAAGAGCGAGTAATAGGGACTTCATGGCTCCTGAAAGACAGCAGACAGGCACGGGTTCTATGGAGTCCAGAATTCCATTCAGTGTGACTCTGAACACAGGTCTTTATTGTCGTCCTTGGGTGGGGTTGGGCTCAGCCAGTGGACCAGAAGGATATAGGATACTGTGCCAAACATAATTTCAGTCCATTGGCCAGCAGCGCTGATTGGGGCATCACTGCTAAGAATCTTAACACTAGGTATGCCTTGGAGGAATGTGGAATACAGAGAAGAAGGCCCATGAATGGTATAGTCATTTGGAGAGAAACAACACGAACAGAAGTAATTTCTTCTGATCCCCCAAGGCTGACTATTTCTACCTGTTTTTGTCACAGCCCCTGTGTTGGTTTTATCAGAATTTATCTTACTGCATTGTAACAGTCTGTTATCTATCTCTCCCCCTTATATGAGATCTCTTTCAGGATGCTGTGTACATGTGATTCTTTTCAGTTTATCAGTACTGGACCAAGAAGTACCTACATAATTGTTTGTTGAATGAACGTATTAATACTGTTTTGATAATAGGTATTTAAAAAGTATTTTTTAAAGAAATAAACCAGGGAGTTCCCTGGTGGTATAGTGACTTCAGGCTTCGGCGCTGGCGCTGTCAATGCTGCGGCCTGGGTTCAATTCCCACATACAAAAAAAAAAAAAAGAAAGAAAGAAAGAAACCAGTGCTCAAAGTTATATGTGCAAAGATGTCTTCAAATCCCCCTTTGAGTCTGTCAATAGAATATTATTAAATGAAGTGCACCTACATGTTTTAATACTATGCATCTGTTAAAGAGTGCAGTACATTTTGTCTTTCTATATGTATTTTTGAAAGAAAAAGCAATCTTGTAGAACACTATGCACTGGAATGGTTCTGTTTATGTAAAAAGGTTTTGTGTGTATGTATGTCAGTAAAGTGACTAAAAGGGGTATAAGGATATACATCATTTTAACAATAGTCATTTCCTCTGAATGTGACTAGGTTTGAGGCAGGCTATGAAAGTAAGTCAATTGTGTTAAATTTTCTGAATGGCCCTCTGGATTGTGACTGGAATCCATAGAATCTTAGAGATTTTCTTCCTTTGTGAGGAGATTTTATTTTTTCCTTTACTTTATGTATTTATTGAGATATAACTGACATACATTAGACTATTTAAAATGTTTGATTTGATGAATTTGACATATGTAAACATCTGTGAGACCATCACCACAATTAAGATAATGCATACATCTTTTACCTTCAAAGATTCCTTTGCTCCTTTAAAATCCATTTCTTTCTCTCTTTATATTCAATTAGTTGTTGATTACACACAGAAATAAAGTTGATTTTTGTGTATTGACCTTATATTGAAACCTTGTTGAATTCACTATTTTTAGTTCCACAAACTTTTATGAAGCTCCCTGCATGAAATTATTTAGCTTTTCTGCATTAAAAACGAAGGAGAAAACAAGTGAGGGCCTCTGGGAGCCCAAGGGACAAGCAGAAAAGCTGCTGTGGGCCTGGGGCCTGGGGACAGCCTTAGTCTGTGGCTAGGGCATCTGAATCCAGCTCCTGCCCTTGGGACTGAGGGTCAGGGGAGGGTCATGAATGGTACTCTGGGGCCTCCAAGCCCAGAGAGAGTTCCAGCAGCTCCTCTCCTGCAGTAAATGAAGTAAATTAATTTCCTTCCCTTACAGACTAGGTGTCCTTTAGACCACTGTTTTTACCCTGTGCCCCTAGGCAGAGAGTCTGTGTGGGTCTTTCCGTGACCCTTCCTAGTTGCAGGGCAGTGCTTTAGGTTGGGGAACCTGGGGTGCCTGGGGTGCCCAGGGTGCCATGTTTTCAATTCTTCTACCCATTTCTGTGTGGTCTCTTTCGTTTATTGTGCTGAAGCTGTCCAGTTAGCCCTCAGTTCTCCTTCAGGGGAAATTGCTCTGTCTGTAGGAGGGGAGTTCACGGTCTTCCTATGCCGCCCTCTTGGACAGGAAGTTTTCTTGATCTTTTTTATTGAAAAATTTAACATAAGATCATGAAAGTTTAAGGTAGATAGTGTGTTAATTTGATACGCTTTTACATTGCAATATGATATCCACTTAGTAATAGCTAACACCTTAATCACATACTTCTTTTTGTAGTGAGAACGTTTAAGATCTAGTTTCTTAGCACCTTTGGAATATATTAATGCAGTATTATTGATTATAGTCACAGTGCTATGCATTACATTTCCAGAACTTACTCATCTTCTCTCTGCAAGTTTTCACTCTTTGACAAATATATTTTCAATTTCTCCCTCCTGGTAGTACATGGGAACCACCATTCTTAACTGTTTCTCTGAGTTCATTTTTTTTAGATCACACGTATAAGTAATATGATACAGTATTTATCTTTCTCTGTCTGACTTGTCTCACTTAGCATAATGCCCTCAAAGTCCATCCATGTTGTCTCAAATGGCAAGATTTCCAGACACACGCGGGCTGTCTGGAAAAAATCCACCCATAAATGCCTCTATTTTTTGTATTAATTCCTTATCCAAATATGGTTTGCAAGTATTTTCTGCCACTCTGTAGGTTGCCTTTTTCATTTTGATAGTTTCTTTTTAGAAGCTTTTAAGTTTGATGATGTCACAATTGTTGCTTTTGCTTTTGTTGTTTGTGCTTTTTGTGTCATATCCAAATAAATCATTGCCAAGACCATTGTCATTTATATGCTATTCTAGAAATTGCAAACCAATTATAGAGAATCTGTACAAGTCCAGGCTGCCTGAAGGAGATTCCAGCACATCATTGGAGCAGGAAGGATATGAGTTTGGACTCAGTGGAGAAAGAGGATTCCACCAGAGATCCCTTCTCCCCACACCTAGAGCAACACTGCAGTGGGTGGGTGTGGCAAAGCTGTCCAGTAGTGGTGGCAGCCTCTTCTGCTGAGGTGGAGGTGGAAAGCCATGCTTGAGTGCCCCTGATACCCCAACTGTACAGGTTGTGGCTGGAGAAACTATTTCCAAAAGAATCCAGAGTACTGAGGCAGGACCTGAATAACTGAGGTGAGGAAGGAGAAAGGGAAAGAAGCAGATAAGAATAACAAAGGGCATTACCATAAAGCAGTTACTGCTGAATGCTTCAGGACTTCAGTAGGAAATCTTCCCAAAATCCTCTGGGAGCAATCCACTCCAGGATCACCTCACCAGGTCCATCAGCTCCCACAACCCCAGCGCTAAACTTAACACACTTCCCATGCTGTGTGGGGATCCTTGTGTGGGCTCCCCAGGGCAGCAGCTACAGCAGTTCCATTAATTAGAGTGCTCTCAGAAAAAGGGACCAGGGTCTCTTGGGCCAGGGAGAAACCACAAACTGGAGCTGTAGCACCACCTCTGGAAACCAAAGAGAGGTCTCTAGCAACCAGCCTAGAGAAAACAAAACACGTAAGAATTCTGCTTGTTCACCGTGGCCAAGACATGGAAACAACCAGTGTCCTTCGATGGATAATTGGATAAAGAAGATGTGGTATGTGAGAGCTGTCTGGAAAGTATCCAGCTATGCAATATGAAAAATAGAGGCATTTATGGCTGGATATTTTCTGGACAGCCCTCGCAGATACACAATGGAATACTACTCAGCCATCAGAAAAGATGAAATACTGCCATTTGCAACAACATGGATGGACCTTGAGATCATCATATTAAGTGAAATAAGTCAGAAAAAATCAAGGACTGTATGACTTCACTCACATGTGCGATATAAAACTGAAAGCAGCAAAGGAACAAGACAAACAAAAAGAAACAAAAACTCATGAACACAGACAGTAGTTTAGTGGTTATCAGAGAATAAAGCGGGTGGAGGGTTTATGAGGAGGGAGGGGGAGTCAAATACCCTACAGTGATAGAGGAAGAACTGCCTCTGGGTAGTGAGCACAAAGTGTAGCGCATAGATGATGTGTGGTAAAATGGTGCACTTGAACCTATATAATTTTACTAACCAATGTCACCCCCATCAGTTTAATGAAAAAGTTAAAAAAAAAAAAAGAATTCTGCCACAAGAGAGACTTGAGAACTTTATCCCTAGTATCTCAAAATCATAAAACTAAAAAATATGAATAGCAATGGTATTGTTTCAGGTGCATAAGCCATATAGCCAAAACATTATCTCATGTGTGAATTCTCTGTAAAAGATAACAGATACAGAATCAGATAGCATCAATGTCAATACAGCTGTTGACATCAGTCTATTGACGGACATCCTGGCTTAGTAAAAAGTTTCTTTATAAAACCATCAGATACTGTCTCACTTAAAAACACACAAAAATAAACTCAAATATGTTAAATAGTTAATATTTAAAAAAGAACCTAAAGGGAAAATCTGTAAGTCAACAGAATTAAAAACTACCTTCCCCTGCAAAAAATAAAAGAGAAAAATAGGCAGAACCACATAATTTGTAGAAAAATTAAAATATTTAACAACCATATGTTTATTATTTCCTTTATTCTACTTGATTTGGGTTTATTTTGCTCTCTAGTTTTGGGGTAGGATCTTAGATTAATGAGATATTTCCTCTTTTCAATTAGAAGCATCAAATGCTACAAACTTTCTTCTAATAATTTAGATGCAGATCACATATATTGAAAGGTTGTGCTTTATTTTCAATCATTTCAAATATATTTTTATTTTCTTTGAGAATTTTTCTTCATCTCATTGCTTACTTAGAAGTGTGTTGTGTAATTCTCCAGGAGTTTGGAGATTTTTGGTTTGTGGTACTGTGCAGTTCTTTTGTACCCTTGCTGATTTTATGTAGTACTTTTGTCAAAGGCTGCGAGTGGGATGTTAAAGTCCCTGATTACAATTATGGATTTGTCTGTTTGTACTTCCAGCTCTGTAAGCTTTTGTTTCGTGTGTTTTGAGGCTATAATTTTGAGACTACACATTTAGGATTATTATGCCTCACAGTAGATTGACTTTTTATCATTATGTACTGTTCCTCTTTGCTTCTAGTGGTTTTCTTTGCTCTGAAACTTCACCTGATAATAATATAGCCACTCCTGCTTTTAAAAAAAGTAATGTTTTCATCATCTTTCCTTGCTTTCTTTTACTTTCAATCTACTTACATCATTGCATTTGAAATGACAAACAGTACACTGAATTCCCCAAGATAAGCGGCACACCCTGCAAGGAGAGCTCACGATCCCTCCCTTGGAACAGGAGGCTCTAATTGTGCTGGCAGCCTGCGGGCATAGCCCAGAGTTCTACAGAACATCACGGCGCAGGACAGGAACTGCATGTTCCTACCACCATCTGTGACGGCAGCAGGTTTGGAGATGGGGCAGATAGACGAGCTCTGTTGAGAGCTGATCAGTGCCTCTGCTGACAACTTAAGTCAGCTGATGAGTTTTGGCAACTGATGTCAACCTACAGCTCCTGGGACATAGAGCTACTTCTCAAAAAGCCTCTCCTACTAGGACACACTATAGGGCCAGGCAACACTCTTGGTGTTGATGAGATGGTATTCAACGTTAAAGTATTTTCATTCAAGGTGCCTATTGCCCTGCTCACTGCTTCGACTTGTCACCAACGAGGCTACTTTTTGTTTGAATTTGGTTCAGCAAATAATTTATATGGATAGGCTAACTAACTTGCAATGTTTAGCAGTCAGAAAGTGATTACCTTGATTCACATGCAAAGGATACTGTAAGAAAAACGTAAAAAAAAAGTACATGTCATAAGCAGATCTAATATATGTTCCAAAAAATAATGCCACCAAGTAAAATGAAGTATTAGTTGACTATTATTATTTAATAATCAATGACTATGATTTGTCAACCTTTGACATCACTTATCTATTACCTTGCTTCTGTGGTAGATGAGATTATACCCCACTTATACCTTATCTCTAGAACATATATTCTTCCTTCTACAATGTGAACTGGTTTCTTGATGATATATAGGCTAAAGAGATGTCATTCTAGACTTCAGAATTACTAAATGCCTGAGTGGCATAAATATTTTTTGATGTCATGTTTTCATCTTTTAAAAAATATTACTCCATCTTCCTGCATAAATACCTTTTGTAAAGAAAATGAACATGTAGTTCTCTCCCGCGCCGTGATGTTCTGTAGACGTCAGGGTATGCCCGCAGGCTGCCAGCACAATTAGATCCTCATGTTTGAAGAAAGGGACCATTAGCTGTCTCTGCAAGGTGTGCCCCCCTCTTAGGGAATTCAGTGTGCTTTTTGCTATCTGCTAAGGAGTGAGTGTGCTCTGGGCATTCGCATTAATTTCTTCCTTATTACATCACATTGTGTCTGAATGATAGTTTAGGTGCAGCTACATGCCCATGTAAACAACTTTTCCAAATTGCACAAACAGTGGTGAAATGTGAGGCAATTATGGCCAATAATATTAAACAGAACATTTTTGTCGGGGTATCTGGTAAGATACTTAAAAGGGAGTGGGCAGAGATCCAAGTGCCATGTACCCATTAGCTTTTGCCCTGCCACTTCCCTTTGCATGAAACATGGTCATAAGGCTGGACACAAGGCAACCCTCTTATAACTCTGGGGCAAAGGCACATGCTAGGAATGTGGGGGGGAAAGGGGACATTGTCTGGTGTCTGATGTTCTTATGAAACTCTCAGCATTTCTTGACTTCGTGTCATATAAAAAGAATGAAACCTTAATGTGTATAATACACCTCTTTGCACATCTCTGTGTTTCACATTACAGCCTATTGTACTTCCTAATTAAGAGGTCATGTATTATAGATCGAATGTGATTGAGGGACCTAGCCCTCTTTTACTGTTATAGAGATGTAGTGTGCTTCCTTATTTTGCATTCTTTTTACTGTCTCCAGGTGGATATGAGGGGCAATCAGTTATATTAGGGCACCTTTATCTGGAAGGTTAAAACACATAATTGACTAGAAAAATGTAGCTTAATGTAATAGCTCTAAGGAGAGTACCATCTCAATTTGGAAAAGAAACAGGTAAACCAAAACCCCCAAACCCCATAAAACATCACTCAGATAGCTAGAGTCTATCCTGAGCATATTTCTTGGGGTCATGGCAGGGAAGTTTAATCCATTTATGTTTAAATTTCATGAGACCATGGACTATTTCTATTTTTCTTACTGCTTTGTCCCTAGCTGCTTCACCCGTACAGGCAGAGAGCAGGTGCTCAATATAGATTTGTTGGAAGAATAACTACATGAATATTTTCAATATTACCTCCACAAACATCCACACATACTTATACATGCATTCAAAAAGCTCTACATCAAGGTGAAAACAATGCTTTGGGGAAAAATCCTAAGTTTCTTTAGCTTGTCTGTTTTCTCTGATTTTCCTTTATGGAAGAAGAAAGGAACTTCACTAGAGCTGAGCATGTGTTTCAAGAACAAAACATTGATGAGATCAGAAGGAAGAGAAATACCTTCAAGGTAGATGATGGAGTGCCACTGAGGAAAGAGGGAAAGGGCTCTATCCACAGAGATTGACAAGACCTGGAGGGGACGATACCTTGGGACAGCCCACAGGGAAACGGGCTGGAGTTCTGCATGGGGAGCATCTGATATTTAGATTGAGTACATAGCAACTTCTTTGTCAGACCCTACACTACATAGAGAGAAGGTAGCATCTGTCTCCAGGAAGCAGCTCATGTTGGACCTTGGATAGTTGATATGCCCCAAACACAGGTCCCAGGGAATAGCAGCAAGCAAGTATTCTAAAACACCACAGAATGCAAGACTCAGCAGTATCTCCCGCCCTCTCCCTCTAGTGTGTAATTAATATATTAATATAATATAATCAAAAGGGTAAGAGGATAGCACATCCATGACATAAAACAGGTGTTTGCGAAAAGGAACAATTAGAGATATTAAGAATGAAAAACATAACTGTTGGTATGTAAACTTTATGCTTAATATTGTAATGAACCCAGCTAGAGAGTAACTTAGTCATTTCAAAGAACTGGGTGGAAAATTCTAGATTGCAGATAAAAATAAGAAAATGGGATAGAAAGTGTGAAGGAAAAATGTTAAGAAATATGAGGAACAGACCAAGGAAATTCCAAAATTCTTTTAATATGAGTGCATGGAGGGAAAAAAATAGATGGAATGGAAGAACACTAAAAAACCAAAGGAAAGAGAAAAATGCAAAGATATTAAAAAAAAAAAAAGGAGTTCTCTAGTTGAAGGTGCCCACAAAGAGTATGATAGGAAAAAAGCAAGACAAAAATTAATAAATAAAATTGGCTTTCAATTCCACCAAGACACAGAAGCCCATTTCTGCCAGGTCCTCCTTCTTACATCTAAAAACCTCTAGACTCAATAGAATCAACAGGACTGCATGACTCTGAAAAGTAGAGTGAAGAAGGTGAACAGCCAATATCACTGAGGACTTGGAGAACTACCTGGGGCTGAGTTCTCTGGGTTTCCTTAACACCTCACATATACCCAAGACAGGTGTGTCAAAATATTCCAACCTAGAACCGAAAAAGGTGTGCATTTTTGTGCATGTTGTCCTATGGGACATTGACAAAAGAGCTAATATTTAAATCATCAGAGCCCAGAAGGAATGGAGAGAGAGAGTTGGGTTGCAAAAGGATTTGAAGAAATACTCCCAAATGTGGCAAAAGATAATAAACAACAGAGTCAAGAGGCTGAGTAAACCACAAATGGGACTAACTTAAAGAAATCCATGTGAAAACAAGTTTATTATAAAATTGATATTAAAAGCCATGGGCCCTAGAGTAATAAAACCATCTTGACAGAGAATAAAGTGGGAAGTAAAATGGGCTGTGTACAAAAAGTATTAAAACCATGGCTACTTGGGAATTTTGCCTGTTGAACAGCCATTAAATACTTGAAAATCATCAATATCACCCATCAAATTAGCAGACTAAGGGAGAAATTATATGATCATATCTTAAGTATGTATATATAACATGAATACATAAATAACTATTAAATTCAATATGTATTCACGGTAAAAAACTCTCAGAAAACTGAGAATGTAGGGAAACTTTCTCAACTTTTTCTTTCAACTTGATAAAAAAAATCTATAACATACCTACACCTAACTTCATACTTAATGGTAAAAGAATACATACATGTAAGATTGAAAAATGCAAGGATATCCACTCTCACCACTCTCATTTAACATATTTGGCAAATGATACCCAGGACAATAAGATAAGAAAAGGAAATAAAAGGCATACAGTTTGGAAAAGGAGGAAGAAAATTATGTCCATTTGCAGCTGAACTGATAGTTTACATAGAAAAAAACAAGAAATCTACAAAAACCTCCTAGAACTAAAAAGCAAATTAAGCAAGGTCCAGGTTACAAGATCAACACATAAAAATGAATTATATTGCTATGAACTAGTAAGGGTATAGGGATATTGAAATTAAAAGTATAAAATAAAAATCACTTACAAGTTTAAATATTTAGGTGTAAATTGGAAAAGCATTTTAGGTCTTATATTCTAAAACCTACAAAACGCTGATGAAAGAAATTTTTAAAATATTTCAAAGAATTGTCATGGACACACATGATCATGGATTAAAGGATTCAACATAGTAAAGAAATCATGTCTCCCCAAAATAATATTTGGGTTTAATTCTATTGTTAAGATAATCCCAGCAAGACCTTTTGCTGGGATTATGTTAACAGACACAAGACTATCCTAAAATTTTTATTGAAAGTCAAAGGAACTGGTACAGCTACAACTTTTTACAAAGAAGAATAAAGCAGGAGGAATCACTACACTATCTCAAGACATGTTATACAGCTACAACAATCAGGAGGGTATTGGATTGGCAGCAGAATAGGCACATAATCAATGGAACAGAATAGAGTACCAAGTACATCCAAGTAATTTTTGACAAATGTGCCAAAGCAATTCAATGGAGGAAGAATAGTACTTTCAACAAATGGTTACTGCAAAAATTAGATGTCCACACTTAAAAAAATATCCATCTCAAACTAAACTTTATACTTTATACAAAATGGATTGGAGCAATCACTCAAATAGAAAGGAGGATACTCTACTGGATATCATGAGCTATTGGTCTAAAACAAATGGAATCTTTACATAGCATTCTGCTATCGTGTGTGTGTGCGTGTGTGTGTGTGTGTGTGTGTGTGGTGCTGCAATCAGAGAGGTCCCATATAGGGTTAAGGAGGACTTCCTTTGAGAGTTGTTTTCTTCCCATCAGACCCTGCACTTCCTCAGAATTAGAATTCATTTCATAAGACTTCAGTTTCCTCTTACAATTTCTACAACAGAATACTATTTGGTCATGCACACTCAATGGTGCAAGTTAATGGTCTTGTGTTCTGCTTGGCATAGCATTCTCCCCCTCTCTGATTCATCAACCATGATAGGCCAGTAAAGGTAAGCACTTAAGACTCCTACCTGTGCAAAGTGTCCTGGATTCCTTAGGATACAGAGCTTCCTCTCTCTCTCAGAAACCATGAATCTGCTGATGCTGACCTTAATTATATGTGTGTTACAAACTCCACTGACCAAAGGTAAGGGAACCCTACAATGTAGGGATGATGGAACTAGGATAAATTGTTGACCTTGAGCTCCCAGCTGTCATGAGAGGGGAAGAGGGTTTACAGAAAAGACTTGAGTCAACAAAGAGCAGCAGAAATGCTCTTTTTATGGCAGCCCCATGTCCCTACTCAAAGTGCGCTTTGGGTGCTCCTATCAAGCTGGAGTGTTTTCTGAGACATTTCTCCACAGGCAAGAATTTCCTCAGTCTTCTGAGTGACTCTGTCTATTTTTGTAACTAACCAGCGGTAACTCAGCCTCGTTCACTTCTATTTTAACCATTTCATTGTTGTACCTATTTCATTGTGTGTTCTATTAGTTCAACTTTTACTATCACATTGAATTCTTTTTTATCATGAAAGTACCTCCAAAGGAGGCCCTCATTTTTATGTTCTGAGATACGGGGAAAAGTTCATCACACTGTAGGTTCTGCAGAGCTGTCATGTGAAAGAGACGACATTCATTTGAGTTAGAAGTGGGGATAAGTTAAAATAGAATAAAAAGACGAGTGACCAGTGGGGAACTTCTGCTATTAGATCAAAATGAATGAACTTATGTCCTCTTTATAATAACGCTTCTTTTGAAAATTATACACTTTTCATTGAAAAAATATACTTGGAACTGTTAAAATGTATCAGACAATTGATAGGTTTATGTGAATTTAAGAAGAATACTCTCCTACCCTAAAATAATAGATCTTCAATCTTCCCTTTCAGAATCCCTGAATCAGTCATTCTTACTAATTACTTATATATCGTAGCAGATACAAGTGTGTATATGAGGCTGTCCAGAAAGTATCCAGCCATGTAATATGACAAATAGAGGCATTTGTGGCTGAATTTTTTCTGAACAGCCCTCGTGTGTTTTCAAGTGAGACAGCATCTGACGGTTTTGTAAAGAAACTCTTTACCAAGTCAAGCTGTCCATCAATGGACTGTTTTAATAGCTATTTTGAACTTGATGCTATCTGATTCTATATCTGGTATGTTTTAGAGAGAATTCATACATGAGATAATGTTTTTGGCTAGATGTGTGCCTAAAATAATACAGTTGTTATTTACATTTTTCAGTTTTATGATTTTTGGATATCAGTGATGGAGGCCACAAGTTCTAACAACATAATAATTTTAGACTATTATAAAAAAATATATTAAGTTACAGATTACTCCCAACTGCCATCGTTGTATTGCTTAAGGTATATTCTTGGAATTATCTTTGAAAAATTTAACTGTGACACCCACATTTGTTTTGAAGAATGGGAAATAACAGAGCATGTTTGCAAACAATTCAGAAGAAATAAGTAGAAAGGGACAATTTCATGTACAGTAGGGAAAAGTGACAACAGAAGGGCACAGTCACGGTCTTAAATGTCCTCTTCCTGTCCCACTCCCACAACCCCAGTTGCGGCCCTGTTATGTCTTCCTTGCCAAAGCCTCTAACGTGTATCCCTGATTCTACTCTTTCTTTTTCCTAATCTCATTTCCACATGCAATGCTAACTGTCTAAAACATAAAGTAAATTGGCTCACCTTAAGTTTTGAATAAGCAAAAATGCCCAATGATGGGCTGAAGTGACTGGGAGGTGGCGGTATTACTCCACGCTCATTCCACCTGTGTTCCTTGGCTCTTTGTACGTGACGCTTCAGACTCACCAGCCTTCTCCGAACACCTTGAAGACACCACAGTTTTTCAACACTGGGATGGAGCATTTACCAATCCTTTCCTGAAATAGTCTTTGCCTCTGCTGTACCTTGCTGGCTCCTTTTGTCCTTTTTGCCTTTGCTTAAGTATCAGCTGTTACTATGTCGACCCTCTCTGTCTCTTCCTCCTTCTTCTCTTTCTCTTCCTCTCTCCCCCAGTTCCTTGGTGGCATATGTCACCATTTTTACACTTTTTACAGTTGTTGCTGGAGTTTAAAACTGGGTGATCACTACATAATACAATAAGTAGATGATGTATTATAGAATTGTATATCTGGAATCTATGTAATTTTTACTAATCAATGTCACCCCAATAAATTTAACAATAAAAAGAACAAAACAAACAAAAAAACAACCTTGACCTACTTTATTCCTTGCAGCTGGCTGGGGAGTCCAAAGATGCTGGAAGAATAATATAGGACACTGCAGAAAACGATGTTCACATGCCGAAAGGTACAAACTTCTTTGTATGAACAAGCTAAATTGCTGCATTCCCTTAAAACTCAGAGATGTCACCCAAAGGCCAGTATTTCCTACGGAACATTTTACTGTCAGTTCTTACACTTGGAATGATTTTTCTTTTTCCCCCATAACTGGGCCCAATGATGAGGTAACAATAATACCCAGTGATGAGGTATCAACATCTGAAGGAAGCACAGTAATTGGGACCACAACTTCCGAAATGAAAATTTCCTCACAGGCTTCAACACAGCCTTCAACACAGGCTTCCACGCAGGCTTCGACACAGGCTTCTACACAGCCTTCGACGCAGCCTTCCACACAGGCTTCAACACAGGCATCCACACAGCCTTCGACACGACCTTCGACACGGGCTTCCACACAGTCTTCCACACAGTCTTCGACACGGCCTTCGACACGGGCTTCCACACGGGCTTCCACACAGCCTTCCACACAGGCTTCGACACAGACTTCCACACGG
>PVJL010001879.1:0-228780 GCA_004026885.1 Lyroderma lyra
TATGGCGGGGTGAGTGTGGAGGGGTGGGGGTGCGTGCGCATGCATGTGTGTTGCAGTAGAGCAGAGCAAAATGGATGTATTGTTGCTGTCTAATGACCTAGATGAAATGCTTAGCTTTTTCTGTCCTGCATCTGATTCCTTACTAGGTCCCTGAGACAATAATGAAAGTGAAAAAAGATTTTGCACAAGCCTTTCAGAAATAAACCACAGATTCCCAAAACTATCCTATCACACTGCCCTATCACACTTTTCACTGCTCACTCCTAACCTAAACTTTTCAGAATCGCCATTGCCTTTTGCCCAATTTACTTCCAGTTAAAACATTATCTCTTCTGAGAGCGAGTGCCCTAAGGAGTAGATGAAAAATAAAAGCCTTTGAAATTTCAAGGAGAGTGCCCCACTGTGATAGGGACAGAAGCGTGGAGGCATCTGTCCTGGTTTAGTGTCATCACAAAAGCCCTGCTTAACTTGAGATGCTTCCCACCCCTCAAAGCTCTGTTTAGGTAGTGAGGCTACCTCCCTCCATTCTTTCAGCAAAATTTTCTGACACCCCACCCAAAACCCCTCCATATGTGTCAGGCAAGATGGTAGCTGCTGCTTATTTGGGGGCCCACATCCATCCCAGACGCACTTGTATCGAATACATTCAACCCTACATTTTCCGGATGTATCTGAAGCCTTCGAACTCACCTTTATTCAACCAGGGGCCCACCCCAATGCTCCTTATGCACTGACATTTAGCATGAAAATGTCAGAGTCTTTCATTTAAAAAAATGAGAAAAGATACATTTTTAATAGATCTCCAATGTTCTTGATATAGCTAAGTAGTGAAATTGTGTTTATTTTCTTGTTTTAATTTTTTTCCTACTTTATATCAATTTATTGTGCATTGCTAGCATTGAAATTCTTGTAAATGATAGAGTATCAGAACTAAAATATTTAACCCTAGCTGAAGAGCCAAACTGCATATTGCTAAAATTAAAAAGTGACATAATTGCAACTTTTATATTTGAATCCCACATGACAGTGATTCTCAAAAAAATACATTAGTAAGTAAATGTGAACAGTATGAGGGTAAAGACGGTTAAGGAAAGGCGCAACAGACTGGACAGGTGGCGGCTATTAACACTTACAAACACTAAGGAAATGGTTTTCACTCACCTTCCTCATTTTAATTTCTATTGATTAGAGTCATAAATCATGTTTCATGAGCAACACAGGGCTTCCCTTCTCCAGTGTTTGGCATTTTAGCCATATTTCATTTTGTTGCTAACTTAAAACTTGTCACTAGAGGGAGTGGTTGTTTCTTTTTCTATTTAAGCAAGTTTTTAATTTGCCAAGAAAAACATGTTTTTCTTTAATATGCTTAACGTAGAATTCTAAAAATGTAAGTATGTTGTAAAGGCCACAGAGAGCCACATGGTGTCCGGAGGATCTTCGAATTTTCTGTGTTGCTCTGGTCACAATTTCTAAAGGCTCCCGTTGAATCCAGCATAATCCTGATGCTGATAAATTAAATCTCTAATGACATTTTCTGTTTGCATTTTCACTGTTTTGAAAATGAATCCCTTCTGCTAGCATCACACTTATGTAACTGTTATAGTAAAAGTAGGAGAAAAAGTCAGTGTTCTGACAGCTAGTCTTATCCTTTAATAACTTGATTTTGAAGCAATTCTAGAACACTAATGCAATGTTCCACATAACAAAAAATTTCATTTGAAATTTTATGTTTAGAAGACAAAACATGGTGATTGGCACATACTAGGGTCACAGTAAGTACTTATTAAGCTGACAACACCGATTTTAAAAAAAACTCAGGGATCCAGGATAGTCCACCCCTAGCCTGCCCCTCCACCTTCACCTTACTGCAAAATGAGAACAGAGTTTCAGATGTAAACACCGTTCTTTGTTTTACAAGTCTCACTAAGAAACGCACACATCATCAGCAAACAAAATTTCCTAAATACCTGTAATAACACCTTCAAACAAGAATTTCTTGGTAACTCCCAAACGGAATAGTAACCTAAATAGTAAATGCACCATAGTTCTCAAGCTTTCTGGCCCATCCAAGTTATCAGGAAAACTTGTAAAGGGGCTGAGGCAGGGTTCTATCTCGTCTCCCAGGCCAGTCATCAGCACATCAATCAATAGTGAAAATATATTAATCAATCGCAAAAATACATTCATCAATGGCAAAAATACACTGAGAGTTGACCAAGGTTCTCACACATAATCATGGACCAGGAAGGAGAGCATGCAAATCCAGGGAGCTAATGTGTCCCATACCTGCAAACACTGATGTTTTTTAACACCGTTGCTCTCTATTAGCACTGTTCTTAACATTACAGCCAGTGTGTTCAGAGGAAGAAGGACAATGAGATGCTGGACAAACCAGTCTTGGAAACACAGCAAACCTGGGGTCTGGTTGCTTCGATAGCTTCGCACTTTTGACAAGCTAGCCATTTGGAATTTTAAACCCTGGAGGGTTTTATGTTTCTCGGCCATGGAGAGGTATATAATAAAAAGCAATTTTTCTTGCCTACGGGGAAGGAAAACATTCCCAGGAAGCAAGTATCTCATCCATCAGAACAAAATGCACTCATCTAGGGCCAGCTGAGTCTGAGAAAACAGCATCTCAGGGCAGGCTCCGTCATGACCTGGAAACCCACCCGTCTCCGACCCTTACGCAGCTCGGGATCGATCAGTGTTAATTCTGGGTGGCATCTGATGTTCTTGGAACGCTCCTCTATCCTCTTCCTCTCTTAATTCCTCCAGTTAGCATGAGTTAACACAAGTTCCCAGTTCATAGGTGAACTGGCGTTTTAGAGACTTTGGGGTGACTACTTTGGGTTCAGAGTGACATTTGGTGACAGAGCTTTGTCAAAACAAAAGGTTTTATACGCCCACCCCCACTCCTGGTTTGTCCTTGGAGCTTTTCTACTCAGCCAAGGGCAGATAACATGTCCAAGCTATCGAGTCTGATACTGTTATTTGTTTGGTTTTCTCAAATAGCAGTGCCAAGGTTGTTTTAAAAGAAGTTCCAACTTCAAAGGTTAATTTGAGGGTTTATCTATGGAAAAGAGATTAGGACACAACAAGGTATTTTTATGTTATTAAGACCAATTAAGCCTAAACTACCATAATCAATGAAAATGTCTTTTCTTTGAAAAGATCTCAGTATGGCACCCTAGAGGTATCTGGGCGTAACGTGCCAGCTAAGATTAATTTACGTTAGCCACTTAGTCACTCTGTTTGATCCTCAGATTACTCTGCGTCTTGTACAGGAGAGGTACTGCGGAAGCAGGAAGTGCTTGCTTAAAATACAAACCTTCAAGAGTTAGCAGAGGTAATAGGAAACAAACTCCACAAGTGACAGGAAATACCAGTGGGGTGTGAGACAGGGCAGTCTCCCCGTGCCAACTGCTCTGCCAAATGCCACACAACCACATCACAGGCGTCTGTGCACAGAGACGTGTCCTTGAGGGAGAGGGAGACGCGTGTGTTCTAAAACCAGAGGGCTTCCCCAGGTAGACAGAACCGCCAAGGAAAGGAGGCATTTCACTTTAAAGCATTCTGAAATTGTCTCAGCTTGTGACAGAAGGGGCATCTGGACAAAGGGAGAGCAAAGATCAAGTATCAGCACCGAGTGTTGAAAAGGATGGTGATGGTTCAGGAAACACAGAAATAGAAGCATTTCTAGGGCTGCTAGAGAGGTTAATTCTCCCGAAGGAAGCATTCATTCTGAAGGATTAAAATTCACTTATTTTCCTGTTTAACAAGGAGGGAGGCCTGTGCTACTCCAGCGAAAGCATCTCACAGAAAAGCAGGGAGGCCGGTGGATTTATTTACTGACATTTATTGGTGATCGTTCCATTTTCTGTTTTGTAAAAGAGCTGACCTACTTACACACACCATACATCTTCTTCCCCTACGACGTGCCTCCTGTGATAACCTGGCATGGAAAGCATGCCTACGTCTCAGTTTCGTGCTCTGTGTATTTTCCCTACTCATCTGTCCGGAAGTGACGCTCCATCCCCATGACCTCAGCCTGCTAGATGGGCAGAACTGTGGGGTTCTAGCACGGCCTATTTTGTGTTTACTGGAAGCAGCTTCCTGGCTAAAGGAAGAGAGGAATTGATTACTAATTCCTTTGAAATATCTTCTTTTGAGCTGTGGCTCCCCTCCAACTGAGCAGACAGAAGATTTATTGTAACTGATAGTCACAGATTATTCAGAGAGAATATTTTGGCCAATGGAACTCTGTTCTGTGACTCCCTGGATGCCCGACCTTTTCACACGATGCCAATTTGACTGAAGCACTGACCTTTCTCCATAACAAATGCCTCATCTCAAAGGGTCAGTGGAATGACCAAAAGGCAAATTTCAGAGGAAGTTAGGAACACGTGGAATAGTAAAAATGTAAAAATACCTATTTTATTCAACCCAACATTATCTAAAACAGTACTACTTTAACATTTCAAAATTTAACTGTTTTTTTAATACTAAGTCTTTGGAATCCCATAGCTGTTCAATACTTCTTAGTTCTGACTACCCACACCTCAGACCACATTCCAAGGGCTCAATAGCCACATGTAACTAGTGGCTATTCTAGTGGACGGCAGGGGTCTGGAGCAGGAAATTTCATTTTACTCAAGAAAAAAATTTCACATAGTGTTTAGGAATTTCAGTTATGGAATCACACTTTGGGCTTAGCTACTAGCTATGTGATTTTAGGCAAACTGCTCACCTTTCTAAGCCTCAGTACCATATGTGAAATCGGTCAATAATAATATTGCTTGTTTCACAGAGTTGCTGGCACAGAGAAGTGGCTGTCATTACTCATCATTCCTTTATCCTCTTCAATTTAACAAACACAGGTAACCCCCCATAACATGGTGGTTAGGGTCCTTAAAGTGCCGTATTATGTGATTCTGTGTTACACGAAACAAAGAACTAGTACAAAAAAGATTAGTTTCCAAAAATTAAAAAACATACTATTATATTTTTACAAGAGAAATGTTTATTAAAGCAATTTTCACCTATGTATAATGTAGTAAAAAGAAAAACGAAGTTTTTTTTTGTTTGTTTTAAACTTATTTATTTATTTTTTTAATTTATGTGGGGGGGGGCAGGGTATGTGGGTAGCTCCCTGGCTGGGAATTGAACCCAGGCCGCAGCATTGACAGTGCCGAAGCCTAGCCACTACACCACCAGGGAACCCCCAAAACGAAGTTTTAAAATATATGTACTTAATACTCCATGATCAAAATAGATTTAAAATTATAATAAATTTTAAAATTCTGCAGTCAAATCTGATATGACATCATTGCTCAAATGAAAAATTTCAAATGAGATCTTTTGCTCTTAAAAGCTCTGATTACACTTCGTGTTGTTCAGGGATTTCTCTAATTCTCAAACTGTGTTAGAGTGAAACCGTGTTTTAGGATGCCGTGTTGTCCGAGGGTTCCCCAATTATCGGGCTGTGTCAGCCAAAGGCCGTGCTACAGAAGGGCCGTGTTATACAGGGGTTGCCTTCATCTCTTATGTAGTAGGTACTGTTTTAGTCTACTGGGACTGTGATAACAAAATACAGACTGAGTACCTTAAACAATAGACATTTATTTCTCACAGTTCTGGATGATGGAAAGTCCAAGATCAAGGTGAGAGCTCTCTTCCTGGCTTACAGACGGCTGCCTTCTCCCTGTGTCCTCACATAGCAGAGAGATTAGCTCATTCTCCTGTCTCTCCTCTTACAGGGGTGTCCAATCTTTTGGCTCCCCAGGGCCACAATGGAAGAAGGGGAACTGTTTTGAGCCACACATAAAATATACTAGCACTTACAATAGCTGATGAGCTAAAAAAAAAAGTCATAAAAAAAATCTCATGATGTTTCAAGAAAGTTTACAAATTTGTGTTGGGATGCATTCAAAGCTATCTTAGGCCACATGTGGCCTGCGGGCTGAGGGTTAGAAAAGCTCGTCTTGTAAGGACACTAATAGTATTGGATCAGGGCTCCACCCAAATGTCCTCATTTAACCTTAATTACCTCCATATAGCATATGCCTCCAAACAGTCATATTGGGAGATGAGGTTTCACATGTGAATTTGTTGGGGGGACACCATTCAGTCCATAACAAGTACTATGAGATACAAGAAAACGCTACAGAACAGAGAATATTCCTTTGGTCTCAAGAAACTCAAAATCTAATAGCAGTGATGGTTCTTCACAAAAATGAAATATAATAGATAACGTTTAAAATGCTAATGTACAGGTAAAAACAGTGCAATGCAGGTGCAAAGGAGGGAAAAACTCAGTGGTATGCTGGGAAACAAGAAAAAGGAAAAGCTCTCATGTGTAGCATTTGCCAACTTCCATGCTGTAAATACTCCCACATGACTGATTTCAAGCTGCCAGAGTATTTCTGAGTATTTAACAATCGGCGCTCAGCTCTCTCTGTTCAGTGTGAGCTAGCTCCAGCACACTCCTGCAAAATTTCAACTTAGGGGAGGAAGCACAGTTAGCCAGAGAAGTGGCCTATCAGCCCAGCTTTGAAAGATAAGTTGGAGAGGAAAGAACTCAGTCAGGTGGAAGAATAAGTGGGAAAAAATTACAAAGAATGAAGGTGCATGGTAATTCAAAACATAAGTCATCTCTTGGGGCTGAAGTATATGATAGGAAACGAATGCAGAAAGGTAGCTTAGAATCAGATCATAACAGACAGAATACAAAAATGAAATTTTTAAAAAATAAAATAGGCCATTTACAAAAGTCTCTAAGTGGAAAATTACAAGGGTAGAATGCAGCACTTCACCTTTCGCAAAATACTTAGGTGTGTATTATCTCACTTTTTCCTAACACAGACCTGAGTAATGGGCAGAGAAAATACTACGCTTTGTTGTGAGTTGAATACAAAAAAGATATGTCCACTAGTAGAATGTGACCTTATTGAGAATAAGGGTCTTTCCACATGTATAGTCATGCACCTTTTAATGACGGGGATGCATTCTGAGGAATGTGCCATTAGGCAATTTTGTAATTGTGCTAATATCCCAAAGTGCACAGGCCCAAATCAAGATGATACAGCCCACAACAACCTAGGCTATCTGGTATACCACCATGACAGATGTGGTCCACCATGGACTGAAATATCATTATGGGGGGGGGGGCATGACTGTAATTAAGGTGAGGATTGGGAGAGGATATCAGCCTGGATTAGGGTGGGCTCTGAATCCAAGGAACAGTGTCCTTATAAGAGGCAGAAAAGGAGAAACACAGACACACACAGCAGGAAAGGTAATGTGAATAAGGAAACAGAGACTGGAACGATGCAACGACAATAAGTGAAGAAACATCAAGGACTGCCAACCACCACCAAAAGCTAGGAGAGCAGTGTGGAATGGATTCTCCCTTGGAGCCTCCACCAGGAACCAACCCTGCCAACGTCTTTGTTCTGGCCTTCAAGCCTCCAGAACTGTGAGATAAGAGATTTCTGTTGTTCAAGGCACCTAAGTTTGTGTTAATTTGCTATGACAGCCTTAGGAAGCTCAAAAAACCCCTAAAGAAAGATGAACATTAAATTAAGGCTTCAAAGAGGTGAAGTTATTTGTTCAAAACCACTGGTCTAGAACTTAGTCAGGATGGTACTCAGATTCA
Source organism: Lyroderma lyra (assembly GCA_004026885.1). Classification (NCBI taxonomy): domain Eukaryota; kingdom Metazoa; phylum Chordata; class Mammalia; order Chiroptera; family Megadermatidae; genus Lyroderma; species Lyroderma lyra. The sequence goes on from PVJL010001879.1 coordinate 7,655, forward strand.
GGTCTCTTGGCAGTTGGTTGAGTACTCTAAGATTTCACATGGCCTCGCCTTTCAAAGAACATATGGGCCCCAAGAAAAGTATACAGCTATAGAAAGTTGCCTCATGATGGGGAGAAGAAGAATTTTAACTTCACCTCCCATCCAGGATATGGAACCACACTCTTCTTCCGTCTTTTTCCTTATTTTCCCCATTGCCAGTGCCCATGAGTGTGTTTACAAGCACTCAGTCCAGGGCAATCCTGGTTCCCAGCAGGATCAGCTGGCCTTATGGTAGTGCTGGGCCATTGGGCAGCGCCGAGTTCAGTGGTCTCCGGGCCATTTGCTCTCAGAACTCACACACTGCTGGTGTGTGCCAAGCCACCCTTCAGCTGTGCCCCAGAGAGGAAAGTCACTTAAGGACCTGAGTGATTTCTGTCATCATTGAAGGATGTGACAAGTTTATCCCAAGGGATTTATTCTAACGTCTAGGACACTGTAAGTACACTGGAGGCCCTGTGGCAAGGTCACATCTAAAAACAGTGAATTCTCACCCGCACGAAGGTGTCAGATACACTCGCTATGTCTTGTTCTGTAAACTCTACTGAAGCACTTTGTCTTCGGGGGGGTGGGGGGAATCCTGCAAATTCATTGAAAATAGTATCTTTAAATTTAGAGAGGTCTTGATAATCCTGGGAGTAATAGAGGTGACACCCAACCCCCAGCAGAGAATGCACTGCAAACCAGCAGAGTGAATTGATCAGCTCTGGAATACTTTTTGGCCACCCTTTTCCAAAGACAAACTTCAAGAAACCATTTCTTTGCCATTCACATGACCACGAATATGCCCTTATTGATCTTGGTGTAACCACCATAGCTACAGGTACCCTCTGCACCGACAGTCCTTCTGTTGTGGTTTCCTCACAGCAATCAGTGTTGCTCCTTTGGGAGGAAGTCTGGCAGGTACAAGAATGGCTGCTCACTGTTAAGAGCAATAGTGATCTTGTCCTTCCAAAGACACCTTCGGTGAGCACGGGAAATGCTAACATCAGGCATCCTATTGCTTTCTCTCACTGTGGACAAGACTCTCCCATAGATGCCTGCATTTTGACAGAGGTGCAAAGAACGGCAACCTAAAGCTCAGTGAGAGGAATGCAGGAGGGGAAAGCCACCCCCCAAAGAATGGAGCAATGACCAAAGTCCCAGCCAGTGTTCTCAGTTACATCTCTCAAAAGGAAACGGCACTGAAAAATCACCTATTATATTCTTTCAGTATTCTTGATAGTCTAGACTCGGTGACATGCAGAGGGACCTTAGGGAACCACTGTTTTGCCTTCAATGTCTTAAATGTCTTAAAAGGAGGAACCACCCTCATAACGAGCCTGCTTCACATCACCCAACAGAGATGGATACCAAATACAGTTCCCAGAGAAAACCTTTCATTTTAAATCTTTCAGAACTTTATAAAACCACCTAGAAATTCAAGCCCAATCCAATTATATGAGGCTTTATATTGTTTTAAATGAGTATTTCAAAGGTTATACTTTTGATCTAAGTTGTATACAGGTCACCTGCAGAATCTGAATGTCTCTTCTCATTTCGTTTCCTCCTTTTACAGCATTTGTGGAGAAGGTGTGTTTTGTGGCTACGGGCAAGTCTCAGATAAGCTCAATTCCAGGAGGTCAGGTGTTCACAGCCTGTGGGGAAAGGTGCCATCACATTACCTGGACACACTCGCCCTGGAGTCATGTCCTGCGGGGCCCAGGGCACTGCAGGCCACATCAGTGAGCTGTCAGTTCCGGTTCACACAGCAGCGTGGGGCCCAAGAAACTCTGAAAGTCAAATTGTCTGCATCACGGAAACCTAAACTTAGGAAAATGATCCCTAGTGGCACAGAGGAGTGTTAGAGAGCATGACTTGTACCAACAGCAGGAGTTGAACCTGAATCGGACTCCAGCGCGGACTAGCTGTTAAACCCGGGGAAAATCGTGTCATTTCTGAAGTGGCCGTGAGCGCTGACTGTACACAACCCTGGCAAAATGCCAGCACCCCATCTTACACCGTGCTGTCATAGATGCTCTGGAGAACAAAATCTCATGACCCATTTCCATAATCCGTTCCAACTCCTTCGAGTTAAGAATGCCTTATCTTAAACACGTTTCCCAACCATTTACATTGGTCTCATTACATGCTGTTCTCAAAGGAAATTAAAATACATCTCAGGTTAGGTGCTGCTCCCAAATTCTGTGTGTCTTAGAGACTTCATTGCTAAACAGTGTGTGAACTTGGGATTTGGACAGGATCTAGAAGACATACAAGAACAAATAGCTAAGTAAAAGTGTGAGGAAGTTAAATACCCCTTTATATCTTTAAATAAAATTTCAATAGAAATGTCCCAGATTATGATAGTTTCTGAAGTATCATCATAGCTTTTCAAATTTCATGCCTAAATATTAGCAATCATCTGGGATATTCCCATTAGCACTGATTTATGAGAATCTGGTTACTGCTGTAACCAGACACCGAAATAAATAAATTTACAGCCAGACACTGAACACGACTGGATTATAGGTATGTCATCATTTGAGTCTAACAATGTACCAAACAGCTGGCATGTTCTCTTCCTTACATGCAAATGTAAAATCTTTTTAAACTCATCACTCCCTTTCTCATCTTCTTGCCAGTGTGGATTTAAATTCATAAGGAACTGAATATTCCCTTGTTTTTTTGTTCCAGCTACAAAGCCATAATAGCGGTTGGAATTACAGCTACAGGAACTGTCATGTTGACTCCGTAGAAACCTCTCAAGGACTGCATCTTTTGATAACATTATTCTCAGCCTTCTGTAAAATGACAACGTACTGGTGTATATGTGCTGGGAAATGAGAGGGGGAGAAAGAGCACAAGGCACAGAAAGACACTAGAATGACACTTTTCTCCTTCTCTTTTCCTATCCACAGACTATCCTCAGGCCTTTTCCCTCAGTTACTATTCATGCCAACCCAGCCTCTTAGGATCTCTCATATGTCTTGTGGCTTTAGAGCCCCATGAAATTGTAACCCCGACATTGATAAGGACAGGAAGAGCACTTCCTTTCTAAAAGGGAAGAAGGCCAGGGAGGCCCGCTTACAGGATGCCCCTGGCCAAAGAGAAGCCCCATTCAAGGCATAGGATGAAAACAGGCCACCGCGGGCTCTGCCTAAACTAGGACATCCTGGAAGGAGGGTTTTATTTTATACACAAAAGGGCTCCTCTGCTCAGCATGACTACCTGGAAATCAAACATAAAATCATCTCTCTCCCTTCTTGAGTTCACAAACAAGCTTTCTGAACTGAAATCGAATGAATTATTACCAAGAAAACTCAGCCACAAAAGAATCCAGTGTTGAGATAGTAAAACCTTATACAGTACTGCAACCAGGTTCTCAGGTATTTTTCTTAATCACTCAAAACAAAATGAATAGCTGGGAACAATAGGGCCACATGCTTAAATGGGAAAAAGTTGCAAATTATTAAGAAAATGACATTTCTATATTATTATGAAATATGGAGCAATAAATAGCATTCTTTGGTGTGCTGCATCCAAATGTTTGTTTTCTTGTTGTTAAAATGTTTTTAAAGAAATGGAACCATTTTCAGACAAAATATTAATAAGAAATCCTCAATGCATAGAACAGATAAAGGTTTTTAAGTATTAAATATTTTACAAAATCTAATTTTACTACCAAATTTTCTCACTCTAAAGTTAATAAGATTGCTTTGATTTACCCCAAAATTTCAAGTTGAGCATTACAGATAATATTTGCTTCAGCATTCAAATTGTATCTATTTTCTTGTTAATTGCATGGTGTGAAAATGCCCAGTTAATAGACAAGCAGTTTCAAAGGGTAACACTTTAGAATTTTTTACTCTGCTGTTAAGATATTCTTTAATTAATCATAGATAATACAAGCTTTATTCAAATTATGTAAAACATAATTCAACTGGGCAACAAAAATTAATGCATTGGGGGGCTTCAATGTGCTAACATTTTGTATTACATTATAGTTTTAAAATAGTTTATACTTGGTCACTTTAAAATTATTATGTGCATTGTTAAACAGTTTAAAATTTCTACTTTGCCTAGCAACATAAGTCATTTGTCTATATCACATTCAAAGCTTACTTTGAATTTACCCTAATTTTTAACTCTATATTTTTATATTTGTTTTAAATTTATTGGGGTGACACTGCTTAGTACAATTATATAGGTTTCAAGTGTACAATTCTCTAACACACCATCTATGTATTGCATTGTGTTTACCACCCAGAGTCAGTGCTCTTTCCATCATTATTGTATTTGACCCCCTTTCAGGCAGCATGGTTGAGCAGTCTAGCTCTCTGTAATTTTAATTATATGCCTGTCTCATTATACGGGGCGACGTAATTCCATCAGCAGGTTGACCCCGTGGCAGGCTCTGGCACTCTCTCCACCGTTATTAGGCAATGCCAACAGAATCCTGGCTCTTTGTCCCTGAATGAATTCTTCTTAAGTCATAATGGTATCAATCCTTTTCCACTCTAACTTCTTTAAGAGTCACTCCTCTGAGGAGACATGATGAAAATATAAGTAAGATCAACTCCAAGAACATTTTTAAGGAGTTCCCTTCTCAGTCTATCAAAATAAGTCCTCGACAGCCAAAGGTGGCTGGCTCTTACTAGCCGCCGAGGCAGGGAAAGCCAGGGCTTTAGCTGATTTGGCTCAGCATGTCTTCTTTTTAAAATGTCATGCATGCAACATAATTTGAAGGTCTGCTGATACTATTATAAAAAGGTTGTGTCAGGTGCCCTCCAATTAGTGGAGGGCACCTGCCAGGGATTCCTTCTAAGAAGAGTACAGCCTCTTTCCTGAATCTAATCAGGGGAATAAAATGTGAGAGCTGTGAGAGCTGATAAAAAAAAACCTAGTTAGGAGCCAAGCACCAATGCCCGCTTCGGATAAATAAAAATAGCTCACCTTCCCCAAGAGATTCTGATTCACTTTCTTGGAGTGAATCACTGAAATTTCTTATCACTAGCTCAAAAGATCCCATGGAGTTTTAGTTTCTTTTCTCTGTATTACAAAGACAATGGGGCTGCTTTTCTCCTCAATGAAAAAAAAAAAAAAAAAAAAAGAAAAACACTGATCAATATTTTTTTCAAAATACCTACTTCCTAGCCTGATCCCACACAGAGAGAAAATATACCATTTTCCAGCTAGTCTGTTCATCTTCCCACTGCTTCCCAACATTTCCCCCTAACTGAACTAACCAGGGGTCAAAACATGATGATGAGTGACACTGAAACTGACTGCATGTCTGTCTCCTTACCGCTCATCCTACTGATTCCCTACACTGAGGCACTGTAGTCAACAGGATGACCTTGTAGCAGGTTCTGGCACCACCCTTGGCCCTCATCGGCCAACATCAACTCAGTCTAAGTTACTGGCCTTGTTTGATCCTCTCTCTACCAAATGCCTCCAAAACTGAGTCTTGCCTTGTGAGAATCAACTCAGGGATTAGCATCTGACTCCCAAATCCACTCTCCAAAACCAGGTCTCTGCTTCCTGCTGTCCGGTTGCTAAATGCTAACCCACCTCAGCAGATTGACTGCCCTCTACACCACTGAATAGGACTCCTCTTCCTGCTCATCTCTATTCTGAGTCTGGGTCTTGTGCTAATTTTCCTGCCTGAGTCTTCAACTCTCAACTCTAATTGGGACTTTTCTATTCTAGCCAAGAGGCCACACACTCTTGGAGGCACTCACCCAAGGAAGGAAACTCTCTCTAAAGAAGCTGGACCTGAGAGACAGTAAGTGAGAAGCAAAGAGGCCCTCACTACCCTGCCTTAATCATGGTGTATCATAAATACTCAGAAGAGGCTCCTGAGTAGAGGGTGATTAAGACAGTATCCCCTGCAAAGAAAGAAGCTAAACATGTGCAAAGCTAGAGCCAAACTGTGGATACCAGAAAGGAGTGGAAATACTGAGTACAGCAATTACCAAAGGCCTACAGATTCACATGAGCAGCCAACAATGTCCACACACTAAATAAACATAGTCTTCATGATGGAAAACCCGTAAGGACTCACCGTGCTAATAAATGGATATTGAAAGAAATGGGCAGAAGGGAAGGGATCTGCCAGTCTTAAAGGAAATGTGCAAAAAGTGCAGTCAGGTAAAACCAGTCCAGATTGCTAATAATTTTTAAAATTGTATTTTTAATCGATTTCATTCTCCCTGGGCATTTAGCAAGTTCCAGCGGTCTCTGCTATCTTAATGAAACCAAAACAGTGTTTACCCCTTCTCAGCCATTAAGTCCTAGGTGAAAATGGTCCTTGGTGTCCCCTTGGGGCAGGGTGGTGGCTGGGGAACACGAAGAGAAGGTGGAACTGGGAGGAAAAGAGTTCGAACGTCATTGTTTCCTTCGAGAAAATATTCCAATGGAAGGTTCCATTTTATTCTTAAAGGAAGTGGCTCTCTCTGCACATCTGCCTAATCTGTGTGTCCTCCCCGTTCCTAGTCTGCTGTATCCTGCCAGCAACCAGTCGAGTCCAGTCGGTGGAGCGGGGTGGGAGGCGGTGTAACGTAGCTAAGAGACGGTGGGATGCGGGTCAGAAACGGGCTCCATCGTGGCTCTGTTGTGCTATTATTTCTAATGTGGCCTTGGGCGAGTTACCGAATCTCTCTGTATATAGTGGCATACATAGAAAAATCTACAATTTTTTCATAGGGTTATTGAAAGGACTTAAAGAAGGGATGGAAAGTACCTTTGAAGGTATGTGGTACATAGCATGAACAAAAATTGTTGGTTACTATTATTTCTTACATATAAAAATTTTCCACGCAAGTTGTTCTAGTCTGTGTAAAAAGCACCTTCTCTGAGTTGGTATCCTATGAAGAAGAAAGGCAACTGCTAGGAAATGGAAGCTACTCTCTTCTGTCATGGTCTCTCAAAGATCTCCTACTACCATCTAAGTAACTAGAGAAAATCAAATTTACTAGTAGCCCAGGTGGTGCATATTTCATAATTATGCTCCATAATTCCCGCTAAAGGAAGATACAATTTAATATTTCCTAGGGTCCTACTATGTTTTTTTGTACAGCTTAGGCCAATATGATAATAAGATACCCACATCCTCAAAAAAAAGGGGGGTCACACTCTAGAGAAAGATACAAATGTCACCTAATTATGACATCACATACAGGTTGTACATTACAAGAGCTGAACTGAGAAAATTCAGCAAGAACACAGGGGAGAATGAGACTGGATCTTTTCCTTGAGAGCAGAGGAGATTAAAGCAGATGGTTACTTTTCCTTGTGAATTTGCAGTATTACTTTGAATGAGCAGATAAAAGGGAAACAGAAAAAAAAAAGGGTAAGGTAAAAATATCCACCTCACAGCAATAGGTAGTCTAAGACAATGGTAGCAGAAGAAAATTTTTAAATTCAGCCAGTTACATGAAGCACTCAAATCATTTCACTCGAGTTTCGCCTGCGCAGAGATGAGAAAATTGGGCTCATGTTTTAGGGGCTATAAATAATACAGTGAAAGTGAAGCCTGTTATTCACACTCAAAAAACCACAAGGACTTTATGGCTATGCATCTCCTTTATCAAAGAGAATTATATTGGCCTTAATGCTACTGGCAAAAAATAAAAATGTAGAGAACATTTTTTTCTACTTAAAATGTGGGTTGGATTTTTATATGAAATAAAAAGCAAACTAAAAAGTACCCCAAAACATAGTACATCCAAATGAACTAGGATGAATATATTACAGAAAACCTAAACTGAAAAGTGCTCATTATTAACTTAGGACAATCAGTTTACAAGGAACAATTCACATTTACTTCTCTAAGGATACATGTGTCACATAAACAATAATATGGATTCCCTTCCTATGACAGTTAATAGACGGGTAAGTCGCTTGGTCTGGCAGTCAGAAGGTGTTGCCAATATTTTCAGTGTTTTCTTCATCTAAAAGCCATCCACATGTGTAACAAACAGCTTATCTCTTTGACCATTATTTCTCATGTCAAAATCCAGTAAGACCTGGCAGGTCTGAGAAACCACCACTGGGTCCTGCACTAACTATTAACAAGAACTTGAACCTGACAACCACACACCCAGATGAGATGAGCGGGGCCGTGGACTTTCCGGATCCTGCAGCCTTGGCCGTTTTCGAACTTCCCTGGGACCCTCCTGTGCCTGATTATAGCCATCTGCTTTCCATGCTGACGCATGGTTCTAGGTCTTTTCTCTTTTTGACTGATTGCTTCTTTTGTCAGTTCTAATTAATGATGCATGATGGTGTTTAAAACAGTTTCCATAAAGCTTTCCCAGTCTTTACCACCCAGAAAGTAAAATGCATCCACTTTATGGAAAATGACTTTAATTAAAGTGATCTCAGGTCTATCACCCTGAATTTCTTCAACAGACTGTCTAGGTAAGGACATCCCCAGTTATGTACTGCTTTTAAAATCTACACACATCTTCTCAGACATGTTTCCAACTTGTCTTTGTCCATCACCCTGCACTGGTGTCTCTGAACTAAACAACAGCTCTGGTGGCAGGAGCTTCAAACGTAGAGTCCAGTGCATGAGGCACAAGACAGAGAGAGCTGCAACCGACACCTCTGCTCAAAAGAGCAGACAGCAGAACCACTTTATAACCCTTGCCCTCTGACCTCTGAAACTAGGTCTAAAGATAAAAGCCAACACAGAACTTGTCACCAATTCCTTTGAGCACATCCATGCTGAAATCTCCTATTTCTGAGCTTGGCTGCACATTTGATCTGCAACAACTGTGATTTATCTAAAAAGCAGCTGAACAGCAGCAACACCTAAGCTGCTAATATGAGGGTAATCACTTCTCGTCTGGAGTGAGCCCTTTGGGAAATCACTGCATGTCTCCCAGAAGCACAGGCAATGATTCAGCAAACTGAAGCAGCCAGAAAGGCAGTATTTAAGAAGGAAGAATCACTGGAAACTCAGGGAGAAAATACAGCTCTGCATGGTACTTACCTAAGCAATTTAAATGTACAAGAGATAATTGCCAGAGAGTACTGTGATAGAACAAAGAAACAAATACATCCAATTGAGAAAAGGTTATGTTTTCAACAATTTCTTTAACCACCACTACTATAAAAATAAAAGACATCTGGGTTATTTGTCAATATTTGCATTGGATACAACCAATGCAAACTCTTAACTAATTTTTATCAAGTTAAAATTGTGTCCACGAGGTGGGTGGAGACACGTTCTTCAAAACAAAGAAATCATGCAGTTTCAACAGAGATATTATTTTCCTTATGTCTTAAAAACTGAGAAGTTGCCTACATGGGCATTTAAGTTAGATTGGCTGGCATTTCCAGGGATTTAGGAAGGGAACTGTTCACATTTTATGCCACCAGATTTTCTATTTTGTATCAATCTAACTACCAGTATTTATATGTAGAATTTATATCCTCACTAATTATTTCAAGTATCTAAAAACTTGAGGGAAAATGCTAGTTCTTCTGATTTTGAAAGTATTAACTCCCCCAAAAAACTGTGCCTAAGAGTCTTTATTGTCCATAATCCTAATAATTCTTTTTATTCTCATATTTTTTATGTAAAAGACAACAACACAATGGAAGTAGAGTTGCAAGTTTATAAGTATGGAGAAAAAACTGGTGCTAAATCTAGTTAAAATACAACTTCACGGAATAAATACTATTTATATAAATGGGCTATGGCTTTATAATTATGATACCATAGAAGTGTTTGTGTAAGAAAAGATTTTAGAACAATTCTAGTGAAATATTTTCACTTTACAGGGAAAGATACTGAAGCTCAGAAAAGTTGTGACTTCCAGTTAATGACTGGTTGGAAGAAGGAATATGATATGAACACAGGTCACAGACCCTCCATGCCCATTTTTTTAACTGTGAGCAAATCTACCTTGAATGGCCCCGTTGAACTTTATTGTGTGGCTTCCCCTAGTGTCACATCCTGCTAACATTTCACTAAAATGAAGGCCCTAGTTTCGGGCCTACTCCCTCGTGCAGTGAGCATCATTGCCCTGATGCCAAGTCTGAAAAAGGAAACCCTATTCTTAAACCTAAATGTCATCAATGCATACTATACTTCCTTTGCTACTTCTTTATACTGCTAATTATTATAAATAAAATTAAAATAATGTTAATAAATATACTTTACAGTTACTAAAATAGTCACCATAAAAATCTATGAGTGCATAGATTGGTTGCTAATGGATAAGAATATCCAAACACCTGTTATAATTTCACCTGCTGATGTTGTAGACACATCAGTAAAGGATTGTCAGCCAGGAAGGGTCCAATAATACATGTGTTTAAATTGAATTCTCTGTACATAACACATGTTTGGGTAGACTTCCTAGTCTAGGTTTAAGTCCCAACTCCAATATCCAATCAAAAATTACAGCAAAACTGTCCTCAGGAAAAGTTAATAAGTGACTTAAGGACCAGTTAACAACAGGACAAGTATTCAAAGAGTTTGAAATGACCCTCTTGCAAGTTCAAATTGACAAGGTCAAGAATCACAACATCAAATCTAAATTCACATATTTCAGTCCTGACAGAGTAAATAGCCTCTTCTCACATCATTCCCTCTTCTGTCATCAACAAGCCCACCTACCCCAAGACGGAAAAGAAAAGGAGGTTCTTTAGAACATTTCTGAGATTTAAAGGAAGGACTCAGTGGTTTCAGTGCCCAAGGCAATTATAGAAAGAACTACGAAAGGGCAGGTTTAGGGATATGTAATTCATGCCCCCACAAAGAAACCACACACACACACACACACACACACACACACACACACACAAGATATACAATACTACTTAACAACAAGGAGGGGCAAAATGGGAAATTTTGGTCAAGCGATGGCAGAAAGCAATGCTTTTCCATGAAGGTCAGTGTTGTACATTCTAGACAAGTCTGTTGACAAAATGTTAAAAATTGCCATAAAGGGTGGATGTACATGCACAACCCCCAATTGTCAAAAGGAGAAGACTGATTTGAACAAGGTCCCTATTTTTTGCGACAAAGGCTCTGTAATATTCTGATTCTCCATAGACAATAGCCTAACATTTTGGAGTAACATCCCCAGAATAGTAACCCAAAAGACTTTTCTGTGATAACCCTGAGTTCAGAAGTATACATGCAGAGATCTCATCTTTAAAAATGTTTACTACCTTACGTATGTTTGTATTAATCATCTAAGCATTTAGAATTTCTTAAAGAGTTCTCAGATAAGAATTTCAATCATTTCACCATGTTTGCCTTGTTCTTCTCTTTTTTCATTATATTCTAAATGTAGTCTGATTAATGAAAAAAAAAAAAGAGGTGGACAGTCACATCTTACTGTTACTTCCTTATTGGGTTTATAATCTATCCACAAAATAAACCAACTCACTGGTTTTCTATCTCAGATGCACAATCAAATCACTGTGGGTGATTTTTAAACTATCAAATACCTGAGCCTCACCTGCAGAGATTCTGACTTATTGGCTGGAGTGGTGGTGAGGTATTGGCATTTTTTTAAGCTACCCAGATATCCATCCAGGTCATCCTAATGTATAACCAAAGCTGAGAACCTCTGCCCTATATTCTTCCCCTTAGGTCCAATAGCTAGGAGATTTCTCTCTTCTTCTGAATGTTCCATAGATTTTCTTGCACTTTACATTTATCCCTAATTCATCTCTTCGATCCACTTTTCCAGATTTTGTTACAACATTCTTGGCCAGTCAATGTATTTCCTGCTGTCGCAGATTTGAGGGGCTATGCATTATGAATAGAAGCATTTGTCAGCATTTTATGGCCACTGACAAAAATGGTGGCTAGGTCAAGGCCGAGGACGGAATCCTGTGGCATGTTTTTATAAAATCCCATATCATTTTTAGGTATGATTGTTCAACTATTTAGCATTTTCCCTCTTCCCAGCATTTCTCCCTCTTTTTCATAAGAATATCAAGAGTGATCTTATTGAATGTACAATGAAATTCCCTGACCTACCAGGCTAGCAACCCTGTCAAAGGAGAAGCTAAGGAAAGTCTGACGTGACAACTACCCCATTTCATTCTCAGCTGTCACAGTTTAATAACCTTGCTTTACAAAATATCCAAGTACCCAAGAATTTTCCAGATGTCTTGGAGATAGTCGGTAAGTTTTCTTTGCAAATCTTTTCATTCTCTTTTTTTCTCTGAGCCTGAATTTAATAAATACATAAAATGGACTCGACTATTCCTCCTCTAGCAAGATTTTCTATTTGTTTGGAGGAGAGGACTGTACATGTGCATAGGGAGTGCTCCACAGGGAGGGATGGCTTCATTCCATCAAGAAGACATTTTAATTCTCTATTGAGGACCAAAAAAGTCCTTCTTTGCCAAGAAATGCACTCCACTAAAAGTTTGAAATGGTCCAGAACCACAGAGATTAGTGTTGTTTAATGTGGAGAATTTATCGCCACACACTATTAAACTTTGCACATCCCTTGTGGGGACTCCAGGCACACGTTAAGGAAGAAATAGCTAAAAGCCTACTGGGAGATAATACTAGAGGCTGAGTGGTGCTTTTCATTAGGACAACTTATATCATAGAGCTCATTAAGAGGTGAACACAATATGAATTCTGTATTCAGGTAAGAAAAATCCTATGCATGAGATTCCTGGGGTTTTTCTTCTTCTTTTTTAACATTTTCAATTATAAATATTTTTGTTCATTTCTTGCTTTAAAATGTGGTGCTTCAAATTTACAAATACTTTTTCCTTAAACAATTTTTTCTGGAGACCAGAGAGTAGTGGAAAAAGAAATAACCTGCTAATTATTCCAAGATTTTTGTAATAATTGGTCAAAGATTCACAAGTCTTGTTTTATAAGGGCAGGGAGTCTTTATAAGAGTAATCTCTGACTAAAGCATCTTAAATGTTAACTAAAATTGATTCACATGCATACAAACACCCTGACACAATGTACTAAGGAACTACTGTCCACCAATTGTCCAAGTGATTATCTCCATAAGCATATGAAGATGGAATATTTTTGCTGCATTTGTCTTTAAAATCATAGTATATTATATTTTACTTGGTATCCTCCAATGTCCAATATTCAATAACAAAATTATAACACATACGTCATGTACAATTTGGTTGCAATGTGGAGAACCAATCTTATACTCATGATACTTAAAAATGCAAAATCTCTGCCCTAGAACATTTTTAAAAAATAACACTTTTAAGAATATTTCCCTCAGTCCCTACCTAGCAATCAATAAACCACATCTTACATCTGTTAAGCTAACCACAGAATATGGTGCAGACCTCTATTTTATTTTTTCCCCATGTTTCTATGGTGAACTAGATTCTCATGAGAAGCTCTTCATTTACTACTCAGACCTGTGTAGGAGTTTTATTACTGAGTTACAAAATTCCAGGAAGGACTTGAAAGAGTATTTCCCTTGGATCTAACAGGGAAGAAAGTCAGAAGTTCTGGATCCTATGTGAGCCATGAAAGTTCCTATGTATTCTACACAATACTGCAGGAAAATATTTATTGTTTCCAGGTAACATGGAATAAGATAAATCCGTATCTACCCATTCAATTTCTACAGAAAATTAATACAGTCCTAATTCATCATGTATCATGTCCATAGGGCAGGAAACTGTCGAGTGCAGAAGAAAGAAGAGAGAGTCCTCTAGGAATTTTGGCACATATTAGGTCACACTCAAATGAGAAAGGGAGTGGAACCAAAGGGAGAAGCAGCAGCTAGGCTGCCTCTTTGCCTCGGCCAAACATCCCGTGATTCTTCTCTGTATTACAGGGCAGGAATCCCTATTCTCAAATGATTTCTGGAATTCAATAGTAAAACTTGACAAAATTCTCTACTATTGCCAAGAATTCCTAATGGGAACACAGTTAAATAGGAAAAAAAGAGAAAAGACGACTTAGGAGAAATGGTTAGGGCATTTCATTGGGAAGAGTCAAGACACTTGTCAAGTCCTTTCTAGCTATAATAAAATCCAAATATTAAGTAAACCTGGAAGTAAACTTTGAGATCATCTCATCTGAGTCCTTATTTTATAAAGTCACTGTCATTTTTTAAAATCAAAAATAGTTCCTAGAAAATCATAAAGTATCTTGTCATACTGTTTCCTCATAGCAGAGGGGACAAGGTAATTAAAGGGAAAAGAAATCAGTTTAAAAATAAAAACAAAATTTATTCCTTGAAATTTTTATAAACTACTTATGAATACACAAGTTGGGGAAAACTAATAAATATGTCACAAATCAATGAAAGACATGCTACCTGAATTCACAGATATATAATGTTGAAACTAGTAACTAAGACAAAGTAAAACAGTAATATTTAGAGATAAAAATGGAAAAATATATAAAATTTTACTTATTCACATGATCCAAAAACCACACATACTTAAAATACAGGGTCCAGCAAAAGTAACCCGTGGACTTGAGTTATGATTTTTTTACAAAATCATAACCATACATATGCTTATAATTTTGTAATAAAAAAATTGGTACAGATTACCAGCTCATAAAAAGGCATTATTTGTGCCGGACCCTGTAGCTAACACCCATAGGTGGTGGGGACACTCATTTGTAAATTACGTAAAACAGTGGACATATTCCTGAAAGAAAAATAGCATTTGGCTATATTCATGTTTATGGCTGTTGGATATTCTACAATCTGCATTTCAACTAAAGGAATAAAATGACTTTATCAAAATCAGACTGTCTCTTTTCCTAGTCCATTCTCAGTACTCCCCTAACCAATCACTTGTTACTGTGGTTATCGACTCACCCACAAGGATATTCTAGCCTGGTTTTCAAAATCCCAGCTCTGACACTAACTAGCTGGGTGAACTTTGGCAGATTTATCTTCCTTTAAAGTGGAGCTAATGATACAGCCAGTATTAAGGGGAGAATAAATGAGACACCACAACTAAATCACTTCTACATAATACCTTACATGACTCAGTAAACACTGGTTAGTACTGTTATTATAGGCTATACAATAAAAGATACTGCTAAAATGAAATACTAGGACAGTCTTGTCTTGATCAATATTCAAATTTCTTCATGGTCATTATCCTATCACTTGTAACTCACATTGGATTTGAGCTGAATGTAATTATTTTACAATTGTGCATGTTTATGAGTATTTAAAAACTGGCTATCTCATTATCAGTAAGTCACATCCTTT
This sequence comes from Lyroderma lyra, assembly GCA_004026885.1. Taxonomy (NCBI): domain Eukaryota; kingdom Metazoa; phylum Chordata; class Mammalia; order Chiroptera; family Megadermatidae; genus Lyroderma; species Lyroderma lyra. Next base: position 22,888 of record PVJL010001879.1, read on the forward strand.
CATTTAGCAGGTTGGAAAATTAATCTCTGCCAATGGAACCAATTTTCTCACCTAATCAACAGTGACGCAAAAATGGAACTGAGGCATCATAGGCATTGAGCTTCACAAGCTAGACTGAATAGTCACAGATAAATTCTACCATAACCTATTCATTTGTGTGTAATTTCCTTCCCTGAGCTCTTAACTTTAGACTTAGTGACACAGACAAGCCAACAAGAACAAGTATCGTAGTTGAATCCTGTTTTCCTTGTGTAGATAAGGAAAAAGTTGTATTATAACAACCCTCCATGGTGGTTGGTGTGCAGAGTACTTCGAATTTTTCTTTGGTTACCATTCAGTCAAGTCAGAAAAATCAGCAAGGGTGGGATATTAAGCATTTGGGCACCAAGATACGTGCAATATGACTGGGGAAATGCACACAGCTCTATGCTTTTGTTTACTTGGATGAAGATTAGTCAGTTTGGATAACTGTGCTGTCCTCAGCTGTTCAATTATCCTATCACACAGTATGGGAGCTCTGCTTGGTAAATTAAGTTAGATAATCATGACGAGAAATAAACCACAATAATTTTCTTTACCCTTCTAACAGATCTCTTTGACAATCATTCAGCTGTGTAACAGTGTGGTTAGCTCTTCTACCATACAATAACTTCACATTTTCCAAAAATATCAATGAAGTATCATGGTTAAGCAATTCATAACCATTTCTGAAAAAACGAACACAGCAATTTACTCTCTGCTGCTGTAAGGCTCGACCATGTGACAATTAGTAGATTTAATGAGGAGAAACGCACATTATAGGAAGTTAGGCTTCTGGAAGGCCTACCATGTGGCCTGCCAGTGACAAGCAAGCACATAATACACACTGTTGACCTGGTAACACCCAAATCCCTACTCCTCAAATTACAATCCTCACCTCAAATGAGAACGAAGAGCCATACAGACTAGACTGCGAGTGGGAGAAAACGTAACAGCACACAGATAGAGATAATCCAACAAAAAAGCCAGAGAATAAGTAGAACACAACTATAAAAGAATGAGATTTACAGAGAAAATACAACTTAAGAGTGAAAAACACAGAGTTGATGAAGTTACAAACAGCCACACCCTACCCCACACTTCTCAAACAAATCCTTCATTTCATAACTTTCCCCCGATTATGGCTCCTCTGACTTTCCATGGTATATTGCCTGGGGTCCTTATTATTTCTAAACACTCTTTTTAGAAATCATATTGAAATATCAATTTAACACTGCTTTATGCTTTTCTACATATGCTATCTCATTCGATACTTAAAAAAACACCCCTACTGATAAAAAAGTAATAAATGCAACTACTTTGGAGATTTCAAATACAGAAAAATCTAAAAAGCAAAATATAAGTCCCTATTTCCAAAGGAAACACAGTCCAACAATTCTTGTGTATAGTTCTTGGAGCAAACAACCCACTTATATACACACCTATACATATGTGTATGTATGTATGTATAACATTTTTGTTAGTTTACTAATTTTGAATAGTAGGTATTCTGTATAAGCCTTTGGCATTTTGCCTTTATTCACTTACTACTGTATGCTGGAGATCTCCCTGAGCAGATATATTTATACTTTTTAATGGCTGCCTGATATTTAATTGCATGGATGTAATAACAATTGTTTTAATACCTTATAGGAAGACAAAGCTGAAATGACTATCCTTGTACTTTACATCAGGGCTTCCTCTATGAGATTATTCATTGAATAATTTCTAGCCAATAGTTGCTTAAAGAGTATATATACATTTCAATAAGTACACAGACATTTTACTTACTGAAAAAAATGCGTACTGTCTTTCAACAATGTTAGAATAATTTAGAACTCCCATCAATGGTATAAGAAACTACCAATTTTCCCACACTTTGGATATGCTGAAATAAGTATGGTCTGACAACAGGATACATTTCTGAAAAACTGTACCACAAACATTTTCAGCAAAAAAATAAGTCAGTTGAGACGGAAATGTGACATAAATTCCTGTCCATGTTGCTTTCATTAAATGGTACCACCACTGGAGCTTTCCTGCACTGTTAATGAAGGCTCTCAAGAGTTACAAAAAGTAGCAAATCTCCTATAATATTAATATTTAATAAAGAGTCATTACCAGTGAAAGCCCTTGTACTCTCAGAATTTCAGCAAAATTTAATAGAGTTTTAGAGAAGGGATAGTTAAGATCTTATCAGATCAAGTGGCTTCTAATTCAGCATTTCAAGTCATGCTTATAACAGATGTCAAATAACAAAAGGGACTAATTGAACTATCTTTGAGCAGATAGTACATGGTTAAGCACCACTGCAATCCTCTTGGTAATTATCAAGCAGTGCTGAAACCTCAGGATAGCACTGATCCTATGATTTGAGACTAACTCAAGACTAGGAAAAGTATCCAGTGGTAATTTACACCATCACATTGATTTTTCCGGTAACAACCCACCTCCAGTTCAGACTTACATGATTTCATAAAGAAAAAAATCATAAAATATTGTGGTGCTAAATAACTGTTACTTATTAGGAAAAATCTAGAGAATTGTAGTATGTTGGGATAAAGATTTCTGTGATGAGTTTAAGAAATGCTTATGAAGCTAAGTAGAGTGTTTTCCCCCTACAAGACTTCTTAGAGACTTAATAAGCTCTGTGACTCTGCAAGAGTGAGACATAGTTGCAACATTTTGTAAACTTATCTGGCCAATGAATGATTCTCCCCCTAAAATACTCGCTTATGTCTTATGGAACATGACTATTACTTTGAAAAGACATTGATTGGGGCACGTAACTGCACATTCCTTGTAGATGAAGTTGTGCCTTACTCTTTTCCTGCTGTTAACACATTCCCCAGAACATGGTAGAAACTCACTGTAACTATAATTAGCAATTATAGATGAGAATTACATTTCCTGCACTGGTGTTAGCTGTGCCCCTAAGTTGTGGCTTCACATAAGCTCTACAGACATGTTTCAGTCCTATTTCAAAAGAGAACTCTATTTAAGAGAGGATAATTATTTCTATATTTCTATAATGTATAGTTCTTCTAGCCCAAACAAATGCATTGGAAAACCTTTTTTAAAAAAAGAAGCCATATAGTTTAATTTTGAAATACGACATTAACTCTGTAAAGAAAAGCCAGTTATAAAGTTTAGAATGGTCCTTTTCCCCCTCAAAGGAGAGAAAATGTTAGTAAGTGATCATCACTCCCAATTACACACAAATGCATTTCCACTAATCCTAGAGGCTGACTCAAAGACTCGCCATATCCCAGCAGCCCTACCTCCGAGCATGTTTGCCATCTTGCCACCATATTGATTTTGGCCTCATGGCACGCAACTGCTTTTTAAAAAATCTAGTTCTATAGTAGCCACAAAGCACTGAATATACACATAGCATGCCAACACACATTCCAGCTCAATCTAAAAGCAGGTTAAAAGTAAGTGTTTATAATCCCAAACGTATCATTGCTGACCAATATGCAGAGAATAAAGTAACTAAAAGAGAATTTTTCATTAAATTAAAAATAGGACTTAACAGAAAGTGCATCTATGGTGTTTGCTGCTGTTGTGTTAATATTTTGTCTCCAGCTTCGAGGCCAGAAGCTCCGAGAAATAACGTGATATGTAGATGTTTGTTATGAATTTGGTGATGAGGGTCTTAGAACAAAATAATAAAAATATTTTAGATAGGACTTGAAAGGAGGAAAACAATGGAATTCTAAATTTGCCCTCCAGAGTTTTCATAATGAAGAGGGAAGGAGGTAGTAGAGTGGAAGAAACAAAAGGAGTAATCTTAAGACCCATCAACATTCAAATGTATGACAGCCCACATGTGATTTTATCACAGAAGTTGTCTATCTAGGGGAGAAACAATAACATAATTTCTCTAGGTACTGGTGATTGTAACACCCCTCTTTAAATGATTTTAACTTGTTCAAGAAACTATGAAAAGAAGGCAGAAACTGTTTTATCACAACTACAAAGAACTTCATATAAAACTTTAAGCTCCTAAGGGTAATCTGCTATTTTGAACTATTTTATGCAATGCCAAAAATTTTATATAGACATTCAACATATACTTTTGATGAAGTTTAAGGGGGCAATTTCCAAAAGTGTAATTTTGCTCTAGTGGTGAAAATACTTCTACTCAAAAGTCTGCATTTGAATCCTCTCTGGTTCTGTTATTTATAGGTTGTATCATATCAACCTGAACCAGACAATGAATCTCTGGATATTTAGTTCTTTCATCTGTAAAATGAGGTCCTTGGTTAAAAATTAAATTAGATTATGGATGCAAAATGCAAAAACAATCATGCATTTTCCAACTCTAGTTGGAAACTTAACACTGCCATGAAGAGAGAGAATATTTTTCTCCTAAATTAATAAGATTGTTTATGAGCATCTTTCAGTTTCAATATTGCTAAAGGTAGCACACTAATGGAAATTAAGCTTGCAAACCATCTTCTAGAACAATCATCAAAAAGGTCACTATTTTTCAAGTAAGCCCCCTTTATAAAACATAAGCAATTCCACAATTCTGCACACCACACAAAATTACTACTTAAAATACACATTTTATTTTTAAGAATGGGGGATGGGAAAGAGGCTAACAAAGAGCATTTGAAGCTACTACCTTTAAAAATAAATTGTTTCCCTTGGAGACATCAGAATTATGAGATTTAATTTGCAGGGAATAAATAGGCAACAAATGAGAAGCATGAGGGGAATGGCCAACTTGTTTGAAAAAAAAGGAAAGATCAAATTGCTCACCTGAAACTAAAAGACCTTGCATGGCAGAATACCAAAATTATACCAAATGAACAACACAAAGCAACAAGGAAAATATAGCATCAAGATCAGTAATATATTGCATGCTGGCTCAGTGTAGCCACCTCAATCTAAAAGAAGAAATGCATACACGTAGAAAACTCTTCTATAGCTCAGAAAACTCCTATGTAAAACTGTCAAAATGACTGTGAAAACAGGTAAGCAAAAAATAAGAATCATTTTGAAAACCATTTAGGGAAGTCTAAGTGTATGTCCCCCTTATTTCCATAGTACAAAATCAACAAGATCAGAAAAGGTTGAAAATGGACAGGTTGAAGCATTTCATGCGATCTATAATTATCCCCCAGGAAGGACACCTGAGATAATATAAAGGCAGGTAAAATTGTAAAGTGTCAAACTTTATAAATATGTAAGAAATCAACTATCATTACCCACTAAGTAAGATGTTCTTTTAGTGAAAAAAGAAATATTAATCGTAAAAAAAAAAAAAAAAAAAAAAAAAAAAAAAAAAAAAAAAAAAAAAAAAAAAAAAAGAAAAAAAAGAAAAGAAAAAAACACAAGTCGTGTTTCAGGAAAGGAATAGGGGTAGAATTGATTCATTATTAATTTCCAAAGAGATGAGTTTCTCTTCTGCAACATAACATTTGGGACAGAAGATTTTATAAAGTGTCTGTGAAACGGGCAACTCTTTTAGCGAATGACCCCGGGTGGGTCATTAGTCTGATCTAATGGGGTCCTTCTCATGGTCCTGTTAGAAGATCAAATGCAAAGCTTTAGAAAACTGCCATTTCCCATACATTCCGATTCCCTTAAGAGTTACACATTTTCAGCAATGATAAACACAATTCTGCAACTGCATTACAGGTTTCCATAGTATTTTACACAATGGTGAACACAAAAGCCCAACGGAATGAAGAGTGATGCCACTCTGTGAAATTACCATTACAGCACTGTGTCTCCAATCTAACAGCCATGTTTAAAGGCAACTGATGATTAAGAAACTGGTAATTATTTCAAATATATGCAGATCATTTTAATATCAGCATATTATTCCTGAGAATGAGGAAAAACTATACAAGAAGGATATGTTTCTCATCACTTACCTTGACAAATAATTTTGTTAGCCTGAAAAGTATAAGGAAGGAGAGAGAGTAAAATGATATTCTTATGAGTAGTTCCATGGATAGAACTATTCTTGTTAAAAGAAGCAAAACTTGATAAATGTGTTTCATTAACACAAATGACAGAAAACCCAAATTGCAGTGTTTATGTGTAAGAGCACAGGAGTTGGTGCCAGCAGACCTGATGTACAACCTCTCTGAAACAATTTTCTGATTTGTAAAGCAGGATTATAATACTTACCTTGTAAGGTTGATAGGAAGTATGAGGAGGGTAGCACATGAAAAGTACATAATACTGTCCTTGGCACATAAAAATGGTTGTTTTTATTATTATCAATATTGTTGATATTTTCTAGAAAAGACAGCTGTACCCAAACCAACATCTTATCTGTACTAACCAAGTATCTCTAGATACATGCAACTAAAGCCATTTCCAAGATTTATTTTCTTTACCACTTTTAACAAGTTGAACTAAAACTGTTGTGCTAGTAATTGATTGAAATTCAAGTAATAAAAACATGTCACAGCAATTGAATGATTTTTCCTCTACAAAAAACCAAAACTATATTGAAGGGGATATGCTAACAGCTTCATTTTTGGTTTTTGAGTTTTAGAAATCATAGTATCATAGTATGGAATTAAAAGTCAGCCTAATAGTTTTCAAAGTCATCAAATAAAATATATTTTCTTATTACAAGGCAACAATGGAACTGAACAGTCCCAAAGAAGTGGAGACATTCCTGTTTAAGTATCTCTTTTTATAGACTGATGACATATATGAGGACTTCGCCAATTATGTGGGTCAAAATCATGCCCTCAATGCTCACCTCATATACAGTCTCCTGAAGCCCTTTAATATATTGTATGGCCAAAATTACCCTCCAGGAGTTCACACTTCCCATTACTAACTATACACTGACTTGTGGCTCAACATTTGTATAACAAGTCTTTTCTTCTTGTAAGTTTCTTGAAGGAAGACGTTTGACCTTGTTTGTCTTTGGCTTCTACTACATTCCATACAGTAACTATTCAGTACGTTTGGAGGTTAGCAATAAATATTATACAAAAAGCTTGTGGGCACAGCCTTTGTCTAGGACACGTGGCTATGCTTGAGCACTAACACGAGTATTGATTAGAGTAGACGGTCAAGGATTTACTTCTGCAGGCCCAACACAAGCACCCAAGTCACTACTAAAGGAGAATTCTAGAGCAGATCAGGGGGACTATGACATGTTCAGTTTGAAGTGGCCATCAGAGATCAAGACCTCATAGATTTACACGTAGGAATTTTAGCATTTATTTATGGCCATGCGAACAGATGAATTCACATAGAGAGGGGAGAGGGGTATGAAATTGGAAAGAATTAACACCTAATGAACAAGATTACAAAGTAACCAGATTTGTGGTCCAGAGATTCAGGAACATTCAACTTCAATCAGAAGAAATCAAAGAAAGGAGGATGCAAAGGCTAAAAACACCCCTAAAAAAAGGATGGTTATTCAACTTCAACAAAATTCAAATCAGTACACATATCTGAGCACCTACCATTCAATTGTTCAGCAAACACGTGATTGATAAGCATTCTGCCAGAAACAAAGAACCATGAGAAACAAGACAGAGTTAACACAAGATGATGATGGACATAGAAGGCAGGCAGGCAAAGCTGCATCACAAGGATATCCCCGATGGGGCAACTTGGACATTTAGTACTTTTGATAGTTCCGTCCTCAACTACTGGTGATGTTACAACTTGGTCACAGTGGCCAAAGTCAGTCAACTATGTCTCCAACCTCTGTGCAAACTCTAATAACAATGACCTTTCCAGGCAAATTTTCCTTTGGACAGACAATAGCTGACAAAAGTTTGAGATCCATTTCTACCCCTCATTATACGTTACCATGTTGGAGTCTATGTCGGCATTTTGTAGATTTGGTTTCTTACAATCGGTTCCCTTCCGTTGGACTGTGCATGAACACAATGACAAATGACGCTTCTGGACTCCCAAGCTTAGCACCAGATTCTAGAAGCTAATGACCTCACTTGAGAAACGGTTTTGTGAAGCTCTGCCTGAATAACCACCCAATCTCACTGCTTACTGATCTCTCACTATGAATGAAACTTTCCTTTAAAGGTCACTCAACGCGACCTTAGTAAGCCTGAACAACAGGCGAAACTATTTGCCAAAGAGCAGGAGTATTTTTCTGGTGAATGCTGGTGTTTTGTTTTGTTTTACCTGCCCATATCTAATCCCAAATTGTCATGACGTGGATTTTTGGACATACTACAGAAAGAACAAAAGCAATGTGAGCACATGTTTTCAAAAATGATTTCATTATATCCGTCAGCATGGCTAATATCAAGACCTCTAGCCAAAGCTATGTCTTATATTCTGCTGCCTGGCTTGTGAGAGGAATTCTGGGGTTCCTATGGGCTACAAACACAAGCTGCATATTTGAAACTCCTATTAAACCTGAGAGCAAAACCCATCACATCATGCTTCTGTGTGCAACCCAGCTCATACATTAAAACACACTGTCTTTATATAGGAGGAGCTGCAAAGACCTAGAGTTTCCCCACAACTTGGGTTTAGAGTATACATACACTCTTTGAAAGACACTCCCCCTTCAAAAAGAATGTACTAGAAGCAAGAGTGGACACTGCTATAAAATACTGCCATTACTCAAAAAATAAAAGTCAGATTCAAGTTCTGGCATTGCTCCCCTTTTCTGTTCTTCAATTTGCTATTTCCTCCCACGCCCCATCTTGCTCCCTTCATTCTGAAAAGTAATGCCTTCTGTCATTTCCTGTTGTGGCTTCATTCCCTACTCCCACCTATGAGCCCTGCTCCCATGTTGCTCTCTCTGACTCAAATGGCAAAACTCTACCTGCCCAACAATAATCACAGGACGTTGGAACCAAAAGCATCTGCACCATCACCTGCTCCAAACCCTCCATAACCAAGGACACTCACTGGGGTCCAGAGAGATGAAGCCAATTGCCTGAGGTCAGCAAACTGGTTCCTGGCAGAACTCAGATCTCCTCATTTCCAGCCAAAGAGACTCCCAGTTTTTCTTTCATCTAATCTTCAACCATCTTCAACCATCTTAAAATAAAATCTCCATCAGATCTGTAATGTTCTCACAAACCTAATCCAAATAATCACAGTACTCTCTTACCAATATCTAAGATATCTCATTTATTAAAGTAAAAACACAAATAACATTATATTTTATCCAAGAGAAGAGACTCTGATCCAAAGAAAAAGAAACTAGAAACACAATATAACACATACGTAACAGAACCATGCTTATTGAGAAAAAGAATGAATCACAGAATTACCATATTTTTCCATGTATAAGATGCTACATATATAAGACAACCCCTACTTTTCTAACCCAATATTAAGAAACCTTCTCAATCAGTTACTCCTGTGTATCAGATGACCCCCAATTTTTGGTCTAACAATTTTAGACAAAAGTATCATCTTACACACGAGAAAACATGCTATCTTAAATTTGAGCATCGAGACACATGATAGTGACCTCTTTCTAGTGCTTAGTATATACGTGTCAGGGCTAAGTTCTGTTAGGTACATTATACTGTTGAATCCCTGTACCAAAGTAAGAAATATTTTTCTATTTTGTATATGAATAGACTGAAATTTGACAAAATTAGCTATCTTATTAATTCCAAGAGAAATGTTAGTGGTAGAGGTGGGATTTGAAGCAAGGTCTGTTTGACTCCAGGGCCCAGCCTTTCCATCACCCTAAAACACAATTTCTCCTGGAGGAAAAGTACAAAAAATCAGGACTCGTAGTAGGCAAAGGAACTTACAACTTAACATAGCTATCACAAAAAGTTAATTCTGAAAATAATGGAAATGCCTAAATTTCCAAAATGCTTTTATATGTCATATCCCATGTAATCTTTGCCACATATGTAATACTGGCATATAAAGAAAGTTCATTTTGCTTTCTTCATGCTCCTGTTCTTTTAAAAATCATTTTCAGCATCGTGAGAAATAGAGTGAAATAGAGCTTTGATTCAATGGGCTTCACTCGGCTATTTTCGTAAGCTTACAGAAGTTAACCAGTATTTTTTCCTTGTTTTTATAATGTTATGTTACAGCAATTTGAAAATAACACAGAACATATTTTGTTATGCAGCTGCTTTTAGTGAAGTACTAACAGTTTCCCAAGTCAGAATGCTTTTCTGTTGATTTCTCCCTCCATTCCCCAGGAACCATTATGGATACCTTCTAACCATGGACCAGGTCAACTGCATACTCTGCATGCTTGTCTATGCCCCTGACCTTCGGAGAAGACAAGGAGAAAATCTGTACTTATTTATGCCAGGGCTTAAGCCCCAAATGGCTAGTACAGGCTTGAAAAGATTCATGTAGTAGGAAAACATAATGTCCAAGTTGTGGTCACATTTTACAGAGAGACACTCAAAATGAGTAAGAGACTTGTCCAAGTTCACACTGTTACAAAGAGCAAAGCTGAGGCAGAGATCCTGGAATTATACCTCCTGATACACATGCGTGCTTCTAGAAATATCTTTTTTCTTATTGAGCTAACACCCTAAATGGAGCAAAATTAAAGTACTGCTGAAATTCACCACCAATGCTGCTTAATAGGTAGGTATTAAACATGTGTAGGGCATTCAACAGAGATCCGTGATGGGCAAATTCAGAAAAGAGTTCACAAGCAAAACTAAAAGTTAGTTAGGGGCATAGATAATAAAGGAAAACCTACTGCAGGTGACATCTTTGACAGCCAGGCTTACAGGGCAAAGGGCAAAATGAGAGGAAAGCTTTATCAAATTAATTAATAAAAGCCAGGAGCCAATCTGGAGGATTCACTATTCAAATCTCAACTCTTCTAATTGGGGACATTCAAACGGACAAGTATTATTAGATGATTCCAAATAGTTATTTTTATAAACAATAGTGGTTTAAAAAATTTTTTTAAATGTTTATCTATTAAAAATACATACAAAAATATTTACAGGTAAATAATATGGTGTGTGGTTTCCTTTAATGCATTTCATCAACAAGCAAATAAATACATGATATGTGATTCAAATTAAGCAAAGTGGCTATGAATTGATAATTGGTAAACTGGATGACAGGAAAGCAATCGTTCACTAGATTATTCTCTTAAAAAAAAAGTCTAGGCTGTTCATTACCAATGAGAATAAAGTGAAGGGTTTAGGTAGTACACATAACACACGATGAGCCACAGAATTGAGAATTTCCCATTTCTAATTCTACATAAGCTTTTCAGAAATCCCTACATGGTTATATTTAACAATTTAAGATGCTCCCAACATTCCTTTCCCCTTATGTTTGTATCAAGGAAAATGATGATTTTTGAAACTATACGTACCTGTAATACATGCATTTTTTGCATTTGTAAAAATAGTATTTACTCACAGATGTCACCCCAATTAAAAAAAATAGTATTTACTCAACTATATCATTCATAAAGTTATATCTGGTGACATAACCCCTGAGAATTACCAAAGAAAAACAATAAAGAGCCACTAATTTCAGAATAGTATGTAGAAAGCACCAGAATGAATGAATGATCAGGAGACACACATAATTATGATGGATACAACTCTTACTCTGCAAATTCAAGTCACTCAAGCCTGGCGTCCCAGTGTCACATCTGTGCCATGCTGAGACTGGGTTCCATTACATGCCACCCAAGGTGTCCTGGTTCTAACACCCCACAGGCTGACGTCTTTCTTCCTGTGTACATCTGTTCAGGAACTCAGGGCTCACCATAGATTATGACACCTCCAACTTCAGGAAGGCCCCAGGCCTCAACAAGTCTTGCTGATGGAACAGCAAAGAGACGTGTATTTCCGGCCTTTCTCATCGGATGTGAAGGAGGCAATTCCACACAAACAGGCAATCTGAGAGGGCTGCCCGGGTCACGTGGCAGGGGTTATCCTCAGGAAACAGTGCAACGATGTGCTCGGTCTGTGACAGATCTGTATGAGGAGGTTCCAGGGACATCGACAAAGGACACGAGCCCTGTGGGGGGACGTGGAGGGAGGCAGGCCGGTAGGGAAGCTGCTGCTGCTAAATCAGCCCTGCGCACAGCTGTCCCCGGGTGGCTAAGGTGACTCCACCCAAGGGCCCCTGGTCCCCAGGAACAAGCCTCCGCCCAGGTGCCGAGGTGATTTACAGTCAGCCTGCGAGCCGCGGGGGCAGGGCCTGTGGGTTTGCGATTCCTGGTGCGGCTCCTGCACTCTGGACGGTGTCTGACATTCTCTCCGTGTGCTCGCTGGGAGAGTGGCAGTGACACAGGAGGACATGGGAAATAAGAACATGCCTGGCACTGTGCACACACTAGAGCAACAGGTCATTTCCAGGAGTACATGTAAAAACGGGCTTTTTGGATACTAAAGGGGAAGGGGGTTTGGACAGTTAGAACTAGAGAATGCAGAACAGGAAGAGGAATGAGTTTGCAAAATGCAAGAGAAGAGAGGAAACCAACGAAGCAGCGAAGGGGCTCTTAAAGGAGGGGGGCCCACACGGGGACGGAGGAAGCTTAACTAAAGCGGAGCGACGCACCCTGTCGTAGCTGATGTTCCAAGTCGCCAGTTGTGCGAACTGGCGAGCGCTTTACCCACACACTGAAGGCAGCACGCCGGACCGGAGCTCCGGGCCCGGACAAAACCACACGCAATGAGGTAACTGCAGTGTCGGTGAGAGCTGAGTACGCTGACGGAAAGTACAGCGAACAGGAGTTGCTTATCAAATACATAGCCTCAAAATTTATGGTTATTAGTAATCAAATTATAATCACATCTCATAAACATATTGGCATTTCAAATTTTCTGATTTTATTCTGGAATCTATCTGAAGTCAATACTTTATTCCTAACATACTCCAAGCCATGGAATGGTAGGAACATTTTATACTTTAACAGTGTATATTAAAAGAAACTAAACTAGTAACTTCTTAGTGATCTATTCATGCAAACACGAGGAAATGTGTCTCTCCAACTTTTGGTAGCATACACAGTAAGACAACTTTTGAAAACAGACTAATTCCTAAAAGTTACATGGTAATATTTTTAGCCTTACACACAAAAATCCAATTTTTCTTTACTAAAATCCCATGCTATTTATGCTCAATGCTAAATATGTATTTCTTCCAAAATTTAATAATGCATATGTATTACTTGTTCTGAAAGTTACAGCTATGAGCAGTTAAGGAAAATAAAACAACTTAAAATACCTAGTTCTTCAGATGAATTTTCTTCATCCCAGAATGCCCAGAATGCCTAGTACTTAGAACATCACCTAGTATCACCCAATGTGTTGTAGTGAAAGAAGAGAAACAGGAAGCGATATCAAATAAATAAATTAATCCAAGAAAAAGTAACACATTTTAGAAGCAATCTTCAGAGGAAATCAAGTATCTCAGATAACCATTTTGCCCCAACCCTTCATTAACCAAAGACTGTAAAGCAAAGGAATTTCCTCATACCTAGAAAGAGTAAACCAAATGAGAGAGAAAAGACATGAACAACAGTTAAGTATCATGGCTACACAGGACCTTTAATTGAGTAATTAACAGTGATTCTCAAATTATAGCACACATAGGAGTTACTGAGGGGCAGAGGGAAGAATACTTGGTAAAAAGCAAATGTCCAGGTGCCAGCTGAGAAATTCTGACTTTAACGTGTATCTGGTGAACCCCCCAGAATCTCTGGAAATTGGATCTGGATTTTTAATAAATTCCCCAGTATGTAAAGTATGGCATAGGGAATAGTTACTAATACTGTAGTAACTGTGGATGGTGTCAGGTGGGCACGAGATTTATCAGGATGCTAACTTCGTAAGTTATGTAAATGTCTAATCACTAAGCTGTGCACCTGAGACTAATATAATAGTGTATGTCAAATGTAACTGGGAAAAACTATCCCTGGACAGTTCTGATACTGTTGGTTCATGAATTATCCTTTGAAAACCCTGGGCATCTAATCAAATTTTCTTATAAAATGAGAAAAATTATACCTAGGGATAGAATTCAGATATTGAGTGCTTTTTCTGCTACACCAAAAGGAACTAAAGTACAGCAGGGAGAAGGAAGAGGTGTAGGAGAGGCTGGAGAACTAGAAACAAGTTTTAAAGTGTTTAATTGTAAGAGCTAGATACCATCTGGATTTTCTTTGCATATCAGCTAGTGAAAATGTTTGCCACAAGTGACTCAGTTTAAGCAAATCCTTTGGCCTAAGTTTTCTTTCACTTCAAAGTATCAATGCTCCAATAAGTTTACACATGCCCTAGAAGAGGGGTGCACAGGTGAGTGGAAAGGGGTGAAGTCAGTGCCATAAATCAATCACCTGAGTAAACACTTTAGATGAAGAGATTCTCAAAAGAGGTTGAGAAATATTTAAAGTTTTCTGTAGCAGTTATACTACATTGAAATACAATTCATATCCCGTACAAGTCACCCATTTAAAATGTACAAAAAAATCTATAGCTTTCGTATATTCAGTTATGTAACCATTACCAAAATTTCAGAACATTTTATCACCCCCAAGAAACCCCATACCCATTACTAAGTAAATAACCCCTACTGTCTCCTTCCTGCCCCAGTCCTAGGTAACCATGAATCTACTTTCTGTCCTTTATTGAGTTCCCTATTCTGGATATTTCCTATCAATAGAATAATATGTTGGCCTTTAATGCCTGGGTTCTTTCCCTGCACATAAGTTTTCAAGGTCCATCCACTTTGTAGCATGTAGTTGTGTGTACTTCCTTTTATACTGCCAGAAAATGTATTTTTAAACCAAATGTTTATTTTTGTAATTTATTTTTTATGTTTTTAATTTATTTTTTTATGTGGGGAGCTCCCTGGATGGGAATCGAACCCAGGCTGCAGCGCTGACAGCACCGAAGCCTTAAGCCACTACACCACCAGAGAACTCCCCTAAACCAAATGTTTAGAGAGAAAGAGTTCTTATAAAAGCCTTTATTTATTCATGCATCAGGTTAATAATATACCATATGTTGGCAGCTCTTATTTTCATTAAAGAATGGATGCTATTTTGACATGATTCAATACTACCAAACATATTCTTGGCAATTTTTACTCATAGCTATGAATAGACTCCAACTAAAAACACGTATTTCATACTATACTTTTATAGTGACAAAATACTTTTAATAATTTGTTCTTGGCAAAATTATATCATTATAAATGACAATTTCTACAATGGCCATAGTCCATAAAAAGGCAAATATTGTATGTGAAAAATAGTACTTCAAACCAAAATATAAATTTGCAGTTACCCTGTCCTAAAACATCCACTAGGGTCAACAGGTTCCCTAAGATGCAATGAGTTTAATCATTGATGTCCGAAAATATAAATTCCAAAAGGACAGGGACAATTTACTTGCTTTAGATAGGTATCAATCACTCAAGGCCAGTACACTAAGAAAATATTAGTTTTTAGACTATGTTATATATTATATGGGATGATATTAGTTTGATATGATATTGAATAGAGTTTATTTTTATGTAACTTCCATATGAAATAACTTATACTCACTTTAGAAGCATGAAAACACAGAAAAATTAAAGTTATCTGTGGTCACACAATGCATAGAAAAGCCACAACTAATATTTAGCACATTTCCTTCCAGGGTGCCCGGGGTGAAGTAGGTAGGTGTATAAATAGGTATATTAATTAGTATACTGAATATATATAAATATATTCTGTGTATAAATAGGTATATTAATATACTGAATATATATTTCAAGTCACATTTCAACATTGCTTTTCAATAAAATTAATTTTTATATATATTTAAAAGGCCTGTGAGTATTAATTTCATGGATAATACTTCTGCAATCATGTTCACATGATCTTATTTATAATATGTGACATGTAATATATGCACTAGGATTGAAGGAAAGCATACCCTTGGCAAGCAAAATAAGTACCAACCTTTTAAAAAGTGTAATTATGCCTCTATCAATGAACTTCCTAACAGCAAACAACCTTCATAGGTAGAAAAAACAAAGCTCTCCTATAATCTGAAGCTATGCTCATGTATACTTGACAGAGCAAAAACATTTTCTTGCTCACATTTATTCATCAGAGCACAGGGCACAGTATATACCTGGGTGACCTTAATAAGATTTACTTTGGCAATCCTAGCCCCTCCTTTCCCCAATGCCCTCCTAGTGGCACCCCCACCCTACCCACTTCACCCCAGCACCCTGTGTGTCCACTGCTCTGCCTTACTGAAATCATAGAGGGCAGACAGGATAATCCTGGGCTTGATGCAGCAGCCCGGGCTACTTATTCATCACAGTTCTAAGAGCACCCTAGATGAATCATTTCATTATTCAAAGCACATCTGCCTCAGCAATAAAAATGAAAGCTCTACACCGGTGGTTCTCTAAGTACCATCTGCATCAGCATTGTCTACAAACTTGGCACATGCTCAGGGTCTTCCCCAGTCCTACTGAACCGGAAAACTCCGGGGGTGGGGGTGGGGCAACTGTTTGTTTTAACATGTACCATCCTCCTGGTAGAGTGTGACAGCCACTGCTCTGCACTTCTTTGAATCTCCTCTTCACCTCACCTCCTCCTCTACCCTCACTATGAACTGTTGTCCTGGCTTCCTACTTGTCTCAGAAAAAAAAAAAAATCAAGCAAAGAGGACTGTAGACTTGGTACAACACAACCAATCCTCCATTGTGAGTTCGCAGCTAAAATATCCTGCCGCTTCCACAACCCTTCTAACGCTAGGCCCTCAACTTGCACTTGGTCCCATCCTCTCCCCGACCTCAAGTACACCACTTCACTCATTCTCCATTCTCTTCCACTCGTCAGTGTGTTTTTCTTCAACTGGATCATTTTCATTAGCACACAAACTTGCTGTTATTTTTCCCATCTTGAATTCCTGTTGACCCCCACTTTCCTTGCTAGCTATTGCCATCGTTTTCAAAACCTGAGGTATGATTAACATACAATAAAATACACAAATTCTAAGGGTTCAGGCTACTAAATGTGGTAATATTATAAAGCCATCCAAACCAAATTACAAAACATCTCCATCACCCAACAAAGTTCCTCTCTGCCCCTTTTCAGTTAATTCCACTACACCCACTCAGGCCACAACTGATCTGATTTACAGAACCTAAGATTAATTTTGTCTGTTCTACTTCACAGAAATGAAATCATACAGTTTGTACCCTTTTGTGTCTGGCTTCTTTTGCTCAGTATTAATGCATATGATATTCAATCATGTTGTCGTGTGGTATCAGTTGTTCATTCCATTTTTTATTGCTCAGCATTTCATTATATGAGAGTTGTCCAGAAAAAATCCAGCCGTAAATGCCTCTATTTTTCATGTTACATGGCTGGATGCTTTCTGGATAGCTCTGGTATGAATATACTATGCTTATCCGTTTGCATGTTGATGGACATTGACTGGTTCCAGTTCTTTATATGAGGACTGGTGCTACAATGAACATTCGTGTGTAAGCCATTTTGTAGACTGATGTGTGTTTGGTAAAGAAACATATACAATGAGGGAAGCTGGGTTTTGTGTCCTGAATAAGTCATCTATTCTTAAGTTTCAAACTCAGTAAAATGCAGGAAGACCTGTTAAAGACACTGACTATTCAATCAAAAAGTCTGTCACTAATGACTGCAAAGCTGAAGAGTTTTAAAGCATTTGAGAAAAATGTATGACTTATATCTTTAACCATAAATACTATACCAAACTTTCTTTCCATTTCTTACTATCCTCACCCTAACAATGCTTTCTGCCTAACGTGTTGACAACTACATGTAATTAAGAATTCCTCCAGACTTCAAGGAACTTCTGGTGTAACTGATAAAATTTTTTACTGCACTGTCCTATCTAATTGTAAGTGTAACAAAAGTATTTTCAAGGTACAATGCTGCCCACATGAAGACTGATAAGATGATGAAGACACTGTTAGGTATAGTGCCCAAGAGCACAGACCTTGAAGCCAGACTGCTTAAAGTCCCCGGGGCATTACTTACGGCCTCTGAATCCCTGAGCAGGTTGCTTCCTCTCCCTGTGCCTCAGTCTCCTCATCTACGAGACAGAGATATAATAGTGCCTCCCTTATAGTGTTTTTGTATAGCTTAGTATGTATAAAGCACTTAGAACAGTGCTTTAAACTATAAATACTGATGATATACTTTATACTATATATTTCTATTACCAAAATACATATTAATCTTTGTCATCATTATTATCATCTTCAGTTCTCCTAGGGATGTGAAAGTAGTAGAAGAGTTTTAAAGTCTTTAAAAGGGGGCTACTGATTGAGCTGAGCCATAAAAGGTAAGTAAATAAAACAGCATGAACACAGACACTATCAGGAATACCACTGCATGGTTGAGGAAAAGTAATAAGGAACGCTAACTAAAATACAAGTCGTAAGACAAGGGTACTAGGAAAGGGAAGGCACATAATGAGGGTAGGATATAGAAGATCCTCATGTATCATGGTGAAGAATTTCATGTAACAGAGAGAAGCTGCCATGTGTAAGTAGAATATAACATGATCACATACAACCTAAGGGGGTTGACTTGGTAGATGAGAACGCACTGCAAGGGGGAGCAGTGTGAGGCAAGATGGAGAGATCAGTTAAAAGACAACACTCATGAAAGGGAAGGGAGCAGGAAGGGGACAGACCAAGCAACGTGGACAGGAGAAGGAAAAGAGGAGCCTAAGAGAAGTCACAGAAGAATCAACATCATTTGGTCACGACTGGTTGAGTAGTCAAAACGACGACCAGTTTTTTTGTTTAAACAATTTGCAAAGTTGGGAGTAGAGGAGATGGGATTTTTAGGTAAAGATAATAAGCTCAAATATTGAATTTGTTAGCACTTTCAAGTTGAGTTTTTCTGGGAAAAAAATTAAATGTATAGGTATGAAATTCTAAAACTATTTTAGGGTGAGTATACAATGTGGGAACTATGATCACAAAGGTGGTGGTTAAACCCTAGGTGTGGAAAAATTAGACAAAGTACACAGTAAGAATAAAAGAAAAAAGAGTGGAAGAGATTCTTGGAAGAATAATAGTCCTTGGGAGTATGACATTTTAATGTTAGCAGAAAAAGAGGATAGTGGATAACGACACCTTTCTACCTTGCTATCAATAATCAGAACATGCCCATCACGATCATTCATGTTCCCTGCTAGGCACCAGCACAGACATGGACCCAATTAAGTCCAAAGGAAAGTATGGTGGAAAACTTCTGGGAAGTTTTTCCTTATTTATATGAGAAAGAAAAAGAAACGACCTTTATGAAATTGCTGAACTAGATCTGCATCACCTAGATCTGAAGTTTGTCCTACTTTTGGACTTTGTGCTATGTGAGAAAATAACTCCCTTTAATGTGAGCCAGACTGAGTCCAGATTTCTGTTATTTGAAATAGAAAACACCCTAACTGATATAAAATGTATCCATGCTGGAGGATGGAAAGAAATCATTAGACTGAAAATGGAAAGAGTACAATTATTGAAATCAAGAAAAAAAAACTTCAATATAGAAAGACAAGAAAAAGATATATAGTATGTGTTCTATAAATATGTGTATGTACATACAAACATTACATTAATATATATTTCCATATACCTCAATATAGGTGTGCTCCCTCTTTGCATTAAAGAAGGCACGATTCAGAATAATAAAAATATAAGGGCTATAAATGTCTATTCAATATGTTCTCCTATACAAATAAAACTAAAAAAATTTTTTTCTCTATTCAAAGTCTAACCTGATGCCTGACATAAGATTGCAGTAAGTATTTGTAGGATGAATGAAAACTCATTCCCATAGGGTAAAGTGTTTTATTTTAGGCTTCTTTTTAAAAGCTTGACTGATCAGTTTCATTTTAAAATTATTAACTATGGGAGATGGTCTCTCACTTATAGTCAATAAATACACACTTTCAAGTTTAGGAATCATTACTTTTGTGGGGGCATGATTTGATATTTTTAAGTATTACTACCTAAAAGTTAATGTTCTGGATTGTATAATACAGATTTGATGTAAAAATATAAAGATATAAAGTTACTACTTACACTAGGCTCTATCATTCAAAAATGCCATCATAAATTAAGATGAATTTCATAGGGATTGGGGAAGACATTTTTAAACCTGGATAACTCCAGCTTTCAAAGGAACAGAAATCTACCAATGCCTTCTCCACCAAAGGATCAGGTTTTAGCAGAAGGCAAGAAGAAACTATGAGAGCCTTATTCCTCATTCTTTTCTAAAAGAGAAATCACTATCTCCCACAAGAAAGGTCCACAAGTACCAAAAAGTTCAGATTAATAGCAAATGACAATCGTCTCGTAGTATAGACCAATGGAACAATTTCAAGCAAACCTAACATTTCAAGCTCAACGTCCTATAAAGCTATACTGAGACCCCTGAGGTTGAGGCTTCTAACAGCATTAAACAGCCTTAGTGCTCAGTGTTTCACACACCAGCACCATTGCCATCACCTGGGAGCATGTTGAAAAGCAGATTCTCGGGCTCCACTCACAACTACTGCAGTTAGAGAAGCACATTTACAGAGTATTCTCCACTTGCCCTCTTGCTTAAATTCTCATAGAAATAATATAGAGCCCATGACTCATCATGGCCAGTCTCACAGTTCCAGTGCAGTGCTTCAGTGGTTCACTGCGCGCATAAGGCTCCAGCAAAAAGCTCAAGGCCAATAATCTGATTCAAGACCAAACAATGACATGATAGCTGCTGTTTTATTAAGTACTGTGAAAAGCACTAGATGCAATTTTTAATACTTAGACTAAAGAGCAAATTTCTATGATCTTACTGCAAATTCCAATAAAACAAGAAAAAAATTTGCAATTATATGATTATATGAAATGAGGCAAAGAGAGTTAAAAGACATCAAGCCTCAAGCAGAGAGGCAACCATTAGTTATAAATTTTTCAGAAGACTCCCAGAGGTTTGTCTTTAATAATTAACAGGGCTTTGCAAATTCCTATTCCAAAAGGCATTTAATAGGTGTTTTTAAACCTGATGTAATCTAAATTAAGGACAGATCCCTGGTGTGTGCATGTTTCATTTTTCTTTTTCTTTTCTTTGTCTCCACTCCCAGCCTCCAGATTTACAAAACAGCGAAACTGCCTGTCTCTAATTTGTATGCCCAGGGCCAGCACACAAAGGCTCTCAATATTAGATGAATGAATGATCCAACACAAACAACAATGATTGTTTGCTCCTCTAAATGAGTGATTTATTTTTGGGTAGAAACCAGAAGTAACACCACCAAAGTTCACTCTAGAACTCTTGTTAGACTCTCTAGTCATCCACTGAGCCCAAGAGTTTCCCTGAGTTACTAATACCAGGCCGTGCTTACCAATTCAAACAAGTACTGGGACATAAAAAACATTTCCTTCCCCTCTCCATGTATTGAACCAACATGCTCTAGGCAGACTCCATTATGCTCAGAATGACAGAATCATGAAGGAAGTCCTTTCCTCTGTTTTAAGCAATTTGGTTGCTACAAAATAACTAAAGATAAAAGAGAGTATATTAGAATAAGCAAGACAAAATTAAATGGATTCTGCTTACTATTTCTATATAATTTTTATTTTTTCATAATTAGAAAACTTTGCCGTGTTCCATTTCTGGAGAAATCTAATCTGCTCACTTTTCTCCAAAATGACTTCAAGAAGGAAAGAGTCCACATAAAAATCAGCTTCTGTTTTTATTATTATGGCTCAATTTATTCAACTGTAATTATATTAAACAATAGAGAACATTCCTTCCCAAATAAGAGACATGCTGAATTTCCATTTGGTATTCCTTACACTATCTTTTCAGATTAAAAAAAAATAAAAATAAAAAATAGATCCAAGGAGAAAGACACAGGCATAGGAAGTCTGAACTGCTGGGCTGGGAGGGACTTCAGAGGCAGATGAGAGAACAGGACCTGAATTTCCTATTTCTCAGCCATTTGTACTACATCTCTGCTTCCCAATTTACAGACAGACCCTCACCTCCTCATGCTCAACTCTGAGGAAGGACTACTGCAGGAAGAATTTGTTTTTCTTTTTGAATACAACATGGGCTTAGCAAAAACATAAAAAATCATATCCCAAATGATTTATAATAAATTTGCACATCAATCCTCTCAATGACATACTCGAAAAAAGTTATTGTGGTCACCCTGGTACTTACAGTTAGAATGCTTCATCCTAAACGTCAACCACACACAAACTGAAGTCCCAGAAAACTGTGTGCAGATTTTGCTCATCCACATTTGGCATATACCCGTAAATGAACGTAAAAATGTACAAAGCAATAATCCTAGTGGACTTTCATATATTCATGATGAATTTTTTAAGCTTTGTTCTTATTTCACTTTGGCATTCCTATACATGGCTGTCTCGAGGTTCATATAAAAAACAAAGAAGACTCCTTAGTTTAGGATTTTGAGCAATTAATATTCACCCACTAAAAATGTTCAGTTGATTAGCTCCACAACCATCTATTTTAAATCATGCTCAGGTTCCCTACACAACTTTCAACAAACTACCCAGGGGATTCTGATGAACATCAAAGTTGGAAAAGCACTGTTCTAAGTCATAATACAGGGACTAACAAGTGCCATCCAAAGCACGATAAACTCAGCAAGACAAAATGTGGGTGCTATACATCAATAAAACATTACCCCTGTAACTGACAGTAGAACTTTCAGTACCTCTCCGTAAAAGAAAGTATTTTTAAGGGATTTTACCTGCAACTGAGTCTTGCTGCTTGGGGAGAACATCCATTCCCCCCTCCCCCATCAACTCCTGACAATCCACCCACAATCCCCACCCTTCAAATTGCCTCCCATCCTCTCTCCTCCTCCAGGTTTTCCCTAAACCTCTTTCCCATTTCCATGGTTCTACCCCAGACCTGTTTCACCTTTCTTTCTCCTTGGATTATAGGGCTTGTTTCACCTTCCATGTAGGATAACAATTGCTCCTCACACACTACTGAGCTTTAGTAGCTCAAAAAGAATTTCATAAGAAATAAACTCCCATTTACAAAGCACTGTTTCTCTGTGATGTACAAGTTTGTTTGTTTGTTTTTAAATGTGGTTGGTTCCCTGGCTGGGAATCGAACCCAGACCACAGTGTTGAAAGCACCGAAGGCTAGCCACTGCACCACCAGGGAACCCTACAGTTCTTTAAATACATTGAATCTGGGTATATGACTGCTAAGAAGAGAATGTTTTAGAGTGAAACTGAAAGTCTGAAGTTAGCTTACTTTTACATTTAATTCAACAATACTAAATTTTGCAATGTATACATTAGCTTTTTTGTTCAACATTCTACCCCATTCCATTGTCTTAATTGCCTGATTTTGACAAGTGGACTACCATTCAAAAGCTAGATATCAGGGGTTAAGGTGGAGGTGCAGGTAGAAGGGAAATGTGGGTGGTTATTAAAGCACAACGGAAGGTGTCCTTGTGGTGATGAAAATGTCCTGAATCTTGAGTCTATCGATGTCAAAATCCTGACTGTGATGAGTACTACAGTTTTGGAAGATACACAATACTATTAGGGAAAACTGGGCCAAGGGTGCACAGAATCTCCCTGTACAATTTCTTACAAATGTTTGTGAATCTACACTTATCTTAAAATAAAAAGTGTAATTTGAAAGAACAATGTAAAAAGCCAATTATCATAGTATGCCACTAAAATAGTAAATTTCAATGTGGCCAACAAAATACATTTGTAAAAAGATCAATTAAAGCCATGTTACGAATAAAGACAGTAGAAGCACTGTATACTAACCCAATGAAAAGAATTTTAATAAATACATGCTTGTATAATCAAGTGATTAACAAACTAGTTGCATTATCCTCTTAAACACAGTATGGTAAAATGGCCGTTTTTCTTAAGCACTGTTTATTTGTTATAATCGAAGTCCCTGCCATTGTCCCTCAGCATGTTACAGGGGAGAAAAGACAGACTGAGACGTGTTCCTGCCCTCACTAGGGTCTAGCAGCCTAGATCTCCATAAATTTTAATTGGTCAGTATTCTGGTTACTTGACAACATTATAGTCTCCCTCCAAAAGTTCATGAATAAAGTCATACCAATTTTTTTTGAAAAGTCACAGCAATCTTATTATAATATACCATGCTATACTATAAAAATTTAGATTGCTTATATTCAGCTGCATTTGGGGACCTGTGAGTAGCAGTTATCAGTCTTCTATAAAGCACTGTAAGTGCATGTTATATATACAATCCATATTTTCATAAACAGTGAAAAAAGGGAAAGAAAACTAAAAAACTCAAC
Organism: Lyroderma lyra; assembly: GCA_004026885.1. NCBI lineage: Eukaryota > Metazoa > Chordata > Mammalia > Chiroptera > Megadermatidae > Lyroderma > Lyroderma lyra. The sequence continues at coordinate 47,175 of PVJL010001879.1, forward strand.
TCTTGAAAACTATAAGCAATTGGTGGGACATTATGAAATGTCATAACCAAGAATCAATCAAATATCCAAAAAACATCAATTTGCTTTGACCTTTCCTGCCCAGATTAAAATGTGAGAGATGTGGAGAGAAAACACCACCTTAATGAAGGCTGTTTAAAACAAAATGCTCCCTAATGCTGGTACATCTCTCCACCCCCACCCTACACACACACACACACACACACACACACACACACACACACACAGTTGTATAATTAACCGCCATGTATCCATTACTTGGCTTTGCTGATTATCAACAAAGACAATCTCGTTTCAGCCACACTGCTCATAATCCTTCCGACCCATATAGCTACTGAATTATTTTAAAGAATTCAGAAGCATCTTTCAGAAATCTAGGTTCACTAAATGCCATCCATTATAAAACAGACATCTACGGCATTTATCAAAAATCAGAGAGCTTGACTCAATTACCCAAGTTGCTGCTGCAACCCATTATGTTTTTTACTTCAGTATAATTGACATAACATTAGTTTCAGGTGCACAACATAATCTACTATTGTATATATTGCTGCATACATTTTTGAAAAAGCTACAAGCTCCAACACTTTGGTTGACTTACTAGTAATATAACATTACAGATAAGGTGGATGTATGCTCCGTGATTAGAGTAGTTCCAAGAGGAATGATCTTTGACCCCAAACTTTTCTGCTCCCATTCCATCCCCCACAAACGTCTTAACTAAATTTTACCATGAAAGTTGCTCATCTGGGTTTTATAGACTGCATTTTAGAAGGTGGGGAATGGAGCAGCTGCCAATCGTGTATATCAAACCTTAAATTCGTGCTCCAATTCTTATTGGAGATGGCAAAATAAAAAACAAGAGTTTTGATTTTTGAAAGGAACTGGGAATATAGCTGAAACACTACCTGAGGACACCAGACACACAAAGAGGGGAGAGGGGTCCTAGAAGAGGAGACGGATCCCAAAAGCTATTTGGCTGTTTAAGGTGCTCTAGGCCCAACCCTAACAGTAAATGCAGAGCCTCTGCAACAACATTTGAAAACAGAGTGAAGTCTTGAAACAACAGAAACCCTGCAGCAATGACACTCAAGGTAAGAGGAGCACCAGCACAAAAACAACTGGGATGTTTTAAATGCAGATTCCTGGGTCCTGCCCCGTACCCAGTCAATTAGAATTTCTACTGGTGAGATCGAGGAATCTGCATTTTATAACAAGTACCTCAGATGATTCCTAAAAGTGCCAAAGTGTGAGAATCATTGCTTGAAGAACTAAAATTCTCACCACAAAATCTTTCTGTCACATACACACATATGCAGCACTTCACAAATAATTGTGATAATTTTATACCATGATTAAACAAATATTACTCATTAAAAACACTATCTACCTTCAGAAATAAAAAAAAGCCATATAAATATTTTGCCTTCTAGGACTTTACAGTCTCAATTATGTAGTCATTAAATTGAGTCATTAAAAAGTAGAAAAAAAAGGACAACATCAAAAAACAGAGACGGGGGCTCCCTGGTGGTGTAGTGACTAGGCTTTGGCGCTCTCAACGCCATAGCCTGGGTTTGATTCCCAGCCAGGGAAGCACCAAAAAAAATAAAAAATAAAAATAAAAACAGAGAGACTTCTATGCTCAAAAGCCTACTTTACCTATAAAGCAGTCCTCTGAAAGCCCAAATCAATAAATTTCTAATTGCTTTTGACTTTAAGAGGAAAGGGTGTGAAGGACGGGGATGCTGAGAGAAGACAGGCGGGGTGGGGTGAAGACAAAGAGCTGAACCCTCACTCTAGTCTGCATCTGGATAGCAAGCAAACCACGTTACAGGGAACTCACTTCCCCGAGGCAAGTCCATCTTCCTCTGCACATTGCAAACCACAGTGCTCCCAAAGCAGAACAGACCAGGGCTGTCCGGAAAGTCTCCCGCCGTGTAGCCATTCCCATTATACTGACGATGTCTGGATTTTTTCCGGACAGCCCTTGTATTGCTTCACATGAGGGGCAGCACTTAGAAATGATAAGTACACCTTTAAGAGAGGACGTGTTTCAAGAGTCCTCCTAAATAACGACAGAATATCCTAAATTTAACCAAAATAACTGAAAATACTTTATCTAGAACCTCTGACTAGCCAGAAAAGTCTTAGCTAAAGTGACAAAGCTGTCTGAAGCCTCAGGAGGAGCTGACAGGAACCACACTATATAGTGACAGTTCAGGGGGCCACAGTCTAAACTGGAAACGCTCAGCCCACAAGAGGCAAACACTCTTCTCTTCTGATAAACATACCACATCAGCAACCAGGAGGCAACCAGAAGCTCCTTGACCAACGACAGGTTCCAAGTGTCAGAGTGCACGTGAGGTACCGTACGGCTCCAGTCTGACAGACCTGAGTCATAGCCTGGATGTTCCATGTTCTGGCAGTGAGACCTAGGGCCTCAGTCTCCTCATCGGTGAAGTGGAGTAATAATGGCAAAAACTACGCAACTGTTATACAGGTTAGATGAAGTATCTACATAAAACACTTGGCAGGATATTTGAAAGCTCTCTCCTTAGCTGTCAGAACTACAACTTTAATACTTTAATATATGGAGTTGTTAGAAAAAAGAAAAAGCAATCACATGTGCATGTTTAAATACGTAGGCTTCTGTGTGACTTCATGTAACACTTTGAAAATTTATACTCATTTTTTTACTGATGTAAATAATCAGCAAAAAGGTTGATTATGCTTCTGTTAACATGTTGGTTTTTAAACTTTAGTTTTATCCTTAGAGGACTTTGGTATATAAAGAGCAATACTTTTTTTTTAATTCATTTTTATTGTTAGACTTATTGGGGTGACATCTGTTAGCAAGGATTACATAGGTTTCAGGCATACAATTTAAAGAGCAATACTTAAAGGAGATAACTATCATTAGCTAAAGAAACCTAAAAACTAAGTGCAACTTGTAAATATGTTTATCTGCTAGGATTTGCTATGAAGTTCTGCATGAAGGGAGCAACCATTAGTTATCATTGATGATAAAACAGCAGTGACACCATTTATTGCTCATTTCCTAAGTACCCGAACTATATAAGCACTATGTCTATTATTTCAATAAATCCTCATAACAATTCTCTAAGGCCAAGGTCTATTTATCACCATTTTACAAATCAGAAAACAGGTTTCTCAGAAAGTCTAAAGTCACATGTGCAAGAGCAGTGATCTCAGTCCACAAGTGACAGTCTGGAGCTTGAGCTCTTGGCCACCAACCTACATGGCCTGAAATCCAGCACAGGAAACCAATGACTCTTTTCCCACTGCTTGACCATTCCCCACCATGCGTCATGGAACCTGGAACGGGCATTATCAGTATCATTCAGTTTATCAGAAGTGAGAATGAATAATCTTACTCAGTTTCACATTCTCTTTTTGAAGTTTGCCCACTTTTACAATGCAACCCGGTCTTCACAAGCTGCTCCCCACCAGTGTCCAGAGGTCCAGGCAATATGCCCCCCACCCTGAGATGTCCTTCCAAGGTCAAACATCCCTTGGATGGGCTCATTGGAACCACCATCTGGGCTGGAGAACAGTGAGTCTTACATTATCCTTCCCAGGTAATGTGACATTAAAATGATTTCATTTTAATACACATTTCCAGATAGCTCATAAAAATAATCCTAACAGTGAGAATTTCACACTCTGAGTAGAAGCAGATGAGATGTTGAATTAAATCCCAAAATGTAAGGGAAAGAAAATGGATCTAGCAAGGTCTTTAAGGAAACCAAATATTTATTACCATCACTTTTTTTTTTGGTGACCTGTTTTATTCCTGAATGGCATGTATTACAATTACATGTTTATCCAAAATCTAAAAATAGGAGCTTTTAATGTAGTGATGAGAATAAAACCTTGATGGGCATTTAAGATCCAGGTCAGTGTCACTACAAGACCTCTATAGCATGAAAATATCTGCTTACCATAAGGCACTATGTGGGCAGCAGGTTCAGCCTGGCTGGTCACTTACAGTTCATGACAGAAGTGGGAAATGAGGCTTTGATTATGCATGGCCAAAGTCAGACAGATTAAAGTGTTTACTTTGCTTTTGGTATTTCATGCATCAATTCACTGAAGTTGACTACTCACTCTAAAGAATTTAATTACAAGTTTTAATGGGCAGAGAAAAAGACTTTTTTTCCTGTAAAGAAATTACTTTCGAATACTGCCATAAGAAGTGCACTTGAAGAATGAAGTAAAATGAAGTTACTGAACAAATGTGGTTAGGACAGTGAGAGAATCTATTAAAGCCTCATCTATGAAATATTCTTGTTCAAAATTCTAAAACTACATGCAATCAATTCTTGAGATCCAACTTCTAGTTTACAGGAAGTAGGGGAATGGAGGAGCAAATTAACAGACGCCACCAAGATGCAATTAGAAAAATGTAGAATGTAGACTATTCTACAGGACACCTGATCAAGTTTCATCAAATTAATGGTTTTAAAAAAGGAGAGAGAAGAGTAGTAACTATTCTAAAATTTAAAAGCCTTGAGTGACATAACCAAATGTAATGAGTAGAAAATTGATTGGACACTAATTAATGCAAGTAGTTGTAGTGAGTCAATATGGAAAGTTGGAAATACAGAGTAGATATTAGAAAGTATGAAGGGATAATTAGAAATTTTCTAGGTTTGATAATATTGTAGTTATATAAGAAAATACCTTTTTGCATGCACACTGAAGTATTTAAAAGCAAATGACATGATGCCTGAAATTTGTTTTAACACCTCAGCATCCCCCACTCCAAAAAATAAAAAATAAAAGGATAGTTATTAGGGCAAAATGTTGGTAACTGGGATGATAGGATTCATTAGATAACTTTTTCTTCCGTGCATGATGAAGTTTGTAAAATGTTTTAAAGAGAGAATCTAGAATTCTAAGTGTAGAAAATACTGTACATAGTTTTGAATCAACATGAATTATAAAATACATAATCTTTGAAAATTATAACAAAAGGTAGATACATAAGATTGCAAACATCAGCTCTTTCAAAAGCAAACTAAAAATTTCATTTACACAATTTGACTAAAAGGTTATTAAATGTTAACCTTGTTTTGTCCACCAAGATATATTTTTCATCAGTTTTTAATATTTAACTCATGAGGGCTAATTATTGTTTAAAATAAGCATTAGTTATTCTTCTTGGAAAATACAACTAAAAGATCTTCCTGGTCATGACTGAGTTAAGCCCTGTATTTACTGACATTCCCAACCACATTGGAGCTATTGTATATGCCATATGAGCAGCTGCTTATGATGCAAAAGCTATCAGTTAGAGGCAGGGTCCAGGGGTGGGGCTGGAGTGAAGAGATAATTAGTACCCTCATTTTTTCCCCACTCCAAATGATTCACAATCTTCCAGTACTGTTTCTTTTTTTTTGGACCACCAAATTTCCAATATCTATTTCAGAAAACTCTGAAATACAAGGCTTAGGAAAAAATAAATCTTTCTTTTGATTTCACAAAAATTCATCTTTGTAATTCCAATGACAATAAAAAATACACTGTTATCCCTAACAGATCAAGTAGCTTTGGTTTACGCAGTGAAAAGATGACTATCACTGTATGGGTACAAGTTCAAACTTGGACCACCAACCCCCCCAAAACAACCTGCTTCTACAGATGCCTGGATCAAATATCCTCATCAATTAACTATTCATATTCATTGTAAACCCCAAATTCATTTCACCAGAAGAGTAGAGCAGAAAGGGCCAGAGTGATTCTTTCATGTTTTCAAATATAAACAATAAACCTGAAGAGGATGCTCACTGGAATGGAAAATATGCAAATACAATTACTTCTTTCCCATAGAGTGGCATTGTTTAAATAATAAAGAAAGGCACTCTCCTGCTCTAAAAACCACCAAAATGATTGAGCTCTCACAAGGAAAAGCAGCTTGGTCACCATCAGCACCACTTAAAAGACTGTGCAAATGACACATATCGCAAACAAGACCACGCAAGGAAATTCCTAACTTCTAGAAAAGCTTACCTAAGATGAACAACTTTGGCTATTTTTGAACTTCTATCAAAGAGAAAGAAAAAGCTGGGGTACCTTCCAGGACTTAACACAGTGTGGAGCACGTATTCTAAACATAAACACAATTTGCCAAGTATTTCTAGTTATTATTAAGCTTCTCAGAGGATTTGAGAGAACCCTTGATTTCCCCAAGATCAAAGCCTCTGATTTCAGCAGCTTGGTGATGCAGAAACAACTTTGCTTCTAATCGATATTGAAAACTTTTGTGACTAGGAATGCCCCAATGAAATCCTGAAATCCATGATGTTAGGAACTGATGATATATTTATTGGGTGAAAGCATGTTGATTGAGATTTTAATTTCTGATGAATTAAACTAGTAATAAAACTTAACACACATGAGATTCAAGAATCCAGAATATGATTTGAGAATGGGTTCATGGCCCATTCTCAAAAGGCCTCATTTTCAAAGTTCTATTTTTACATCTTATTTTTTTAAAAGGATGTTTCCCTTCAGCAGTGAAAGTAGTTACATTACAAATAAGTTAGTGAAAAAAAATTCCATTTATAAATCATAGCTTCCCTATTTGTGAAGTATGAAAGATAACATTGAGAAAACCACCACCATAAAATATTTATTCACATATCCATTCAGCGTTTATAAATTGGCTGTTTGAAAATGTCAGATGTGCATCATGAGGGAATTTGTTTTCTATTAAAGTAATCCTCCCCAAAGATTAATGTATCACAGTAGTGTAACAATCAAAAGTTAAAAGAATCCTCCTCAAATACATAGTATGTAAACATAACCTCTGAGGAAAAACTAAAATTGAAATAGGTCAGCATTTGGCATACTCTTAACATTGAGTCTCTCTTGAGAGAAATTTCTAGAGGTAATGGCAATATTTCTATTCATTTATTCCAGATAAAGCTGTAACAACAAACCAGAGAATCCAGGTACTAAGCATGTCAACTTGAAAATACTTCATCTACAAAATACATACTTCTATGCAACATGTTTTCCAGTAACATGAAAACAAAACACAACCAAGAATTTAAATTTTTAAAATATAACTCTGATGTAATTTTTAATCATTCAGAGTGAAAAAAATAATTTTCAACAAAAAGGTACAGCCAGCTAGTAAACTGAACCCCAAATTTCAACAAAAACAAAACTGTCACTAGACTTTCTACTTCTAAAGAATTAACAATGGAAATATTTAAAGGATTTAGCTATAACGGTCCTATAATGTTAAAAAAAAAAAAACCACTTAATACTTTAAAAAGTTTTTGATGACACTGTACCATTTTAATAGTGAATTGAATAGAAATTCACATTCCTGTTTAGCTTAAAATGCTTTTAGATTTCCTTGTAAATATAGATCTAATATTTGAACATCTACATAGAAAATACAGTCTTCAAGTATTTCAAAAGGAAACTCCAATTACACTTCTTTGATTTAGAACTGTGAATTGAAAAGATCTAACAATACTCTAGTCCTTAGACTATTGTTACTTTGTGTGGGACTTTAGAATCTTCTCTTTCAGCCTAGAGTTCTTTAAGCTGCAAAAACCATTCCATGATGATCACATCACTGTACTGTCCCAGTATTTTAAATTTCATTCCAAAGTGGCCAGATGTGAAATATAAAGTGCTGTGATACAGAATGACTTAAAACACCAACAATGTTAAATGATTTCAGGTTTTTGGTAAAAAGCACAACCAACAGGACTGCAACATGAATCTCAGTGTTCTTTCTTTTAGTTGTGCCAACTAGAGATGCTTATTAAACCAGTAGAGCCACTTCTGCTGGGAGGAGCGGGGCCGCCCAGCTTGCTGTCAGGGATGGATAAAACAGACACTTACCATCTCTCTCAGAACACACACTCCAATAGTGTCCACAGTACCTGCATATCAGTTTGTCTCTAACTGCCGTCTTGAGTTTCAGTCCATAAAAGGGCAACACAATTAAGAGCCAGACAGGAACCATAACGAGCAATGACCAATGCCATGTTCACTTACCTGCAAAAGGAAAAGCAAAGGTTTAAAATGCTCTAATCACAAAGGCACAGTTACTCCTCACATCTCCACTAATTAGTTTTGACTTAAAGCAGATTATGGGATACAGAAAAAGGCGAGTACAACCTTATGGCCTTTCAGAACACCATTTGGAAACAGATGGACTCTTCTGCCATTGATAAACTACGAATTCTTTAACAGATACAAGTCAATTGGATGCAGAAGTGGAATCAGTATTTTCTTTAAGATGAGTTGATAAAGAATTCCTCTACAGTGTATTGAAGAGCAGATGTGACAATAAAACAGGCGATAAAATTAGAAATCTCTTAAAATCTTGAGGGTGTTTTCCCAGAAAGTGCCTAATGATTGTCATTAAATCAGTTGCAGCTCTTTGTTTATAGGATAAAATGATGCTAGTTATTGCTGGGATTTTGCCAATGATCTCCTAGGCAACTGACAGCTACAGGAGCCATAAATAGAGCTGCAAACACCATCCCTGTGTGCTACCCTGAGGTATTCTGCCCTTATATACGTCAGTGTGTACATTCTCACACCTTTGCAGAGTTGTTTTACCATGAACATTCCTCTTGTCTTACAGCACAGTGAATACCCCAATACTGATGTACCAGTGACATAGAACTAGCAAAACAGAGTAAAAACTTTTTTTAAACAACCCATTTCTATATCTATTTCTACCAACCTAAAACCATCATAATAGCTAACATTTTTGACATCATGTGCCAAGTACCAGAGCATTTTAGACATGCAAACTCATTTCTTTAAGTATAGTTGGTACACCATATATTAATTATAGTCATTTTGGGTAAACAGTACAGTGATTTCCCATTTTTATACCTTACAATATGATCATCCCACTAATTCTACTCCCCATGTGTCACCGTACAAACTTATCACAAGATTATTGGCTGTATTTCCCCTCACTTTGCTCACTCATTCCTCCTCATCCCCTCACTTCTGGCAACCATCCCTTTGGTCTGGTTTTGTTTTTTTTTGTTTTTTTTTTGTTTTTTTTTTTGAGTTTGCTTTTGTTTTGTCATTTGTTTTTTAAACAACTCTTAGAGGTTAAAGCTAGTATTGTTCTTATTTTCTATAAACAAGGAAGTTAAGACACAGAAATAAAGGAACTTTCTCAAAGCCATATGGCCAGGAATGACAAAGCTAAAATAAGGATATATATTCTTTTATTATCACCAACTTAGATTTCATAGATGTCTGAGTCAAACGTCAAGTTCTTTCCCTCATGGTATTCATTTTGACATATTTCTGGAAGACTGAGGAAGAATCTATAATTGTATCCTGCAAAAACCATCAAAATGACAATAACAGCTGCTTTCTGTAAGACAGAACATCGTTCCCTTACAATAAATTAGTAATTATGTAATAGAAATAAAATGTTTCCATGTATCAAAGTTTACAAATACCAAATCACTACTGCCCTTAGGTTGGTGCTATAAAACTGACCTACTGAAGTTCCAATGATTGATCACAGGATTGATACCTGGTATATGCAATGTCATAAAATGTAATAATGGAACCTTTTGTAGTTAATGGCATCTCACCTCTTTAACGTGTTCCTAATGGAAGCTATGTGCTTACTCCACTACAGTAGCTATTTCTCTTTTTTTTTTTTTTTTAACTTAAAACCATATTATTTGGTGGGAATAGTCCTTCACCTAGTGCCAAATAACATTTTCAAAAATTAAATCCACCCTTACAAAATATTTGCATTTATTAAATTTAACACATAGATCAGCAGGTAGGTAGATAGAAGATACAGATATTTAGATATAGCTTACTTGTATATCTACATATCAAGGCAAGAAAGTATCTCTCGAACATGCATAGTGTTTTCTGGAGTGTAGACTTTGGAGAGCAAACTATTCCTTTGAATGTTCCGGCATGCGTGTGGTTTTCCCCTTCACTAATAATCTTCTCACTGAGGCCAATCATAAAAAAGATCTGATTCAATTCAGAGTCACTGCCTAACATGTGCCAAGTACAATACTAAGCATTTTCACATATTTCAGCTGAATTTACTTCAGTAAAAATCCTCTTAAAAAGATATGATTCCTATGTTACAGATAAGAAAACAGTTAAAACTGAGCAGGCCCAAAGTCAACATGTCTATTCAACGGGATTCCAGCCTAAGTCTCCAGAACGTAAGACACTCTGTGGGCCATCTGCTTCCATATAACTGCAGGACTCCTTTTTATAAGAATAATGTGAGATATGCATCTGAACAAGAACATTCACCTTGAAAAGACAGAAAAGCATTCACCAGGCTTAGTCACCTTCTTTCTTATGATTTAGATTTTGGTTCTCTGTCCCACATATACTGACTGCACTGGATACCCCCTGAACTCAGGAGAGAAATTAAGCATGTATATTCATTTACAAGTCAACTTTATTTTAAACAGGGATGATCAAAATTGTCCAAACCTTTTCATTTCTGCCCTAATTTGGCCATTGAGATGTGTCTGGGATGGACATTTTGTTACCATAAGCATAACTTTTGGTTGTTGGGGAATTACACAGGGAATAAGACAAGGAGTCAGACTGAAGAATAGAAAAAGGAGCTCTAAAAGTCATTGTGTCTTTTTGTGAATTCCACGAAAAACGGTAGAACTGTTGTGGTTAATGGCACCTATACATCTGTGCTTTGTCCTACCAATAAAGTTTTATTCCAGAACTGAATAATAAAAGCTATTAGCAACTAATGGTAAAACAAATGCTTAATGCACCTTATAGAGAAAAATCTTTAATAACAGATTTATTTTATGCAAATACAGCTAGTCCTGTGTCTCAGAATATTATTTTCAAAGCATTTACTGATCACTGCACATGGCCTCTAGCTTATTATGCACATTCATTCAGAGAACAGACTATTGAGATGATAAACCTGGTTCCCCCCAGCACCAGACTGCCCTCATGCTTTTTAGCTACCGTTTACCCAACTCTTCATGTAACCATCAGCAGTACAGTCATGGAGCACCTTTTAAATGGCAGGAGACTATGCAAATTTAGTAGTATACAGAATAATACACTTTCTAAAGAGATACAAACGTCTCTGGTGGTGACAGAACATTTAAAGGTCTCAACTGCTAATGTAAACAAATCTCAGGTTAAGGCCATTTGAGTTAAGACTGAAATAGTGCATTTACAATAGACTGAATTATCTGCACATTCTAGAAACATTAGCAGCTCTCCATAGAGCAGAGAGTGTCCAACTTCACTATGGGTGACACTCGGGAAATCATCAACCATGCATGTAGCAATACAATTTGCTGGTTTCAGAGACTTTGACCTTTCCCAGCAATTAAAGAAAGTACAACAGGCAGACATCAGTCTGGGTCTTATCCTGTACACAGAAAGGTCATCTTCACCTCAACTCAATAGGGTTATTTTGCATCAGCTGTCTTAATGCAGGGATTGAAAACCAACACTCACCCATATCTTGAGCTCTTTCTGTCCCCTGCACTAAGCAATGCTAATAATATTCCTTGGATTTTTTTTTAAACTAAAGAAGATGCCTGAAAGGAAATATCATCCAATTAGCAAAAAAAAACCTTACTGGTTTTTAGATGTTACGGTGACCACCAAGTGGGAAAGTGTCATGGTATATAAGCCAGGGTTTATTTTCACACTGAGAAAATAGCAAAAAAATCTTTCCACAGGAGCAAAGAAAATTCTTAAGCGGAATTAATTATTCATTGCTACACACAGAAAATGATTTTGCTGCAGGTTCAGGATGCTATCAACAATTTCCTGGCTTTACATATCCTTAGTCTCTTAATTTAATAGGAGGAGGATTCTATCTAAGATTCCTGACAACTTGGAATCTTGAGGGAATAAAATTTTACGTAACATTACTGACTGACAACAGTTTTGATCTATAACAGAGAACTATTAGGCATAAGAAAACTACTTCTGTTTATTATTTGGAGTATAAATTATTGACCAAGTAGGAGTAAGTCCTGCTGAAACAGCTGGGAAATAGCAGTAATGACAGGCTACATTGGGGGATACCAGGGAGTTCACCTAAGGTATACTAAAAATAGAAACAATGAGGAAGAGCAATCATTTCCATAATTTAAATCATGGGTGTCCAACCTTTTGGCTGCTCTGGATCACTCTTCCAGTGGGCCACACATAAAATACACCAACACTAATGATAGCTGATCAACTAAAATTAAAAAAAAAAAAAGTCACAAAAATCTCAATGTTTTAAGAATTTGTGTTGGGCTGCATTCAAAGTCATCCTGGGCCACAGAGTGGTCATGCCTGATGATTCACACATTAATTATTATTGAAAACCAGCACCAAGGAGTTTTCTAATAATGAACAATGTTAATGTTAAAAACAATAGTTTTGTCTCAATTCATGGAATAAGGAATGAAAGAAACATCAACAGGCAAATTTGAATTTGTTTCAAGAAGCATATACTTCCCTTAGTATTTTTCTCACGAAACTGAGTCTGTCTCTCTCATGAAATTGTTGGTAACAGAGCAGCTCATTTACTTTTGTATTTCTAGTATCTAAAATAGTACCTGATCCACAAGCTGTGTTCAATAAATCAATGAAAACACATCTAGGTGTGAGGTGTTACAGTGGGCACAATGATGATAGGACATGGCTGTTGCTCTCAAAGACCTGAAAAACTAGTTGGGGTATTTAAACATAAGAACTACCAGTCAAGATTCTACTTTGTAGGAGGCTGTTTTGACAGTAAGTGCTATCATCTGTGGGTGTCTGCATCAGGAAGAGACCCCTGAAGGTTAACGGAGAAAAACGATGAGCCTTTCTTGAGCAAGTGGAAATCAACGAAGGTAAAAACTGAATCTGGATAAGTATGAGAAGCTAAGGGACATTTGATTAGACTGGGGGTTAGTGTTGACTAGGAAAAGAAAAGTAAGTTGAAAATGAAATATGGGTCCAGATGTGACAACAAAATTGTTTCAAATTGATAACATACCACCCTCCCTCCCCTATATTTATCATGCCATTTGCCTTCTTCCTACTGTGAAAATTGAAAACCTATCTGTAAAATATTTAAAAATAGTGCATAGCATTCATGGAAATGGAAATAGACATTTGTTTCTTAAAATGCGTTTTTATGTATAGCACCCCCTCAGGTAGCAGCGAGAAACAAGTAGTTACTACAGAATCAGAATACCTTAACAAGTACAAGCATACCTCGTTTCACTGCACTTTGCTTTTTTGCACTTCACAGATGTTGTGTTTACTATAAATTGAAGTTAAGATCCTCCACCAGAAAAAGATCACAGCTTGCTTTACTGAAGTGGTCTAGAACCAGACCCAAAATATCTCTGAGGTATGCCTGTACATATAGACTAATCAGTAGGTTGAGAGAGAGAGAGAGAGAGAGAGAGAGAGAGAGAGAGAGAGAGAGAGAGAGCCAAATCTAATTAACAGTGATATTTAAATTTAATAAGCTGTAAGATTCAGGCATTAAGGAATCAAAATGGCCCCCGGCCCATTAGAATGGGGCACAGCTGACTGATTTGGAGACATTCAGCCCCAGTTCTAACATTTCATTGCTCAAAACTGCAGACTATTTGCTTCAATATCAACTTAAAAAACATAATCTTTTCGGGGGAAAACAAATGAAAAAACATCTAATGATGTGCCTGACTGATTGCATGTATATGACTAAAAGTCTAAATTAGAGACATTTATGGAAGTGTACGGTGATCAGGGCACTTGAGTCCCATGTCTGCCAGCTACAATGCTGTTGCCCTGAGAGATTCCCCTCACACATGTGAACCTATTTCCTCACCTACCAAGTCAGGATAAGGAGATGCAACCCACAGCAATGCGTGGAGGATTACGTGAGATACTGTGTTAAACATGCCACATAATCTCCAGCACCCTACTCAGATATAAATTTCCAGAGACCAGAAGGTATGAAAATGATCCAGAACACTATCTTAAAAGAGAAAACTTAACTAGCCATGCTATCTTTGCCTCTCTGCTCTCATATATTGCAGAGAACCCGTCTCTATCCCAAGCTATCCTGAAGAGGTTGGCCTAGGCAGCCGTATTAGTTCTAGATGCCCCAAACCCTATCCAGAGTTGATTGGAACAAAGATAAACACCTGGTCAAGGGCAGCCCCATTTGAACTCAAATTTGAATTAAAAACACTGAGACCATATCCATCGGCCCTGGAAGCTGAAATAACAGTTATGGGAGGCTACATGGGGCCATGTGAAAGTGAATGAGAAGAAAAGTCTGTCCAGGAAAAAACAAGAGCAGATGAACTCAGGAAATCTGAGACAGAGACCATACAACTCAGACGAAAAAGGAGCTACAGTGTAGCTGCCTGATGATTTTATTTCTCAGAGTAATCATCTACTTAATGAGGTTGGAGTCCTCAGGATCCATTTCTTTAATGCCTTTAAAGTAAGCTCCTTCCTATCAGAGCTTTCTTGAGTGGGTTTCCTTTTCTTCAAGTCCAAAACAAACAGATAAAACACAAAGCAAATGAGCTCCTCTATGCTACTACTATCAACTTTACACTGTGATCCTTTCTTCTTTGAAATCAGCCATTAAAAAACTCAAAAATAAAGTAGTCAGAGCCATTAGGGGATTAAATATACCATGGGCCTGGGTGATATGCTTTCCAGGTTGCTCAGAACTATGTCAGTCTGTGTCGAAAACTTCATAAAAACACAGCAAATAAATGAAAGGTGATTCTAATAAGCTGCTTCTCTCAAATATTCCATAGGAAATTTTAAAATTTATTGTGAAGAGTTGTATCCTTGGTTGATGACGCTAGAACTTTAAGTAGGCTCTAAAATAACAAGACTGCTGATTTTTTTCCAAAGAAAAAGACTTTTGCCATTAGATAAATGTGAGTATGTTGAGCTTAAAGCAAAATAGGTTTAATGATAAATATGAATACTAGACCAATACTATTTATTCATTCAAAACATTCTGACCAAGAGCCTACAATAGCTAATGTATTATGCTAGATATTCTGGGATGGTGTAGGCATGAATGCTTCCAGAAGGCAGCTTGACATCCTAAGACAAACAAGGGCAGAAATGATTAAATCAACTTATCAACCACTTTCTAAATCTTATATTATTTAGGGAATAAAGTACGACTGTAGGGGGCATTGGCCATAAATCCTCCCAGTGGTTGCAGCCTGTGCACATTAAGCAGAGTCTGGTCTAGTCCGGTCTGGCTTAAAATGAAGGTGACATTAAGATTTGATAAGACACGATACAGCTAGAGAAAGGATCATCATGTTCACACATGACCTTTTTCTGGCCCACCAGAAGAAGGTAAATAATTTTGCAAAATAAACTGGTTACAGGTAAGGCCCAGGATAATGCTTAACTAGTTCATTTTAATAAGGTGCTTTGATATAATTATAAATCATTATTAAGGTTATCAGTGCCTGGGATTTACAGGAAGCTGTGTGTATCCCAGGTGCTCATAAACAGGATATTTTAGAACCACCACTGACTCTTATCAACACCAAGTTCTCTTCTCAAAGGAAATGGCTACAGGACTCAAGGCTAAGCAATGGAACATGAAGAATTCCTTTTTCCTCATGTTCTGTCTTGTTGAGGGTTAGATGTCTAAGAAAGCAGCTAAACAAAAAACTTGAAGCAAACCAACTGTCAAACACTGAAAGTTAATTATGTGTCATTACATTGGTAAAAACAATTTACTTTCATTGTGACCATGTGATAGGTTATCTCAATCCAATGATGATCAAAGAACTCAATTCACAACACTAAAGCATCAGTACATGTAAAAAGTAAGGCTTTGCCTTAAATCATCAAATGTTTGTAAGGGTAGCTCCAAAAAAAAATTTATCAAGTACCTTTTGCTGAAATAGGAGGAAAAACTACTTCTAAGACAATTTTATACACCTGAGGGGGCAGGTGTGGCGAGCCAGGACCTATGCCGGTAGGTCTCATTTCATCTTCACAACCCTTCCCATTTCACAGAGGAGGAAAATGAAGATCAGAGTGGACCAGGCAACTTGTCTGTGATCACCCACAGCTGAAAGACTCAAAGCCTGGACATCTATTTCAAAGCTCTTTCCACTGACTACACTTTCCTAAGGTCTGCAATTATCAGAGGTGTAAAATCAGCATATGCTCAGGCCCCTTTCTTTAGGAAAGGAAAATTCTGCCTTGTGTTCCCCTTTAGTGACTTACATGTTTAAGTTTAACTTACATGTTTGGGGTACTGGTGCCTGGTGGGGGTAGAGGTGGTGAGAAAAGAATTGCCTAACCAAGAGGGACGGCATAGTTTTATCTAAAGTTGCTGCACTCTTTCAAAATATTAGGCACTCAACTTATCGAAGTCCATCTTTGCAGTGACAACTACAGACACAGAACTGGGCAAGCTCAGGTAAAAGCGAGTTCCCTCCAGAGGAGTGGGGAAACCATTATCATGGTGTCAGCAGAGCTGGCTTCCAGCCCTGGTTTTGCCTCTGGGGAAGGGAACGTGGTGACGGAGAACACGGATGGGTAAAAAAGCAGCTGGCTATGACACATACTTCATACAGCATGCATTTTGTGCCACATGTATTTATCACCTGCACCCAAAGCTTAATTAGAAATTATAAAGACAAAAGGTATAATATAATAAAGGACATTAGTATAACCCCAGACAAGTCATTACCTTTTTAAGACTAAGTTTTCTCATTTACAAAGCTTGCCTTTTGGGATTCCTGTGGGGAAATTGCACAAAACTTTACACTTTTAAGTACTTGGCAAATTATAAAATAAAGACCAAGATAAAAAACTTTTAAACAGGAAATAAAGAGAAGTGTAGTCTGTGTAAGGCAACAGTTAAAATGAGCCTCAGGGACACACACTGACCAACCGTTTAAAGACTCCCCCCCCCCCCTGCACACAACAGAGGGTACTAAGAAGAGCGAGGCTTAGGACCCAGAGAACCCCACACTGGCCCTCTGGGTAACCTCATGCAAGTTCCTCAACCTTCCTATGCAGCCATTACCCATCTCATTGTAAGTATGGGAATACTACTACTTCTCAGGAAGGTCACAAAGCCTGAGTGGCATGGTTCGTTTGCTCAGCAAAGTCCTGGAACACAAATGTTAGTTTTTGATTAGAGTAGCCAGAACGTCTCAGTACCACACCACCCTACAGGTTGCCTGAGCCAAATCCCAATGTAAAGGCTGGGGCAAGAAGGAAATCACAGAAGAACTTATTCCACATTGCCAGAAGTTTCTGGTGTAGTCATCAAGTAATTTATGTAAAATTCACTTACTTTTCCTATCTTCAAATAACATGGTGCATATCAGCAAATGTCAAAAGGGAAAAAATAGAGAGCTCCTATTTCCCAGAAGCTGAAACACTTAGCATGATGCTAACGGGGCTGTGCTGCAGCTGCTCCAGACGCCATTTGGGCTGCGTGTGGTGTGGCGTGACCCCTGCAAGCTGGGCTCTTAAATACCTAGGAAGAGGCACCCCGCAGGCTTTCTCACTCACCCCATTATAAGAATCACCTGGAACACTGGTTGAACCTGTTGATTACTACAAACTCCCTCAATATGCATCTCCAGGGCACAGTCTTGAGACTGTGTGCCCAAATGAGCCTTGTGATTTGGCCTGTTGGGGATACACAGCACACAGCAGCCTAGTGACTACTAGGGAGAAACCATTATTTGGGTACCATTTTCCTTCCCTTCCAACCCCCCATCTCTTTGCTGGTGAAACCATTCTCGTCAGCTTTCTAGATAAACATACTCACTAATTAACCTTAATGACAGAAAGACTATTTTCACCAGAAGACTACCAATGGCTTGAATACAAATTTGCTGATAGAAAAAAATTCTTTAATTATCCAAGCCAAATCTGGCTTGCAAGGCCTGTAGGCATTTTGGTAATTTGCAGCTGATCCAAACAGGCTAGCAGGCCCAGCCGCAGTGCTGTGGGGAGGCACGGGGTGGCTCCCCATCTCACCCTTGGCTCACTTCCCAGCCTCCTTTCTATTGAGTTCCCTCTTGCCCCAGGGATGGAAAGTTAAGGTTTCTTCCCTTATTCATCATAAAAGCCTTTGCTCTAGATGCTGAAGAACACAGTGACAGAATCTTACCTTTGCCTCCTTTCTTGCCTAAGGCATAGGAGAATAAAGAAAAGCAAGGTTGCAGTATCTAAGGAGCTGAGCAGTGTCCTTGGCCCAGACCCAGTGCCCTGGGTGAGACATTAAAGAATGACAAACTCCAGCGAAGAGGCTGACGAATTTGCCTGTGTGCCTAAGGGCAGTTTTTGCAATACATAAAAACTGCCATCTATCCAGCCATCAAATAAGTCCCTGAGTGTCTTATATATTTAAGACTCCAGAAATTGCCAAAGAAAATATAATCCATGTTCAGGCACAGTCCCTACAATTGGAGGAACTTAAGAGTCCAACTGTGGCCAAAACATTAATAAAAAGGAAGAATAGACAAAAGTATGTTACAGAGGTTTGGAGGAGTGAGAAATCATTTTCCACTAACTGAACTACAAACATCTTGGAGAAATTGATCTTGCCCTTCACTTTATCAATAGGAAAGTTACTTCTCACCCTCAATTCTGATGTTTCTAAATAAAACCCCAAACAAGACAAGAGACTTGACAATTAGCTAAGAATAAGTCTGGGCATTCATCCCGGGTTTTCTAATTCTATATAAACCAACAAATATATCTACATCTACTGTGTTCCAGGCACCATTCTAGGCACTGGAATCCAGGGCTAAAAAAAGACTGACTCGTTGCCTTCAAAGATCTTATATTCTGGTGTTAATTTTATTATACCTCAGCACAGTAAGCACAAAGGCATAGAATCATAAAGGTATCACCAAGGAATATGGATGACATCAAAGCTCAGGGTGTGTGTTTAGGACCAAGAAGATGGGTCCATCAGTCATGAAATTAGCAAAATTTTATTGTCATGAAGTGGTAAGGTGTTGTATTCTGACCGCAGGCCTCAATTTCAGCAATGCTGATACAAGCACACACACAAAATCACATCACTGATAAAAAATGGTGAGCCTAAGATTCAAGCTCAGGTGTGCTACTTTGAAATCCCACACTCATCCCCAACCATGCACAGGGATGAAAAAAATCATGATGTGTCCCACGGGAAGAGACATTTCAAAAAAGTAAAACAAATGAAGGTAAAAAAAATGTTCAAGCAAACACATCTTGTAAAAAGCGGCCCGACTTACACAGTCTCCAATACGCTAACAGTCCTTTCATATCTTGTCCTATGTGAGCTTTTCTGTCCATGCTCTCTGCCTTTGCCAGCTGTGTCATGAATGACTTCAGGGAAAGCACAGGTTTTTCTATTTTTTAAATTACTTCCCGAGTACTTACGGTGTTTCTGCCCACTGCTGTCACTTACATCACACTGACTGGCAACTGCAAAACTTGTTTTTCTGAAAACTTGTGTGACAGGACCCCTTGGCAAAATCATGATGGGTCTGATTAAACTTCATTTGTAATCATGATGAGTTCGGATTGCAAGATCTCATGGTTAAAATGAGAGATTAACTAGAGAGTAATGTAAAAAGGTGGCTGCGTCATTGGATAATGGTGTGGAATTAAAGCACCCAAATCACTTTATAAGATCTTACGTTTTAAATCTAAAACCATCATCCGCTGTTTGTTACAGGCCATGCAGGGTCTAATCTGGAACCACTTTTTTCCTTTGTAATGTAAATTGATCAAAGCTGTGAGAGGGTTGCCTTAATCTAAAGATGGCCCTACCCCGAAAAGTAATTACAAAATTTCACATTTCCTAAATCACTTCCAAATAATCACCATTTACTCATTCTGTGTAGCAGATAATCAAAGCTACCAAAATACCTATCTTGCTTACATATTAGAATGGCAGCAAACATAATTTCAGGAATAATTTAAAGTGGAGAAAAAAAACAAAACAAAACCAGGTAAGCACTGCTACCATCAAAAGGCTAAAAATAGGATGGCCAAAGACATTTCTTTCACTTTGAACACAGTTTGATTAATCAGAGTGGTAAGAAATGTCAGCTCCATGGGGATTTGGGGGAATGTGCGCAGTTTTCTGAAATAAACCACATGGCTAAAAAGCAATGCAATTCCTTGCAGCTGAGCCCAGCTGAAGGGCATCCATTGTCCTACCCAGTTTTCAGGGGTCTCTGCCTGCCTCAGTCCACAAGCGCCTCTGTTGGGCCAGGTGTTTCCAATTTTATGCTTAGTTTCAATGCCCAGGCTGAGGTTCTTTCCTGCTGCCACAGGACCCCATAACAGCTCTGAGGACGGCTCAGGCTCCCTATCAAGGCATATTCCTTGTAAGCAATGCATACTTTGTGTTGCAATTTCTCCTTGCATAATGGCTTCTTACTGTCTAGCCCCTTTGTTGGATTCAAACGTTTCAGTTCATTTGCCCTATATTCTAACCCATAACTGTTTTTCATTTAAATATTTGACACTTGACTTTTCTTTCTTCACCCAAGCTTCAGATTTTTGCCCATCATCGGGCTTTGGTCTGAGTCTCTGCTCTAAACTGCGGAGTTTCAGATCCTCTGGTCCAGCAAACCGGAAGCTCCTACATATTCATTCATGTCATCTGGGATTAGGGGCTCCGAACCCCATCCACTGGCTCAATTTTTGTCATCTGCTAAATGGAGATAATAATGCCCCCTTTATAAGGCATTATAAGGTTGGTAGGAGTTACAGGATAATCTATTTAAAGGTTAAAATGATGATTCTTATATGAATATAAATTAGCATGTTTCAAAAATTTCATGGAAGTTATTAAATTAATGAATGAACCAGGTCGCAGAGTAGACATATAAGCACTGTGGAATGAATTAATAGATATTAAACCAGCCACTTCCACAAGGAAGATGAGTGGTGAAAACTGAATCTCAGTAAGACAAAATTTGTTTGCCTATCAGTTTTCTGCAACCTATTAAAGGTAATGAAAGACACACACACCTCTAGAGAATTAGGTAACTTGTACAGTAGACATCATCTTGAAAAGATCCCCAGTAGTCTTTTTTTGCCCACAACAAAGTCTTTTGCATAGGGGGCACATAAGTAGTTTGGGGCAAAAGAACTTTGCAAATTAAAACATTCATTTGCCAAAAGTCATTTGCTAGAGACATATTCAAGGGCTGTCAGGAAAAAATCCATCCACTGTCAATATAAAGCCAGAACAGTTTATGGATGGATACTTTCTGGACGGCCCTCATATTGTTTCTATTGATAAAAAGATGCAGTCACGTACTCTTCTGTCACCACCATAAAAAAAGTTATTGTAGCATTAAACGAGACAGGAACTACCAGGTGCTCAACAAATGGTAGCTATTTAAGAACAACAGACATGTACACATGGACACATATGTATAAACATACACTGGGCTATTTAAAGGGCATACAAGGCTTTGGCCAGGTCTTGTCTTATATTGAATTATAGGTGTGCTGTGGAACTCCTCTGACCACAAAGGAGTGAAAAATCCAATTCCCCTGGCCTCCCCTTTCTTTCTCCCACCTTTAGCATCCCAGTTACCTCTAGGTCTACCAACAGCCTACCCTAGGCATGGTGGTATAATCAAGGGGTTACAAAGGCCTAATAACAAGAATCGTCAAGTTTAACAATCCTGTCTCCAAGGAGAGGTCTTGGGAATCAGCATCAAGCATCCCAGATAATTTTGATGAGTAGGCAAGTTGGATGAACACTAGATTAGGCAGCATCATACAGCCTGGCGATGAAGAGGGTGGTCCATAGAAGAGTGTAAACCAAGAAAGCCATGCATGTACCCATGATGAGCAAACAAACAAAACTGAGATTCGGGTCAAGCAAAATGCTATTCATCTCAAACTTGAGAATGCACACTCTCAAAGTTGAAGGGAAGAACCACCCCCAAAACATGAAGAGCCTATGATCCTACAGTTCAAATAGTGAACTGAACCCAAAGTGTGGTGATTTGCAATGTAATTTGATACAACAAACTGAATCAATAGTGAAGCAAACATGGTTAGTTAGTTTTTATTCATTTTTATTGAAATCATCAAAACACAATTTAAAAACTGTATTTTCAATCAAACAATTTTATCTGACGTTAAGTTTTTGTAGAAACGGCATCACAAAGGACAATACTTACATGGGAGATTATAGGAGGATTTGGTTAAATCTAAAATTACAGCACAGTTTACATAGGTAAATAAATGTTTCCCATTTTGAGCATAAAATATCTGAAGTTTCTATTACAAATATAAACATCCACCTTGAAAAGATTTTTATCATTTTCACTCCCAGAAGCCATGTAACAATTTCAAATCAGATTCCCAATTTTAATAACCACAGCTAGCCTCAGCAATTCAGAAAATTCACGCAAACATTGTTTATTGATACAACTGCAAGATACATTGGAGAAAACCCCTACATATACCATCTCAATAATAGTCAAAAGCTAGAAGGTTTAAAAAAGCCATTGGTGCCTTTTTAAAGAAAGAGAACATGGCATTAAAAGAAATCAGCAGTAGGCATCTTTGGAAAGAGGTAAGATACTAAAAACTTTCTGAAAGCCTACTGTGTGCCCTGAACTACAGTGGTTACCCAAATCTGAGATGTGGTTCCATCCTTTGTACTTGCAATCCTTTTGTATGGAGGCATATTGGATTTTGTTCACTATCAAAGTCAACAAAAAGAGATCCCCCCACACTTTAATATGAGTTTTGTGTCTATCTGTATAAACTGTGTGAATTTGGACAATCATTTAACTTCCTTGAGTCCCATGTGCAATACTGAGAGAAGAGAATGCCTACATCATTAGTGTTGTAGGACACAGTGCACTTTGTAGATGATCAAGCACCTCACAACGGCTAGTTACTGTCCATTCAATTATTCCACACAGATGTAAAAATCTGTAACACTATTTGTATAAAAAGGAACTGGGCCCACTGCGTGATGCTGGGTCAATGAAAACCAGGCCAAACTGGTCAAGCTATCTCAGAGACTGCAGAGAAAGGAGATTTGAATCTTAAGAACCAAAGAGAAAAACATAATGTGAGCTAGTCCAGGTTATATGGCATTTGTCAGAAACTCTAACTCTTCAGGACAATATGAAACAAGTCAGCTGTGGAAGAATTCCCCCATTCCACTGGTCTATTTTTCACTCGTAAACCTTCCTTAGTTAAAGGAGTCCTCTCAGTGAAATCAAATGCACTCACCCTCCATAGTGTGACAAGAAAATTAAAAGGCCTTTTGAAACTCCTAGTTTTCCTGCTTTACAATAGGCAGATTTAATCGGTTGTTTCAGAGTACTGTTAAGGTGGGTTTCCCAGGATGATTTCATTAATATTACCAAAACAGTAAAATCTGTAGCACCTTTAAAGACAGTATCAATCTCAGTTGAGGCAACTATAATATATAACATTATTCCTGACACCCTGATTCTATATATTGTGTGTTCCATCAGACATTCTTTGAATTTTGTGGTGACTCATAAAAATGTCTTAAAATGACTCATAAAGAGAAGCTATCATTCCAGACCATTGTGATAAAACAGCTCTTTAATGTAATATGCTTACCCATAAAAAATTTGAAACAAAAAAGGCATTGTTATAAGAATACATCAGAATCTTTCTAAATGAGCTGTTAGGAGACAGAGAACCAGCTTTTTCCCAACGTCAAATTAATATTTTCTTCAACAGGTTTCCAAAGAATTTATGTCAGTGCAATGGAAAAGAAATGAGAGACTTCCAACGGAGTATCTAGAAAAAGGCTAATACGAAGAAATGAAGACTGTAGATTAGTAAGAGACCTATTTGTTCTTTTTGCTTTGTATTTTAAAAAATAATGCTCATGGGAAAAATGCAAACTGGACAATTAGTGGATCTCCTTTCCACACTAAGCTCCAAATCCCACCCAAGGGATAAGTACTAAAACTTTTGGTGCATCCCTCCATAAATTCTTTTCTGAGTATATGTATATATAAACATATATTTCATCTATCTATCTTATCTATCTACCTAGACAGACACACACACACACACACACACACACACACACACACACCCCTATATACATATGTTGACAGCACTGTACAAACAACTTGGTAAGGTGACCTTATGAGTTGTTTGTACAGTGCTGCCAACATAAGCGCACGATGTCAAGTTCACAAAGTTAACTATCAGATTTTGGGTACGACGACAGCTCTGATGGCTATTCTAGAAAAAGAGTTGCAAAGTTGCTTTCAAGGGTGAACAAGGCGCTGGCATTGGTGCACAGCTTCCCAAGGGGAGTACTTCAAAGGTGACCGTAGTGATATTCAGCAATGAGGTATGTAGCACTTTTTCTAGGATGAGTTCACAAAATTAGTTGTTCAACCTTGTATAACATACTTGCTTTTTTACGTTGTATAACAAACTTGCTTTTTTACGTTAAATAGATATTGGAGATCTTTTATATAAAGAACTAGATATGCAATAATATCAAAAAAGAAGTTTCAGGAAAGAAATGATATTTAACTTCTAAATTAATATCTGTCAGCTCAGACTGAAAGCTAGACTCACTTAAGGATCAAATATGCTGAAGTTAGAGGCTTACACCAGGTCAGGTGTATGCATTTTTAAAAGCTCCCAGGTAAGTATAACATTTACCTATTGCTGGAGTGCTAATATGATAAGCACTGAATCTCTTCAACAAGCTTCATAAGATCAATGCATACCATGCAACCATACATAGAAAAAGTCTTTTGTTTTTAATAATCCACATTCATAGCAAAAAGTTAAGAATATGAGAGAGAGGTTCAGAGATACCCACATCCACATGAGTTAATAAATACCTCCTAATAAACCAAAAAGGCAAAAATAGCATATGAACCTCCCTAAGAATAAGAACCTTGGAAAAATCAGTTTTTTCAGAAGTGGTTATTAAAAAAGAAATTCTCCTCTTGTCAATTCAAAGTCCTCCTCAATTTAAACAGAATGACCTCTGGAATTCATCCAAAAGAGCATTCACTGAGCAACTACTATGTGTTATGTACTGAGAATACAGAGAAAGAACATAATCCTTGCATTTTAGAAGGTCACTGTCCAGTGCAGTAATTTTCAAAGTGTAATTCTACCTGCTAAACCCTCTCTTCAAATGCAATCTAAATGAAAGCAGCCTTTGCTGGGGAGAGATGTTCTGACTGAGGTGGCAAACAAAATTAGAGCCCAGATTCCTATAGGTCTGCCCTACAAGCAGCAGCCAGTCACTCCAGATACCACCAAAGAACCCATAACTGTACCAAATAGAACAGTGCAATATACTCTAGCCTAGTAAATCAATGGCAGTCACCTCAAACTCCAGATTAAACTAAAGTCTAGAGCAGTACTATCCACAGTGGGGTCCATACAAAATGATCTACAGGGACACAATTAGAAAATATTAAAGCTCTCTCTATATTTATGTTAATAGCCTCTTTAAAAACAGGCTATTTTGTGAGTTATACAATGTAAATAATTTATTGGTGAATAGTTCATTTATACAATTTATAATTACAAATATTACGTTGAAAGGTATGAAACTGCCATTTTTAGAAATAAAAATTGATAGATATAAGCAGTTTCCTATGGTTCAACCTAATACGTGTAATTAGATATCGTGTGCAATTTCATCTGGTCCAACTTGTATATCCAGGTTGCTCAGCCTCAGCACTATTGACATTTTAGTCCAGATACTTCTTTGTTTTAGGATGTCCTATGCATTTAGTATGGTTACCAGCACCCCTGGCCTCTACACACTAGATGTCAGCAATGTGCCCCCCTCCCCAGTTGTAACAAACAAAATGTTTCCAGACTTTGTCAACTGTCCCATGGGGAGGTAAAATCACCCCCTGTTAAGAAGCAGTGCTATATATTAAGTGCAATGTGCTGATTTATTTCTACTAACAAAGTAAATGATCAAAATAGTGTGGACACCACTAGCCAGGAGAACAGGGATGGTTGTCATTAACATTTATAATAACATCAAGATGCCGCCCAATCTGGACATTTTCATGAATTTCACATTTGCGCCATCTGTTACAGATAAGGCAGGTTCATCATCAGCATGAATGTTGTGATCTACCACCAAGGATACTCATGATAGCACCATGCTATGTACAGAAGGCATGTGCAAAGGCCCATCCACCAGCAAAAGCAGAAGCAGCTGCTCTCCCAAGCTAAACGGGGGGTCAACGATAAGGGTAAGAGAAAACATACTGTGAAGCACCAAAAACAACAGCAACAGACAGACCAGACTAGCATGCAGCCGTCAGGTCTGGGTAAGCTTTTCCCAAGCCCAGGCTTTCAGAAGGCTCTGAACACTGGATCACAAAATGTTCTCAAATGCCGAGTCATAAACACCATGAGAGTTGCAATCAGGAGCCAAAGGACTGTCTCTCCAGATGCACACAGGGGAAGAGGTTGTTAGTCACAAACTGATCTTCCATGCGCCACTCCCACGCTGATTGGGATTTAATCAATACAATTTATTTTTGAAAATTAAGATTGATGCTATATGGGCTCATGAGTACACACCCCAGGGGATGTACCTATATAATACAGTGGTGAGATTGTTTTCCTCCTGATAAAAACAAAAATCGTCAAGTTCAAATACATGTTCATTTACTCATGTGGTCTGATGATGCATTAGTGCTTTAAGAGAAAATATGCATTAAAAATATCAGTTAAATAGCTTTTAATTAGTTTGTCTTATTTCCCATTAAGCATCGCCATATATAGAGGGTGCCAAAAAAAAGGTATTCACATTTTAAGACAGGAAAAACCTGTATTAAAATTATTAACACTCAACATATACTGATAACAAAAGATGAATACAAGTCATGTTTGACATCTGCAAATATAACAGGTGCTCAAGGTGGTTATCATCAGTGTTCAGACACTTCTGATTACAGCAAATTACTGTTTGAGCAATACTGACCAAAGTGTCCACTGGTATCGCTGTGCATGCCATTTCAATTTCTTCCCAAGTACCACCAGTGCAGCTGGTTTTTTACAGTACACCACATCCTGTAAGGTCCCCCACAGGTAGATGTCAAGGGGTGTTAAGTCAGGAGAAGGTGGGGGGAACTCAACCTCAGCTCTTCGTTCTATCCATTGTTCTGGCAAATTGTCAACTTTGGTCAACATTGCTCAAGCAGTAGTCGGCTGTAATCCTAAGTGTCTAGATCCTGACAGTAACCACTTTGAGCACTTCTTGTAATTGCAGCCATCAAATGTGACATGTATTCATCTTTTATTATCGGTATATATTGAACATTACAATTTTAATACAGTTTTTTTTCCTTTCTTAAAACATGCATACATTTTTGGCACCCTCTGTATAAGATGTGACAATATAGCCATTAAATATCATAACCACCTATACATAAATATCAGCCTGTTACTTTGTGAACAATTTACAAATAAAGATATGTGACAGACATTTTTTAAGTACTTACTTAAAAGTCTCAGAATTCACTTTCTTTCTCAGGCACTAATATTTTTGGGTACTGAGTGGGAGGAAATGTGGGAAGAAGGGAATTCTCAAAAGGAACCGAATAAAAGCTGGCATTAAATAGGATTTAATGAGTTGGGATTCCCTCATCCTACTTCCTTGCCTCCAAACGGGAAGAAAACAAAACTTGAGTCACAAGAAAGCCTGCCCCCGACCTGACCCACTGAGGCAGACCAACCTCTGCCAGAGTCCTGCCATCCAGCCCCCAACCCTGAGACAGAAGCCAACCTTGATGCCCAGACAGTGGCTTTTGTCAGCTAGATCCTTAGAAGATGATGACTTCAAAGGAAATGTCAGGATTTTCCTATTTATGTTAGGTCATGAGAAAGCTCACAAAAAGCCATGAAAATGTTCCTTTGTTCTTTTAAAAAAAATTTTAGCTTCCAGAGTTCCAGTTATTTAAAAAAGACTGTGACTGTCTTATATAAATGAATGATCAAGAAACCGAACTTTAATTAACCTTAACTAGAACTTACTGCAGGCAAGGCACTTTTTTAAATGTTTTGTATGTGTAAATTCCATCAGCGCATGTGTGTACATGTACACACACACACACACACACACACACACACACACCCTTATGAGATAGGTGCAGTTTTTATCCCCAGTTCAGATAAAGACAGCTAAGGCACAGGGTCTGACTAGGGTAGGGTGAAGGAGGCACGGAGGACAGGGTGCATGACGAAAGGTGAGCTCCTCCTTAAATTTTGTGCCCTACGTGCCTCAGTGGCCCACCTAGGAAGCTGTGGAGGCCCAGACTGGGAGTGCTAGCTCTAGGGTTTGAACCCAAAGGTCTTAGGCACACCACTAAACTGAGAGTAGTCTTGAGGGAAAGCACAGGATGCTAAAGTTAATAAGCAGTGAGTTAACACCTTATATCCACTATTAACTAGCTCTTCTGGTCTCATCCACTCTCACACGTACCAATAAAACTCCTCAAGAACGAAAGATAAAGCCAGAGGGTGTTCCGGCTTAGTTGCACTGCAGTAGGTGGAGTTAAGACGACATTTCTGTGGCTTCTGGGGGTAGTACCAGTGACACTGGAAACAACAGCAACTGGGCATGAAAGGTGAGGGGGTACAAAGTGCAGAGTAAAACTGAATTTGTTTCTGACCCCATTATTTTTGATGCATGCTCTTTTTCATGAACTGGGCTGAATTTTGTTTAGGAAATGGTTTTTATACTCCAAAGGTAAATGTATAATGTAAAGAGACCGCCTGGTAGAGGAGACAATTGGAAAGGAGGGGCAAGATGGTTCATGGGCCCCTTTGTACCATTCTACTTTTACTTACCTCATTAAGAGTAATATTCTTAATTCTTAACAATTAACTAAAAGACTTAATTAAAAATCATTCTATCAACCTTTCAAATAACAATATTTCTTCTTATAATATAGTAACACTAGATAGATATATGAAAATATTTTAGGTAATAAGAAATTAAGAGTTTTTGTTGCTATTGTTGTATTTCTAGCTTCAAGCAAGTTGATTTCTTTCCTCAACTTTTTTCCTGCCCTGATCTATTTGAGGTTTCATGACAGAACCCTATTAGTATGCAAGTGATTCTCAGGAGGGCCAGGCCATATTAGAATCTCCAGATGGTAAGAAGAATCACAGCTTTGCTATAGTAAAATAGTACCAATTACAATAGTGCTGATATGTATACCCAGAAGGGTGAGAGACCTCTGTGGCTTCCCAAATTCATGGATCCCTATGCATGTAATTTCCTCCATGTGTGTAAGTAACAGAGGATCAGCGCAATTAAGGTGCAATGGGCAGTAGGCCCTGAGTGGATGATGGATGAACTTGCTCACCGAGTGACCTGCTTCTGCACAACTGCCTTTCAGAACCCCCAACACATCCATGTCCCAGCTAAATTACAGATGACTCTGGATTACTTGGGAAATGCTGGGATTATGCTGTTAAATCTGCAAAGGTCAACAATGAACTATACAATGAAAGATAAATGGGTGTTTTAAATTGCAATAACAAATCAAAAAAGTCTTCAAGATGTGTATATTTTATTACTTGAAAGTAGTACAAAAAGTCCTATGGATAAAATGTAGATGCACTCAAGAAAAACAATACATCTCATTATAGTAGGTCAGGGCATTTAATTTGCAATAACCTGAATGTCCTCCAGGGTATAGACAAAGTTTCCATTTCTCAGAAGCTTGTCAATTTCACCTAAGAATGTGATTATTTAAAAAATTCTAACTTAGAGTTATTAGCATATGTGAGAAAACTGCAATTAGTCTGAAATCACAGCTATAAACCAGACATAACAGTTAAAATGACAACTTTGTCTTTAAGTGTGGGGAAAATACATGTGTCGTATTACTGCAATTGGTGAACTACTGGCTTGTGACAAAAGTCCCAATGCTGTAGGGTGGAAAAATAATTTCCTAGCCTTCCATCAGGGAACAAACTCAAGAAAAGAACCCCAGCAGGATCACCCAGTGTCAATAAGCCTCCATTATTAAGCCTTCATAGATGCTCAAAACCAAACCCAACTTCATCACAGTGGGGTAAATATCCACATAACTGTTGTTCACATTTTTCTTTTTGTCAAACCATGGAGCATTAAAACTAGGAATACAGATCATCATAGGCTGGTAACCTTAAATCGTAACATGTATAGTGCTAAAAACAACAAAACCTTTGTTTGGGTTCTGATGTTTGCAGGTTCACAATCACTTAGAATCAGTGGGCTTTGAGATTTAGCCCAGATACTAAATTACTACTACTATGTGAGCCAAATTCACACTGGGAAATTCCTTACTTTTAATTTCTCTAGTTTATTAGCAGTAGAAGACAATAAGATCATGAAAAATTTCTGATGTCCACCCAAATTCATCCTTTCTGGGTAAAGGCTCCCTTTACTCCAGAAGGTTCTGAAAGCCCCTTTATATGTAGAGACCATCACTCTTTTCCCTTCGAATCATAAGTTGCAAATACTGACTGAGCTACATTTAGTGAAATAACATGACAAGGAAGCCTTTTGTTATAAGTGAGAAAAGTACGTGTCCTCCACATCACTAAGTAATATAGAGAAGGGGCCATTTTTTCTTGGTTTGATACTGATCTGACCTCAGGGCTGAGGGGACCCTGCTGTAGACCATGTATTCTCAGTGGGGTGATACTGTCCCCCCACAGAGAAAATACTGGTTCTTAGAGGGTGGGAGGTGAAACAATCTTAGATATTACACATTATTTTTGTATTTAAAGCACAGATATACATATAGTACATAAAGAGATATATATAGTATATTGATCATATTAAAATTTCATGGGTGGGGAAAAGAATGTCTAAAGAGGCTCCTTGGGTGAACAATGATAAAATAATGGATGAGAATACACTGCTCTAGATATTGGAAAAACAACTGTTTGAAATCTCCAGCCCAAACAACCATAATTATTATTTTGGAAATAACAATTTATTGTTTAAATTTAAGCTTTCAATAACAATGAAATTATTTTCTTTTTGAGGATAAAGTCACAACAAAGCAGAAAAGAATTCTAGATGGTTACAAATATTTTACAAGATGCTTGTAATTTCTTGGGAATGACTGGCAACTACTTTTAACAAGTTGAGCATGTCATTTTTCAGAAATTCACAAACTATCCCTCTTATTTAGTCTATTAAAAATATATATATAATTCTCTTCTGTCAAAATCCTTGTAATTGCTGATGAAAAACTGACAAAAATATTTTAAAGATGTATTAATCTGCATCTTTTATTCAATTCCAGAAAGCTTGTTTTGCAGAAAAATGCATAAATTTCAAAAGCATGCGTGAAAAATTGAACAAGCTGTGTACTGTTACAATGATGTAATAGCAAAAAGTTAGACAAATACCACCTGCAACTCATCTACTTACCCCTTAAAACTACTTCCAAATAAAATTCTATATATGTTAAACATGAAAAAATTTCATTAAAAAAATTAATAAAAGGGTAATTTTTCTCAATATTTCACATTTAAGGAGAGGAATATTCTTGTCTGAATATCATGAAACATACCCAAAATGAGGTTATGCATAAAATCTCCTTTTCTAGAATCTTCTCATGCCACCTCAAAAAAGATATATATACAACAAAAGGAAGGGTAAGCAAGAAGCTCCCAACCAGTTAACTGTGGGTCAACTGGTGACAAAAATTTCCACAACTGAACCTGTCTCATCTCTAATGAGGCATCATGTCTCCTTCCTTCCAGTCCCTTCCTCTTGAAGTAATAGTGCATCTGAGAATTAAAGAGCCAAGAAGACAGGTCTGCTAGCCATAAAAACTTCTAATTTGATTTATGCAAGAATAAATCATGCTCACAAAGAGGGACTGGCACTCTTCTAAATTAAAGTAATTCCAATAATTACAAGCAAAGTTCTTCAGTTGACTGAAACAAAGCCAGCAGAAGCATTAACCTAAATGTCTGCTTCAGCAAGAGCCAGAAAATGCTAATGTTGATATTCAGCTTCAAGGAAACTTAAACAGAAAAAAAGAAAACAGCACAAAAAAAATCACGTATCAGTGGAAAGACTGTCAGAAATGAAAATCTGAAGAAAAGATTTTAAATTCCACATTCAACTAAACAAGAGTTTTGTTTTCATTAGGGAATTGTCATTTTGTAGAATGAAAACAGTGCATTGTTAGAGTTATTCAGCTTTTTAATGGTTGACATATAAGATTTGGGGGAAAATTAAAAAGTCATGTTAAACAATTCAGCAATTTAATGTGATATGAATCCAGTTTTAGATTTTTCATTTATTTCTCGAACATACTAATTATTTTATGATTATAATATAAAAGTACTTTTAAAGAGAACAATAGAGATCATCTTTAACTGAGAATCTCAAACCATCAGATGGGTATCTCATGCACAAATGAAACAGGGGAAGTGAAGGTACTTGAGTAAAATTGCTACCCTATAAATGACCAAATTAATCAGTCACTCTTAATATATATTGTTGCATTATATTATCATACCCCAAGTCAGTGGCCTAAATGAGAAATTTGCTTTTGATATTTACAGAAGAATTTAAAAATCTATATATGTTAAGGAAACCAAGTGTATTTATGAATTCCTATATTATGAAAATAAAGTATTGCCCAAACAGAATAAATATAATTGAGTAGCCTTATTTCCCAGAAATAAAAAATATTAAAAAAAAAATTATTTGATTTGCAAAAATATGGTAATTTGGAATTGCATTAGCCATATGATATAACCTCAAATAAAATTTGAATTGTAAGCCACATCATAGAACAAACAAGGTGACATTTCACTTTCTTTTGTGTCACCATTTCATTTGTGTACAATGACTAAGATGCTCCTATAATGTGTGATTCATGATGAGTCATTCTTATAAAGAAATTTTAAATGTATTAGTGTAATGAATAAATTCTAAATGTTTAAAAATAATAGTCAGGAGTCTGAGAAGATCAAAAATACTTTCAGATAAATGCCATTTCATTCTGAGCAGGGCAAACATGGTTATACTTAATTTTGTGTTATACTTTAACCATGAGGCCACCAACCATGGTCTAATACTTGGGTTGGGTCACATGTCCTTTGACAGTTGTTTTTAGAAGTAGAGTAGATATTTCAGGATGATGACTGAAATTGGGTAGGGCAAAGAAAAGGAACCAGTGGTGAGCAACAATAACAGATAAGAATTCCAAATTAAAGCAACCTATGTCTACCATTTAAGAAAAATCTTGTACGCTATAACCTGTCCTATGGTCTAGTGTACAAGATTCTTAATGGCCAGAACCTCGGTTATGTGTCAGCAGGTTTTATGCCACAATACAACATCTTTTTGTTTCCTTGGAGGAGAAAATTACTCATGTTAGTTCCCCATGCCTGGAACACTCACCTTCTGGCCCCTGCATTGCCTCTTAAAAGCCTCCTCTTCATCAAGCCTTTTGCTTTAATCACTCTGCTTGGAAGTTTGTTCAATTATTCAGCCATTCGTTTATTTAGTCATTCAACAAACATGTTAAAAAATCTGCTAGACAGTGGGCCAGATACGAAGAAGGGATGTTCATATAAATTTAACATACTGTGCAGTTCTACAGTTATTTTTTTAATTTAACTTTCCTTCTGCATTTAAAACTTCCCAAATCAGGGACTATTCCCTTCCATATAGAAAGTAGCACATACACATTTACTGCTGGATGAGACACACACCAAGAGTGTTCATTACAACTTTTATCCTTTCAAAAGAAGTGGTATGTTTAAAGTTATAATCTCTGAGTTATAGTTATTGAAACAGTAATTTCTAACAGAAACACATAACATATGCATTTCAATTTGGTGTTTATTGTTGGTTTTATGTATTTCACCAATACAAGTCATACCATAAAGTTCCTCACACACAATACAGTAGTCTCTCTGTTAACAGCGAGCAAATGAGTACAGTCAAAAGCTAAATGAAGGAGGATACCAATATCAGGGCATTTGTTTTCGGTTAATATACATCTTCAGAGGTTCGACCCCGGGAAGCAACAAAAAAATAGGTGATCAAAACAAACATGTGAAGCTAACACTTTGCAACAGAAATGTAGCAAAAATATTGACACTATATTAAAATAGAAATTTAATAAAATATGATTCTCACTATAAGAAATTTCATGTATATAAAATGATTCCACAGAAATTTTTTTCCTTAAAAAGGTATATGCTATAATACTGCTGATTTTTATTTTTGATATGGTTCCTTGTTTTGCCTTATTTAAAAAATAGCACCTTTGGGTCATTCCTTATTACCACCAAATAATTAATTCTGAGAACTAGGAATTATTGAGATTAACCCTAACATAGGAATCAGAAGACCCGGGATTTAGAATGAGATCCATTATCTACTAGGTATATGGCTTTGAACAAACTGCAATCTTCCAGCATCTCACTTAACGCTTCTAGCAAAAACCATGATGCCTGACTTCCTCATCCAACATGGGTACTGTGAAAACAAAATTAATAAAAATCATAAGCAGTTAGAAGCTGGGAAACTCTATTTAAAGCAGGAGAGAGTGAAATATATGGTTCTCTAAATAAGAGTAGTCAAATGCAAGTATGGAGAAAACAGCTTTCAGAAAACTTGAAATGTACTGTTTTACTAGCCAT
Organism: Lyroderma lyra; assembly: GCA_004026885.1. Lineage (NCBI taxonomy): Eukaryota > Metazoa > Chordata > Mammalia > Chiroptera > Megadermatidae > Lyroderma > Lyroderma lyra. Next base: position 81,900 of record PVJL010001879.1, read on the forward strand.
TAAAAATCCCCAAGAGACAGCCTCTGCAAGATACGGGAGTGTGTCCCAGGCCTGTCTATCATTCAGCATGTATTTATTAAGTGTCCACTGTGAAGCAAGCACTATTTTTGGCCCTGGAATTACAGCAATGAATACAATGAATATGCTCCCTTATTCCACGAAACTAACATTCTAATGGGAGAAAAAGTAAAAAAAAAAAAAAAAAAAAAAAAAAAAAAAAAAAAAAAAAAAAAAAAAAAAAAAAAAAAAAAAAAAAAAAAAAAAAAAAAAAAAAAAAAAAAAAAAAAAAAAAAAAAAAAAAAAGAAGAAGAAGAAAAAGAAAGAGAAAGAAGAAAGAAAGAAAGAAAGAAAGAGAAAGAGAGAAAGAGAGAGAGAAAGAAAGAGAGAGAGAGAAAAGAAAGAAAGAAGCTCAATACCAAGTGGCATGAAATAATAATGCATAATCCTGAGAGAGAAAGGTATGGGCAAGGGACAAATTGGGGTTGGTGGAAAGAGTGCTCTCTCTAAGACAGAATCACCGGAGAATGAGGAAGTGCATGATAAGAAAACTTTAGGTGTGTTGAGACTCCTTCACCTTAATTCTTTGTCCCAGGGATGGACACATGACTAAGCCAGACAATAAAATATTCTGTCCTAGAATTTGCAATCAGGACTCCAAGACTGTTATCTTTTAAAATGCTTGGACCAGGCAGTGTTACAACGATAGCCTGGGGTAGCTTGTTTCTGCTTTGGACCATTGATCGTCCAAAAAATGAAGGAGATGAGCCCAAGTAGAGATGAGAAACCACAAGGTCCTGGGGAGATAAAATGACATCAGTTCTACATGGCTTTCCAGTTCCTGCTTCTAGTCTCTTCTGAGATACAGCTGTGTTTTAATCCCATGGGGTTCACAAGGTCCATATGGAGCCTTCAGTAAATTCCCTTCTTTTGCTTAAAGTAATCTGAATGGGTTTATCTTTCTAAAACATGGTTATTACAACTGGGTTAAATTGCTACCCTAGCTCCATCTGGAAGTACATTTGGAATCCATTTATCAAATTGATCCTAAACACTGTCAGCTAAGAGAAGGAAAGCATAGTATGGTGAGAAAGGTGCATGGAATGGAGATGTGATGACAGTGAGTCAAAGGGATCACGGTGAGAGCTCCACAAATAAACACAGAAGACAGCTTAGAATGTCTCTAAAACTTAAGAGACTGACCATACTCCTGCATCATGGTAACCTGATGGAGATTTGACAGGATCTATAATCAATGTGGCCACTGGTTTCCTAAAATAACTCTCTTTGAAAAACTTGTCACAATAGTACCAATTTGCTCATTTTAAAGTCTCCAATTTTTTAAGGTCAAAATTTCACTCCAATCCTATCAACAGAAATATGTGCAGGAGTATGCATTCTTACAGGTACAAGGGTATAGACCACAGCAGCTCTAATAGTGAAGAATTGGCTTTAACATAAAAATACATCAAAAGGTAATTTAGTTTACTAAAGTATGGTATAGGCATAAAGAAACATCAAATAATTAAAAAGTAATTAGGTTATTCTACACATATTGGCATTCAATGAGACGATCAAATTATAATGGCAAATAGAAAAAAGAAACCTTTAGGAAAGAACATACAGTATTACCTTTGGTTCAAAAACAAGCATATACGTGTGTACACTTATATATGTAATCAGAATATACAACAAAAAATCTGTCAGGCTGTCCTCCAAACTCTTCATTGAGGAGACAGCCTCAGATTGGGATTAAAGGGAGATTTTCATTTTCTGATTTGTTATTTTCTATACTGTTAACATTTTTCACAAGCATGCATCACTCTTCTTATCAGTGAACCAAAAATTATATTCAAGCCATGCCTGTGTCCAAAACAAAAGATATATCTAACAATATAAAATCGGGGTGGAGGGGTCCCCGGTGGTCTAGCAGGGCTAGACTTCAGCACTCTCATCACCGTGGTCTGAGTTCGCTTCCCGGTCAGGGAACCAACAACAGAAAAAACAATATGAAATCTGTAATCAAACTCACAGATTTAGAAATGTGAGGAAATATAAATTTTCTCTCTTTTTTAACTGCACTACAGTCCTGTAAAGAAAGAAACCTAGTTATTTTACATCTTGCTCATAAAAACTAGCAGTTTTAGAAAGTACTGAACATACTAAAAATAACTCCCGTACCACCGCGGCACCCAGCTTGCACTGAACTCCCATTGCTAGCAATACCTTAAGAACAACACCCCTGCTCTTTAGCGTACTCCTGTGTGGCTGGAGAGGAAATGGCACTACTTTCTAGGCTAAAATATGGCTTTGGCAAAGGAGGGAGCTCATTTGGGGAAGGCAAAATAGGGTTGTCATAGCACCGTGACAGGCTTTCCCCAAAAGGCTAAATTGGGAGATCACTGTACTCAGGTTAAAAATAAAGCTGAGACTCTTCCTCAGAAGCAGGTGACTGGAGTTTCGCCTTACTTGTGAGGATGCTTTTGTCTGGCACGGCAGGCGAAGCTCCTTGCAGGAAGGGGCCTTCCATTTGGGTGTGTGCAAAGCAAAACCCACTTCCTCGGGGCTGAGCTGCCGTGGGCCAGTGTGCTCTTCATTTGTAAACACATGTGCAGTTTATTTAGGAATATGACAATCGCGCCAAGAAATGTCCTCTCACTTCCCATCGTACTTGTGAATACTACATTCCAATTACCAACTGTTTGGATGGAATTTTTAAAAAACATCTTTCCTCCCCTTCCAGTGAATTTTGGACTCATTTGTTGGTGCTTAGAAAATTATAGAGGAGTCCCCAGCCCGAGCAATTGCTTGGTTCTTTTACCGTGTCTGAGGTCCAAATCACACTTACAACAGCAGAAATTGAACTAAAATCATACTTTAATTCCCACTTACTTTGGGGACAGCATTCCCTTCAGTACACCAGCCACAACATGGAAAAAATGCTAAGAATGTTTGGATTGGCTGTATTCTTCCTTGTAGGCAGTATTATTATTATTAATTTTACTAATAAAATAAACCCCACAGCTTTATTAAGTTACAAAATGCCTCCTAGCAGGTGTGGATGTAAAGAAGGGGGGAAAAACCCAGAGCCATTTTATCTATAAAGTACATTATTTATTATTTTAGGACACCAAGGGTAATAGAATGCATGTTCCTTCATTTTTTCTTAGTCTTTGAGTGGGGTGAATTGAAATAATTAGGTGATTAGAGAACAAAAATAGAATAGATCTGCCTTTTCGACTTCCGAAATCTCGCATTTTTGAAGTTGCATTCATTTACTGGGTCATTACTTCAAGCAGTCGAGAGCCCACTCAGGGCTGCGCTGAGGTTTGAAACATTACATTCCTTTTCACCAATGTCAATGGAGTTTAAAATTATGGAAGCCAGAAAAATGTGGAGGCAATGTGTACCCATATACCCAACATGATTCAGCTTGCCCTCAGTATGACTTTCTTAGCTATTACAGAAACTTTATCCAGTGAGTAATCTTTATAGTAAAAAATTTACAACAAATCTTTTTTAAATGTCCTGTTTTGAATAGTCCATGACGAATCATGCTATTTACATAACTTAAAATCTTGTGACACTAAGAAATGTAGATGTAACTACAGTGACATACATTTTTCACCTTTCACATTGACAAATATCAAAATCTGACAACATTCCTGATGGCGAGGCTTTGGGGGAACGGGAACCCCTGTATATAATTGGTGAAAAAAATGGGATAAAATGAAAAGGGAGAATTTGGCAATATCTGTACATTGACAGCATATATATCTTTTGCTCCCGAAATTTCTAGGAATGTATTCCACAGACATATTGACACTTATGTGCAAAGGTAAATGTGCAAGATATTTACTGTAGCACCACTTGTAAAAAAACTAAACCAAATGTCCATTAGTTGGTGAACAGTTAAAGTACTTGAAGTATGCAACATCCGTATCATGAGATAAGCTGTAGCAAAGAATAAGGTATATCTGTGTGGAAAATATTAGCTCCAGGAAAAATATAGACAGACAGACAAACAGATACACACACAACACATTCGAGTATATACAGACTGTCTCTGGAAGGAAATTGCTAATAGTGATTGTCTCTTGGGAGAGAAATGTTTTTATCACTGTGTGTGTACTGATTTATACATTCAGAATTTTTATCATATACATGTATTATTCTTAAATATTTTTCTAAATCTCATACAATTTTATCTATGATTTCCAATTGTTAATTCAACACTTTTCAGTTGTTAATTGTTAATATAAATTCTCTTTTCTCACAAAGCCTACTTTCTAACACCTACTTCATTAAAACTATTAAATCCTTCAAGGTTCAATTCAAATCCCAGCTCCAGCATGGGGCTTTCCCTGGCCACTCTATCCAGACTCAATTCTCATCGCTTCTAAACTTCTAGAGGACACAGAGTCTATGCCTCCATTATGCTTCCTATGCTACTAGTTTTGTTATTACTGTTGTTTAACTTCCCGTCCTCTTATGAAGGACAGACACCGCTAGAGGGGAAGGTAGAAGGTGGGTGGGGGAAAGAGGTTTTGTTTATACCTCTCTGTGGCTTGCTCCAGTGGAAAACATATAGTAGACCCTAGATATGTGTAAGCTGTTTGACCAGAAGTTTACAGAATGAAAACTGTATTGGGCAAAAGGCAATATTCGAAAGGCAACGCAGAGAATGAGGCAAGCATTAATAAATACCCATATATACTTTATTCCAAGAGCCCAGTCAATGTGTGCTGGCATGAATGACTGTTAGTCTTGTAACATTTCAACACATTTTTAGATGCAACCTTTTAACTCAATAGACTATCTGATTGCAATGCTATTATATTAGAATTTAAAATTGGAATATCTTAATAATTTCTGAGAGGGAAATTAGAGAAATAAAAAGATGATTAACTAAATCCTGAATGTATAAACTAAGAATATAACCTTCTCATTTACCATCCTTGCCATATTCCTGTTTCCTTCACAACTGCAGTTGAAATACTGCTTTCCATTTTTCTCTCATGTTTAATTACCATTAATAACCTTCAAATCTGACAGGTTAACAAATCCTTCCTTTAAAAAATAATGACTATGCAATGAGCTTCAAGTTATCTCTACATGGCAGTTACAAATATGAAAATATTATTAGACAACTCACTCTAAAATGAACGACTTAGATTTTAATATAAAACAACACATGCAGATAACAAAATAATATACAATAAATACAGTCTAACCATTTTTTTCTCATTTATAAGGCTGTATTGATCATTTTGTTTGTTTTAGTCTATAGTACTGCTTAACTTTAGACATCTGAAGAATGATGCACTGTAGAACTGTACACCTGGAACCTATGTAATTCTTGCTAACCAATGTCACCCCAAAAAGTCTAACAATAAAAAATATTTGTAATAAAAAAAGACATCTGAAGAAGTCTAAATATTCATTACAGACAAACAAAGTTCCATATTGCTTGATCTCAACAAATTAACACAGACTCATTTAAAATCCTCAAGGAATTCAGTGGTAGATGTGGGATTACATGGTTTTCTAGTGCTTTTAGCATTATAGGGAGTAGACAATATTTTTGAAAATGGAAGAAAGTACCATGTTAGTTTGGCTAAGATTGTCCCTTCTTGATTCTTCCTTGGAAGTTTTTCTTAATTTGCTTGCAAAGATCTGTGCTTTAAAAAAAAGTTGAACAACCATAATCATTGTATAAAAGATGCATAAAATAGAAAAAACAGTGTTATGATGCATAGTGATGGTATCAGGGTGGGAAAGGAGCAATCAAAGCGTAAAGGAAGGCTACAGGGGCCAGAGATGATCAGCAAGGTCAGATGAAACTAAGATGGAGAGAAGAGATGGAAACTAAGTGATATGAGGAAGGGCCAAAGTCGTAGGAAGGAACAGAAAACGAGATTAGAGAACTAGTAGACTCAAAAACTATTAGTCCAGGAACAGAAGTTTCACCCTGTGTTCCAACTGGGGTCCCTGGAGAGAATACCGGCGTCTGTTATTGAACTAAATGTTTTCGAGGGTGCTTCCAAAACTGAAGCTCTGCAATTCTACGTCAGATAAAAACATACATATAGAGTTCTAGGTTACTAGGACTCTGGTCAGTTTTGTGCTAGTAAGTGTTACAGACCTTAGTTACCAAACCTGAAAAATAAATATTCAAAGACTTTAAGACTACAAATATGATTGCAAGAAACATTTTCATGCCTGAGATTTTCAAGGGATTGAAAGAATCACTAGTTAGCCTAAAGCATTCATAAGTCAAGTAAAGAATATTGTGTAACGGAGCAAACTCACAAGGCCAAACTAAGATCAGGTCAGACATAGGAAGAGCACTATTAATTAAGAACTGGGTATATGATATTTTGACTTTCTTATATTTAGGACATTGTATAATAGCAGTATCACCTCAGTTTATATCATTAAAACTATACAACTGGCACAATCCTCGGTCTCTGCTATTATCCGCTTATCATATGATACTATAATGAGCTTTCATGAGAGGCTTCAGCCTAGAGAGAAATAACAGACTCTGCAAAGCAACATGCTATGAATTGTCATGTCTTCCAGAAGGCAAGGCTCCCTTGCAGAAGGCAAAAGATATAGCAGATGGAATAACTAGTATCTTAATACTCTTTTTATAATTTATAAAGTAGTTCCACATTCATAATTTTAGTTACCATGCAATATTATTCCAATCCTTAATTCCATTTGTAGACCTCTGACAGCAATTATATTTCTCCAGAGCTTTTACTGAATATAAGATGATGCAAGGAAATGACCACTCATTTAAAAATGTACAGCAAATACAAGGAGCTTTGTGTATCTCCAGGGTAAACTGTTACATTCTAGTATATTCTGCACTAACTGGGCCTTAGCAATAACCAACATTCCACTGCCTATTTATTCCTGCATTGTCCTCCTTCCTTCAGACACAATGACCCCTTATAACAAGCAACTGAGTTTAGTTTCTGCAATGCAAGAGGTAGAACATACACAAACAGGAAACACAATAATCAATTAAAATGAAACTATATAAATATGCAAATCAAAAAAAAAGATCAAGAAAGGGTTCAATATAAAAACCACTTTATTTGGCAGACTCTCACATAGTGCTCTCCAGAACCAGGGGATGTTTTAACTCATGTATGTAATCCTCACGGCCATCCTAGAAGGCAGGGGATTTTATCCCCACTTTTACATAAGAAAAACCTGAGTCACAAACAGGGAAGTAATCTGTGGAAGGTCACACATCTAGATTAGAAACCGTGCGACCTTTGTAACCACTGTATTGTTTTAAGCAGGTTTTTAAAAGTTGAGATATAATTAACATATAACATTGTATTCATTTTAGGTGTACAACATAATGTTTGATATATGTATATGCTGCATAACAATTACTGGAATAAGCTTAATTAACACCCACCACCCACACAGAAATACAATTTTTTTCTTTTGATGACAATTTTTAAAATTACTCTCTCACAGCAACTTTCAAATATACAATACAGTATTGTTAACTACAGTTACCACGCTGTCTATGACATCCCTAGAACTTACTCATCTTATGACTAGAAGACTGAACCTTTTGACCCCTTTAATCCATATGCTGCCCCTTCTTTGTCATCTTCTTTACCAGTTCCCTCAATGAAATTCTTTAAACAACTTTTGCAGTTAACCAGAAAAAATACATATTTAGAGAAAAAAGGAGAGAGTAAAATGTCCTTATTGATGAGATTAGCAATGTGTTTAAGAGCAAGGCAGATCCAAAGACAGGTTCTCATCTATTCAAACTTGAAAAAATATTATAAAACTCTGTTTTAGGTACCACAGACAACAGGAAAAGGTGAAGATGTGTCAACATCGCCAGACCTAGGTTTTATTCAATTTCTAAGACAAAAACATACATAAAAGCAATTATTACTTAAAATTACAAGGCAGTATAAAGGCAACACACAAGTTTTAAATGGCAAAATGAGCACCATTTGCCCTGAGGACAACTTATTATTTTCTCCCAAAGAGGCAAAGTATTTGAAAATGTTCACAGAAGACACTCACAAAATCTGACAAAAATACAGTTTCAGAAAATTTCCGTCCACCTATTTTACATAACCAGTAAGTCTCAAGCCCATTTTTATGTCCCTCCCAAACAACTTTTAACTCTGATGGTTCAAAATGAGGGCTTGGCCTTGACTCATTAACATCCTTCCCTTATAAACTTAAATAGTTAAAACATATTGTATTAGTTCCCATTAATTGTAATTTTTTTTATGTGGGTAAATTCCCTGGCTGTGAATTGAACTCAGGCCACAGCATTGACAGCACCGAAGCCTTAGCCACTACACCACCAGGGAACTCCCATTAATTGTATTATTTAATCACTCTGTTTCTCATAAAGCTAATGCTTAAAATTCTGTAATACAGGATAATTATGGTAACTTAGATTTATATCATTGTTCTGCAATTATAAGCCTAGAACTCATTCAAAATCTCATTTAATTCTTACAGCAATATCATGAGGCAGACAAGACATCATCTTATCCCTGTTTTTTATGGATGAGGAAATTAAAACTGAGAGAATTCAGGGCATTTTATCATCGGAATTTATAGCTTTGGCTCACTAAATCCACCACACCATAACTAAAGCCAAATCACATGCATAAAAGAAGTATATTTGTCAAATTTACTAGTTAAAAGTTCATGTGCATTCTACTTCCAGAAGAAATTAAATAGGAAACCAAGTCTTTATTATCAGTCTTTCTGAATAATACAATTCTTTAGGAAACCAGGTAATCAAACATTGCCACACAAATAATCATGAGAGAAGAAGAGCTCATTCACACACACACACACACACACACACGCACACAAACACACCACTATAGTAACTGGCATGTACAGAGGATCACCATGGTTTTCCAAGAGGTGTTACACACCATAAGTCTAAAATATATAACAAAATTTGAAACAAGTTTCCAAAATTATAATTTAAAATAATAATTAATAACTGGCTTATAGCTTATGATTTAACAATGTCATCATGTTCTGGAATGTCATTAAATGTTCTTATAACTAATTTACTATGATTTAATATTTCATTCTTACTCTTCAAAAATGTAAATACTATGATAACATGACATTTCTCTTACAATTAATTTAACTGCTGTTCAAAGACCAAAACTCTTATTTCTCTGTCTGGGAAAAGACCTAATATTTTTCCCTATGGTACATAATTAGTTGAACTAATACTTATGATGTATTTTAAACTTATTAAACTTTATTCCAGGCACAAAGGAGGTTAATCTGCCCAGAATTTAGGCAATTTGACCATTTCACTTAAATTCTATTAAGGATTATCGTATTTCGTATTATGTCCGGAAGAATGAAATTGTATGTTGAAATTTTTCTATATCCAATCCAAATACAGTAGACTCTCTATTAACCAGAACTCAAGCAACCAGCACTCCCAAGCAACTGGCAAAAAAAGCAAAGAAATAATACTACTTTATCCAGCATGGGTGCTGGTTAATGGAGAGTCTACTGTATATTATCATAGTTGACATTTGGGAATATAAATATAAGAGAAGATAAAAAACAATACATATACAGGTGTCATTACAAAGCATTTTGATACAGATCAATATCATGAAATGACTTGCATGCATGCTAGATTGAGTGAAAACTTTGAATTCTTTATGGGATCACTAGGTGGCATATGACTCTGAGTCGTCTGCATGGGTACCTACAGGAGTGCGTTAGTAAGGAGAGAAGTAGAGGACAAGGAATGCCTTCAAAGAAAAAAGTGAGAGTACATACTATGCTTTCACAAAGAACCTTTGTGTTGACATGAACAAGAATTATTCAAACTAAAACAGCAGAACCATTTGGTACTCTGCCACATTTTATGAGAAAGAAAATTTTTGAAACTAAAAATCACAACAGTAACAATCACGTGTAAATTGTGCCATAAACTTTTTCTTAATATGTATGTGTATGTGTGTAATATTTAATATCTATATGAGGGCTATTCGGAAAGTATCCAGCCAAGTAATATGAAAAATAGAGGCATTTATGGCTGAATGTTTTTCCAGACAGCCTTCGTACATTATATAAATACGGTTCATATATTTAGATAGTGCATATTTCTATTTTATATTATAAAGACATTCTTGTGTGCTAGGTAGAAATAGCCTTGATTAAAGTAAGACACATGAAGAGCTTTTTTTCTTAAGTAGCTTTTATTGTATCATTAACAGATTCTTCTCCTATAAGTAACAGAATCAGAGTCATTTACTTGGTATAAATGTAGTCTCAAAAATGTCAGGCTAATGTACCATTTTTATAAAAAGGAAAAGTAAACTACATGTGTCTAGAATTTTTTAAATAGTCTAGAAAGGATAAGCATTTCTAAAGAGTCTAAAACATAAAATAGAATTTTTAAATGGCTTTTTCTTCCATTTTTATTTATATGCTGGTATTTCCTACATATAATAAAAATTCTATTACTATTTTTTAAAGACAATAAAATACGTTCTTTAAAAGATAAACATAAAATGGCAGACTAGAAACCAACAATATGAAGATTTAAAAATAAATGATTTTTTATTCCACCGCTGTGTCCACCTTTCATATCCAGCAGAAAAACATGAACGCAGCATGCTATGACAGCTAATCTATCTTTGGAGAAGCATTACTGTAGTGACATAAATTTTACTTTATAACTCTAAGGCATATTCATTAACTAGCAAGAATTTTCTTTGTGCTTTTATTTTTTTTACTTATATGCGGAATATTATGCCTTTTTGTATTTCTGCTTAATAGCCCAATTACATTATCACACATATTGTTTTATGTCTCTTCAAAAGTGAATTTACATCACTTCAGTATGTCTACAGTTTAAGGTAGGGTTTAGTAGTATCCTCATCAAGAATTTTGTATATACAAAGTTCAGTTTAACATTTCCTATTTATTCAGTTACATATTTTACCAATATTATAACATGAGTTCTCTTTTCAATCTATCACACAATAAAATGCCTGGTACTTTCTGTTTGCTTGTATTTCAAATTTAACAATATTTAATACATGAACTTAGAAACTGAATATTGAAGGACATTTAGAACTGCAATACCTTAAAAATGTAAAAATGAATGGTCTATGCATTTAATAAACAGGAAATACACTATGTTTTAAAAAATAATCTACAAACAAAGAAAAAAACTCATAGACACAACCAATAGTTTAAGGGTTATTTGGGGGTAAAGGGGAAGGATGGGAGAAGAGAGAGGGGACAAGAGAGGAGGGAGGAGGAATCGAGTACATGGAGATGGAAAGAGAACTCGCACTGGGTGCTGAACACATAATGCAGCACACAGATGATGCACTGTAGAGTTGTACACCTGGAACCTATGTAACTCTTGATAACCAATAAGTCTAACAAGAAAAATATTTTTAAAAATAAATAAAAATTTTTTAAAAATTTAAGAATCAGACTGAAAGACAAGAAAGGGTTATTATTATTATTATTATTATTATTATTATTATCATCATTATTTTTTGGTATGTGGGTAGCTCCCTGACTGGGAATCGAACCCAGGCCGCAGCGTTGACAGTGCCAGTGCCGAAGCCTTAAGCCACTATACCACCAGGGAACTCCCGAAAGGGTCATTATTGATGAAAATAAATTTACAAAAGGAACTAAAGTGAAAGCTAACTAACTTCCAAGCCATTCAATGATATTTTGATATGTTATTTGGTCTTATTTACAAGTTCAAGGTGCTGCACACTATAGACCCCTGGGCTGCCATTTACAAAGTAAAGTAAAATAACAAGATTTGTGCAGTTGATATATTAACTTGACTTTGATTTAACCTTAAAGAAAAATGTTATCTTCCAGAAAATAAGACCTTTGAAATTATAATTTAGTGACACACTATTACTATAGTACATTGCAGAAATTTAACACCATTAAACTTACAATTTGTGTCATAAGAGGTATGTCAATTAAATTCATGAACTCACCCTAGAAAAAGTGCTACATACCTCATTGCTGAGTATCACTATGGTCACCTTCACAGTATTCCCCTGGGGAAGCTGTGCACTGATGTCAGAGCCTAGTCCACCCTTCAAAGCAATTTTGGAACTCTTTTCCTGGAATGGCCATCAGAGCTGTCATCATATAACCCTTGATGTCCTGAACGCCATCAAAATGTCTTTCTTTCAATATTTCCCTTATTTTTGTGTAAAGAAAAAAGTCACTGGGGGCCAGATCAGGTGAGTAGGAAAGGTGTTCCAGCACGGTTATTTGTTTACTAGTTAAAAACTCCCTCAGAGACAGTGCCACGTGAGCTAGTGCACTGTCGTAATGCAAGAGCCATGAGTTGTTGGCAAAAAGTTCTGGTTGTTTTTGTCTAACTTCTCCATGCAGCCTTTTCAGCACTTCTAAATAGTAAACTTGGCTGACTGTTGCTCCAGCTGTACAAATTCATAATGAACAATTCCTCTGATATGAAAAAGGGACAGCAACATTATTTTGACTCTTGATTTAGACTGACGAGGTCATGGAGAACTGGCTGACTTCCATTGTGCACTTTGACGCTTTGTTTCAGGGTCGTATTGGTACGCCCATGTTTCATCACCAGTGATAACATGGCCCAAAACATCGTCTTGCCTCTCTAAAAGGTCTTGGCAAACTTAAGTTCTCCTTTGCTTTTGTTCATGGGTGAGCTCCTTCCGGAGCATCTTTGCATGCACTTTTCTCATGCCAGGATTTTCAGTGAAGATTTTCCTAACTGTTTCTCTATCAGTGTTTACTTGGCCTGCTATGCCTGTCACACTCAGCGGTGATTCTGATACACAATTTGACAAATTTTTGTAATGTTTTCATCAGTTCTGCTTGTTTACTGGCCTCCCTGACCTCTCTTCATCAGTGACGCTTTCTCTCCCCTCAAAAAAACATTTAATCCATTTGTACACTGCCATTTACTTCATGGCATTATCCCCATAAACTTTTCCCTGATTTCATTTCCACTCGTAATAAGTTTAACAAGAAATGTAATGTTTGTTCATTGCTTTCATTCAAGCTCCAACATTCTTGCAACAGCACACAAAAACACGCAACAACAGTAATGAATGCCACTCAGCAAGATACCGCCACACATCAACATGAACACAGCTGTGAGGCACAGATATAGCAAGGTTATGACACCTCACTGAGTTGTTTGTACAGTGCTGCCAACGTAAGTGCACGGTGGCAAGTTCACCAGCTTGTCAGATCTCATGAAAGTACAAAGTATTTCTGAGCTTTGAATTTTAATTTGAAAAATTATTCACTATTTTATTTGATGATCTAAGATGCCATTGATTAAGAGATGCATCATTTAATGTAACATGAAAAAATGTTGTCAATTGAGTTATGACAGAACACATTATCATATGAATTTCAATTTTATTCTTTTTGAAAAGATGATTTAGACTCATTTACATATAGATTTTTATCATATATGACTCTTATATACACTGAAACAGGAAGACAGAAGTGAAATAAAATGGTTATCTTAAAACTTATGCACATTCAGATCTTCTGTATCATGAATGTTTTGAGATTAAGTCATCAATGTGTTCTCTTACACAAGGTCAATCTCTACGCCACAAGATGGTAGTTGATGACCATTTCTTAAAGTGCTCCACAATTATCTCCAGGTTTTTCTCCCAACCCACTGCCACTCTTTCTGCAAATTCCCTCCTCAAAGGGTCCTTAACTAGTTTGTTGAATGAAAATTTGAACTACTGCAGTCATGTCACCTGGAATAACAACCAAGTTTGCACATACAGGCAATTAAAATGACATCATGGCTACTGTCCGGAAAATGAAGTAAGACTTCATGAATTGTAAGATGTGTCCCAACTGTACAGCCATTAAAATGTATAAAATACTCTTTAGTTTAGAACTGAAGAAATATGATATTCATATTCATTCCTTGTTAATCTGCAATTAGAAATAGGAGTCTTCATACATCTTCGATCCTATAATTATAAAATCTAAGCTAATTTTTGTGCTCTCAATTAAGTATTTAATAAGATTCAATATTTAACACTCAAAATCCATGTCTGAGCATTCACAACCAACTAAAATATACGTATGTTAGGTTTCAACAAAATGCTTTTATTACAACAATAAATATAAACATTACCAGCTTTAAAGTTTTATGTAAAATGACACAGTACAAACATATGTTAAACATCTTGGACACCTTGTGAATTTGGTATGGCACTTGAGTAAAAATAGATTTACTTGTTACTACTTGTTCATGCATCAGTCAAGAACGCTGAATTTGTGAGATCTGATTGTTTTTATGAATCTTAAAATTTTTCTGTAACAAAGAAGTATAAAGAACTGAATTATTTTGCTAAATCTCTTAAAGCAGGTATTTATGCTCCCATTACTTTATGTTAATACCAATTGATAAATGACAATGACTAAAATTTAATTACACTGCCTAAATGGCAAATGTCCTTAAAATAGAGAAGTACTGAAGGACAGGAAAGAAGAAAACGGGCTTTGGATGTGAACAGGCTGCAATCCTGGGCTGCCTCGTACTATCTGGGGAAACTCAGACACCTTTCTTAGGTTGAGTGAGATAGAGGAGAATACGTCACTGGTTTGCTGCAGGACTTAAGAAGTTGAGGTAAGTTGTGTAACACTATGCCTGAAACACAGTAGGGATTCAGAAAAATACTAATTTCATCGTCTGACTCACAATGCATTTGTAATAAGTTCCTGCCTGACACATACTAAAATGGACATATGAAATTTCAGCCTCCATTTAAAGCTCCTGAGCATCTCAAGTATCATCCAGATTTTTCCAGCTACAGTCTATGACTTCTACCACTTGAAATCACCTATTCATTGGCTTGAGGGACACAATGCCCCCACATAGTGTTCATAGTGTCATTGTTTTATGAGCTCTAACTGTGGTGGGGGCAGAGTAAAATCTGATTTCAGTATCTGAACCATCAAAAAAGTAAAAAAAAAAATTATTAAAAACCAGTAAAATAAAAGGAGATAAATTTACATTAGATAAACATTTACCATGAAGCTTCTCTAGTCATGAGCTCAGTTCTAAGGTTCTACTCAGAGAGAAGTGAAGACAGTAGCCTAACCTTCATAACACAGCTAAAAAGAGAGGTGCACACTTGTAGACTAAGTGATTGTGCTGCTTGGTTGTCTGTTTGCTTGATTATTTTGGCCCATGCAATGTTTTTTTTTTAATATATTAAATAGTTAAACATTTTGTATAAAGAGATTTCCCACAGAAATTGACACCTGGCTTTTCTTAACTAATTACTAAATCTGGCCACACCAGCCCCAACTTACTCATTTGTATTTCTTCTCTGGCCCTTTAATCACATGTTTTAAGGACCTGATTCAAAACACCCTTAAGTCTGTGTCTGTATTGGTCTCAGGTTATTGCATTATTCATTCTAACTATCACTTAGAGCTCTTCCTCTAAGTAAAATTCTAAAGCAGTCGTCCTGTGACATTACAAAGTCTCTGGGACAGGGCAGCGCACACGGAACACCCTACACCATGTTTCACGGTGAGTGTAGGAAACTGTGGTTGATTCTGCTGGGCGCCGCTCAAGGCAAGAGCCCTCAAGTGCTAAATGCTAACTAATCCTGTCTTTCCTGGAGCATCTTTCTACAAATGATATCTGCTTACAGCTGGCCACCTTGAAGACCATGAAACCAGAAATTGCAATGACATGAGGCTTTATATTAATAGTTCAATCTAAGGGAGTAAATGACATGTTACAGTACGTGACAATCCAAGGACCACAGTAACCTTCATTAAAAAGTCCAAACCCCACACAATAGATGTTGACATCTTCAGGTGAAGTGTGTCAGGCTGTACCCTACTATAGATTTTTCGCCTATATCTGTTAATTCGTAAACTTATTTGTTGATAAAATCAAACACACTTTACCATTTATCTTTATTATTATTATTATTATATTACCTGATAATTACATAGTTTTCATAATTACCACACACTTTTATAAGTTATATGTTACAATATATAACATACTTATATCATGTAAGACCCTAAAAGAGATTCAGGGAAAAAATTTGGGGGGAATGAAAATACAAAATAGCTTCTAAGTTGATTCTCTCAGCAATAATATCCCCAAATTTTCAGATTTGTATTTCTTTTGTTTTTAAATGGGACCAAATTTCTTATAGAAGCAGGTAGGAAATAGAGAAAAATGAGAACTGAAATTAAGACATTTTCCAGTTAAAATAAATTTAAAGCAAGAAATTTAAAGAAAATATTTAAATAGGGACCTCATATTATTGGACTATATCCTCTCAGAATTGAAATCATAAACATTTTATAAATAAATTTAAGGCAATTAAAATTTTAAAAGCATTTGGGTATGAGGCTACATTGCATTTTGTATCTGCAGATGGTAAAATAGACTATGAGAGGCTTTCCTGAATAGTTCACTCTAAATCTTCAGTATTGTTACACGTCATGACCAGCAAACAACCTACAGGGTAATACTAGTTTTACGCAGTAGAGCGTGGAATAGCCTGACTAATTGCATATTTTCATGAGGTTAGGTGCCACAAAGAAAAAAATAAAAGAAAAAAACAAAGAAAGAAAAGCAAAGAAAAGAAAGAAAGAAAAACAAAATGTAAAATCTACCCCGTCCAAAAGATATATAGGAACCCGAATTTCCCTGCTTCTTCTATAAAGACTATGTGACCCGTAAGCAAATACCTTTCCAATACTTTCCTCTTTCCTAAAGTGTCTACCACAGAGAAAAGTAGTTAATACCTGTTGATTTTGCTTTCAACCTACTTCTATGACAATCCCATATTCAGTAGCTCTTAAAAGGAAACTCTCAGTGGTGCAGCTCACCTGGTTTTATCTAATCAATCAATCAATCAATCAATAATAAAAGTTGGCCACAATAGTGGCTACAGTTGTCAGTCTCAGCCCACCTGGTTCAGAAACTTCTTTGAAACACTGCCCAGGGGCATCCTCTCACTCTAGATACTGAAAGAGAAACAGCTGAGAATGATTGAATCTACGCTATGAAGTGAGAATTATATACGATTTGCTCCACAGTTAACCATAAACATGTGCAACACAGAGGGCGTCTGATATTTTAAGCCTCTAAATTACTTCTCTCTGGGAGAAACCTTAAGCCAGATGTGGCTAAATACACCATCTATTT
Organism: Lyroderma lyra; assembly: GCA_004026885.1. Taxonomy (NCBI): domain Eukaryota; kingdom Metazoa; phylum Chordata; class Mammalia; order Chiroptera; family Megadermatidae; genus Lyroderma; species Lyroderma lyra. The sequence continues at coordinate 99,154 of PVJL010001879.1, forward strand.
TTCTGGCCTTGTGTAAAGACCAGAGTCCATTTCATGCTCTCTGTTCTATGACAGTCAATGACTTGTGCTAACGAATATAACACAAATAGCAAAGTCTTCTCAGTTCAGTCACTGTTCAGAGTAGAAGTCCTTCATATTTCAAGTAGAAGTCCTCATCAGGAATGTTACCACAATAATTTTACTTTTCTCCCATGTGCCAGGGTATATCTGCTGCTATTTACTAAAAGTCCACAAGTGGCTCCTATCTGCATCAGATCAGTGTAACTGTCTTTCTTCTCCTCAAACCACTTCTGCATGTCTTTACAATGAATATGCACAAATTTTCCTTATATTTTACTCCAAAAAGTCCTAAAGAATAATATATATCATGTGACTGGATAAGTAATAAAATATAGAAATAGGAACACAGCAAAAACCAAACTATAAAAACCAGTCAGAGGAAAACCTTCTGACAGTTCCTCAACAGCTTTTATAATGTTTATGGAATTACTACATGACCTAACAATTCCACTCCTAGGTATAAACTCAAAGAACTAGAAACAGATATTCAAGCAAAAACTTGTACACACATGTTTGTTGCAGTCTACTTGTAACAGCTAAAAGATTAACACATCCCAAATGTTGCTCAACAGAAGAATGGATGGACAAAATGGGGAATATCCATACAGTAAAATATTATTCAGCAAAAAAAAGAAAAGGGAATGAAGTATTGATACATTCAACAATATGGATAAACACTGAAAATACGGCAAGTGAAAGAAGCCAGACACAAAAAGATACACACTGTATACTACAAACCATTCTTAAGAAATATTCAGAATAGGCAAATCTGTAAAGAAGGAAAGCAGGTTAGTGGTTGTTAGGGACTCAGGGGAAGAGCCAATATAGAGCCACTGCTTAATGGGTATAGAGTTTCCATTTGCAAGTGGAACTAGATAGTGGTGGTGGCTGCACAACATTGTACATGTAGTTAATGCCACTGAATTGCATTTTAAAATGATTACAGTGCTAAATTTTATATTATGAGTATTTTACCACAGTAATAAAAAAAGTGGAAGTGGCAAATTTTTCATGATGTATATGTAAACAAGACAAGAACTGTCCCTGAAGGGATTTCTATGAAAGGCCCAGAAATAAAAGAGACCAACAATTTACTTTGCCATTAAATAGGGTGTTCTTTCTAAAACTACATGAGATCCCATACTTTAAATTCAGAATGTTTCATGTGGTGGCATTGTTAAATATAATAATAAAATAGCAATTGAGATTCCTCTTGAAAAGGAAAAAGATTAGGAAACATTCCTTGTTTTCCTTACACTTCAATTATAAAAACAGAAGAACCAGAATGCAAACTATTAAACAAGATAGCTATATTGTTAGAGACAAACTGATGTTAGAGATGCTGTATAAAAGACAACAATTACAAAAAGAAGGTTCTCCTGTGCCTTTGACCGCCTGAGCCCCACCTACTGGACTGCTGCTTTGAAAATATGAATTCAATATGGTTGGTAGAAAGTAGGGTCTTCAAACTTGTAACCGTCATAGGTATCATCTGTTTCAACTATATTTCACAGATTAGAACATGTGAGCTTTCAGTGTAATGTCTCACAGGTAAACTCAATGAGCACTTTTGTATTTCATACATATTGTCTTCAATGTCCTCAGTGTAAATATCACCAGAGACCAGAAGAAAACTCACAACAATGCCCTGTTTCCTCATCTGAAATGGTTAAAGACAGAGTGCAACGACTTTTAGAGCACAAATAAATACAAGAGTGAAATGTACACTACGACGTTAATATACTGACGTTAATCCAAATCCTATCCGACAGGTATCATGAGACGTTAACATTACAGAAATATGCAATAAACTACCTTTGCCAATTTTTATGATTATAATGCAGTATGTTCCGTAAATCTATTCCAAAATAAAAATTTCACTAGAGATAAAGTAAATATGTAATTTTCCAAAATAATTCCAAAGATTAATTTTTTAACAGATTATTACACTTGGAATACAAATTTCTAATCTTCTAATTGAAGAAGAAATAAATCAACATTACAAATTCATTTTACCATCAAGGAATAAGCTACTCTGATTTGTAAACAGGAAAGAGAGAAAGTGATATTAAAACAATACACAAAAATTCTGGTTTGTGTAGACAATAAATTATAATTACATCTCTCAAATTTTGCTTTTTTTCATAGGTAATAGGTAACAAAACTAACTGTATACTCTCAATGCCTTTAACATTTATGACAAAAACAGCTACTCGATGCTTTATGCCTACTTTTGGCTAAGAGCTGTGCCAGCCCACTTAACATATACTATTTCTAATCCTCACATTAAAGCTCTATATAAGCAAAATATCCTTGTTTTACATATTAGAAAACAAGGGTTTAGAAAATTTAAGTAACTTGAGTAACTCTAAATTATTAATTGGTGGAATGAGGGTCTAAACTCTGGTGTATGTGATTTCATTCTCTTTTCCCACCACTTCACCATGCAGATGACCATCCTTTGACCAAAGCCCATGATCATATTTTAGGAGAACATCTACTTTAAAGATTACATAAATGCTTTAAAATTAGAAGATAAAAGCACATGTTGACACATTAGTTTAATGCCGCCACATCGGTATGTACATCTATTTTTCATAAACAAAACTATAATTGGCATATTTATAGTTACACAAAATACTGTAACATAGGACCTAAAGTTAATCCCCTAAAAGACCTTTTACAGAGAGACAGGGATTGGTTTAAAAGCATTTCATCAGGTAGACTACTCAGAAAATCTTAGTCATTAATTTAAGCAATTAAAATCAAGGTTTTGAAGTATTTACACTTTGATAATATAGAGGACCTTTCTTCATTTTTAGAATTTTGCTCGAGTTCCCTAAAATACAGAAGTTCTCTGAAAAGACAGTGAAAACCTCTCAAGCACTAAGATCTATTTCAAGCACACTCACATAACTGAATTCATCAAAAGCCATGTCTAGCAAAAGTTTTAAAAAGAAAGGTTTGAATCCTAGGACCTACTATTGCTATCCTAACTTCATAAATTCCCTGTGCATTTTTTTTCTAATTTTAAGTCATAAAGAACAGTTGAGAAGTATAAGCCCTGCTTAATAGGTCAGAACAGAGAACTTGGAATATCTAAAGCCAAGCTGTTTCCTGTGCTTCTCTATTTGTCCAAAATAACCCATTGAGTGAAAGAACCGCACATGTACAATAGCAGGCAATCCATTAAATTTCTGATAAACATCTCTGTGGGGGCAGTGGGGTGGAAATCCATAAAATCATAACTGTAGTTGCTTTTGTTTTTAAAGAAGAAACTTTGAAGTTATCTATAAATATTTACTTGAACACTGACTTACTTATACAGAAAGTCTTTTTCCTTAATATTCAGACTACTGTGGTTCAATTGCAGTGTTTTTGATGTTCCTTCTATATTAAAATGAACTAGATTAAAAAATAATGTTCCAAAGAGATTTGTCAATTTTTTAAAATGCCAAAGCGAATGATCTAGTAATAAAATCACTGCATGTAAAGACAAAATACACCAGTATCATGAAAATAACAAAGGAAAATTACACAACGTTCCCAAATAAATTATCTAGAGGTTAAGCTTCGCGTCAAAGCATTAGTTTGGTTTGCTGTAATTATTAGTTAAGTTTTCATTAAGTACTCCAAACATGCTGACATTAAATATGACACAAATACTTAGAATTGTGGAGTCTATTTTTTAAGGCTATCTGTATTTCATAGGCTAAGTATGTGCTATTTATAAAAACCAGTGTTCACAAACATTTAGATTCTGATGTGCTTTTCTTTGTATTTCTAATTTATCAAGTAGACTGTGTGCCAGTGGGGGAAAGTAATTGTTAACTGGAGGCTTAAGAGATAGGGGTTTCTGCAAGAAGTTTTTAAATTCCTCACTGTACTTAACAATGAGTAACATGGCAGAGAAAGTGAAAAGTAGAATAAAAGTTCAGCATTCTCACAAGTTCACTGGGCACTATACCATGTATCCCCAACTGACTCCCCAAAATACTGCTCCCTCCCCTTAAAACTCACAAAACGTTGACTGAATTCTGGGAGGAAAAAGACATTTGAAATCTGTTTGTAGAAATCTTTAAAGTTCATGCCTACTGGGAGAGTCCATTAAAGTGATGTTCCTTCCTCAGGACCCAAACATCACAGGGCCTTTTTTCAAGCAGTTTCTTATGTTTAAAATGTCATCTTTCCAGAGCTGACCAATTTCCTTTTCTGCCTGAGCTGAGCTCAGGGGTCACCTTCTCAGAGAGGCTTTCCCTGCCACCCTGACTTGGGAGGTGCCCCTTCTCTGAGCTCTAGTCTTTTTCCATAAAAGCAGCCTCATATGTTTTCATGTTGAATTATTTATTGCTAGTTACCCACTTTGTATGTATATTGTCTATTTTGGTCCTTGATGAATCCCTTGCACCTAGAATACAAGTGCTCAAAAAAATTTTGTTAAAAGAATAAATGGTATGGTACTGAGGCAGAACCAAAATGATGAACTAGATCTACTAAATAGCTTTGCACAACTATGCTTTACTTTAAGGCACACATACATACAATGGTAAAAATGTCAAGCCACATATCTCATGTGCCATGAAATACATCATTTAAAAGGCTAGTGAGTCAGGAGTGAAGGATTAACGTTTTGAGGCTGTCTATCCAGGCAGTCAGCACTTCGTAAACGGCTTCATTATGTTCTCAGCTTCACCATCTAAACTCTACTTAAGCAATATAATTTTATAAATTATTCAGAGTTTTGTTTTTCTTAAGTACACTGCTAATACTAGTTTATCAATTGGTATCCCTAACAAGTTAATGACATGTCATATGATGGCATGTTCTGATTATGCTTTATATCTATTACTTCTCTAATGGTGGCAGAACCAACAAATTTCAATGGTCAAAGTTATAAAAGTAATAAATGAAAAAGAAATTGAGACAAACTTCTAGATTTTAAGTAATCAATATAGCCATGTAATAAATTACTTTATATTTGCAATTTTGTGTAACAGAGAGGAAAAAAAGAAAAGTTTTTTAAAATTAGTTGTATAAAAAGAAATTTTTATTTAAGATGAATCACAGAGAAAGTAATTTTATCTGCTAATTAGAGAAATTAATTATCCTTTATATGATTACCATTATTTTCTTGGATGGAAGGCACAATGATTTAAATCAAGCAATAATTTCTCCTAAGTCTATATACTTCCTTTCAAAAACTATATACCTGAGTTTTTAAATGACCTCATCAAATGGTCATGAACAACAAAAATTAAGAATTTCCTGAACAACACATTAGGAACTTCTTATCCTTGATAAGCTACAATATACTACTTAAAAAAAAAAAAAACAAAGAAAACAAAAACAGAAAACCAGGCTTTGTAAATACCATCTTCAAAACCACCCTATCCAAATGTTCAGATTTATTACCAAGCAAGCCGAAACCTGTTAGAATGCTTCTGGAAATAATTTTCCTACACACTGAAAACTGCATTAGGGACCTTTGATATAGCACCAGCATTACAGAGCACCACTGTATCTGGAATTTATTAAGGATGAAAACAAGCCCCCTCACTCCGAACTAACCTTTAGCCATACTGGCTCATCACCAGTCCCAGCGCAGAACTCAATACAGATTCACAATCCATTATCTGAAATCCTTGTAGCCAGCAAAGATTGGGAATTCAGAACTTTCCAGATTTAGAAAGGTATATACCAATATTATGAACATCCCCAGCAGCATCTTGGGACAGCACCCCATAAGCAAAGACTTTTTACTTCTGCAACAAAACATATGAATATTTGCACCTAGGAGGATAAATAACGATTATAAATAGCTTCACGTAAGGTCAGAACAAGTTTTGCTGCCAAATGAGTTCAGATCAGGTCAGATTTTGCCACCAAAGAAGTCAGGAAAAAATGTTCAGTTTTTCGTTTAGGATTTGGGGATTATGGAGAAGGGATTTTAAACCAGTAGAATATCAGTCTCGCTTTGAAAGACACACTTAGAGTTTGTGCCCTGAGGCTTCTCTACACATAAAATACATTTATATCAAGTTTCTTCTGCCCTCTTCCTAACAAAAATTTTGAAGACAATCTCCAGGTAAATCTATCTCACCAAACTTGATTTTTAAAAGGTAGTAGCATGTTGAGAGTCTATTATTTTATGAAATTCTCAAATAAGAAGTAACCTGTCAGGTTCCCCTAATCCATTCAATCTTTCCCTACAAAAAGAAAGTTCCAAATGTATGAATACCTTGGGCAAAGACAATATGAAAATCCACATACTAAAATGAGCAAATTCCAATGCTCAATTCAAGAAAATACCACTACTCATCAATTATTGGTGGAGTCAAAATTAGTGCTTCATGGATATGGATGCATGAGACATTTAAAATTTTTAAGTGCCTATTAACTATAAAATTGATAGCATTTGTGAAAGTAAGATTAACAACCAACAGGAAGAATTAAAAATTTTTTAAATTTCTAGCTATGGAGGTTCCCTGGTGGTGTAGTGGCTAGGCTTCAGTGCTCTTAACGTCATGGCCTGGGTTCGATTCCCAGCCAGGAAACCACTCAAAAAAAAAAAAAATTCTAGCTATATAAGGCTAAGAGAAAAATAAACACTTCACAGTGATGCATACAATGAAATGAAAAAGTATATATAAAAGTCACTTGACCTAGAGTGTATCATTCCCTGAGAAGTCACAGTTCATTGGACATGTGATCATGCTCAGTGAACCAATAACTGAAACAATTCATCCATTTGCCAACAAAAGATTTTGAGGGGTTATTTGCTTGTAGAACAAAGTGAGCAATGTAAGCGATATCCAAACACACTAATGATACTACAGGTAAACACATGTGCCATATGCTCAAGGTGCAGGCACCTTATGTAAGGGCATCGTGTATTCAAGTCACCCTCATCACAGAACCCAGAACCAAAGAAGAATCCAACAGCGAAACCCCAGCAGCATGAGGAATGTTGAATGAAAATCAGAAATGGACAGCCTCTTGACTCTCCTTTCAAAAAACGAATATGCATTTGGGTAACTTAAGCTTTGTCAGAGAAGAAGAGTACAGCTCTCACACATAAGGTAAGGACATGGGAGGAAAGGAAGAAAGAGCAAGGGAGAAAGGGAGGGAGGAAGTTGTGAAGTTTACCCTCAGAAAAAAAACACACACACAAACTAATGTAAATAAAGTAAGTTATTTTGGATTCTTAAACTGAAAAAGGATAACTTAATTGAAATGGTGAAAACCCTCTACTGAAGTGCCCTGGAAAATAAGCAAATTCATTGCAATGGGACTCATTACCCAGCAGGGTCTAAATAGCTAAGCATTTTTCTCTAACCTGCCACTAAAAAAAAAAATCAGCCAATTAATTACTGAATGAAACGCTCAAGAAACCAAGTCTGCAGGAATCACTGTAAACTTCTATGACATATAGTTCCTAAGAGATGGAATGATGGTGTAAAATAAAGACCCAGCGTGTCAAACAAATACTAGGGATGTTTTTCTCAAAAACAAATCTGATTTCACCACTGCACTGCTCAAAGCCTGTTGGTGAACCCCAGTACAAAAAGAAATCTTTAGCGCCCACTCCTTGAGACGGTCCTTATCTTTTTCTCCATTCTCATATTTTGCAGTAACACATCCCTGGACTCTACACTCCAACCACACAAAACAACGTTTAGGCTTCTAAGCACACCCGGCTGTTTCAAACCCGCTCTCTCTTTCATCCCACACTCTCTGGAAGGCTCTGACCCTCTAGGGAACACTTGGGAAACTCGTATCCTTTTACCATCAATTCTAGCATGCCTTCCTGTATCTATCCTTTCCTAACACTCTCCTCAAATGGAATTTACCACTCTCTCCTTCCCGTCAGTGATGGAACTTGAATTCACCTTTATTTGGTAGCCTTAATGCTTTCTGCATGAATTCGATGACCAGGGCTGGCTCGGGCCCAGGAACTGAAGGCTCCCCACTACACAGCATCTGCTAAATAACTGAATTAATAGGAAGAACTTCAATCACCATCACATGTTTTACTAAGTATATTTAAGTTGAGAACCTTGACAATGTACTCTTCTTCAGATCCTCCTATGGACTGAATAGCATCCCCCTCCCAATTCATATGCTGAAGCCATAACCCCCAGTGTGACTGTATTTGAAGATAAGGTTTTTAGGGGATAGAGTTAAATGAAGTCATAAAGGTGAGATCCTAATCCAACAGTATCAGTGGCCTTATAAGGAGAAGAGAAAGAGCTCTCGCGCTCTCTTTCCACTTGCATGCACCAAGGAAAGGCCATGTGAGCACAGAGGAAGAGGCAGCTATCTACAAGCCAGAAAGAGCTTTTGCAAGAGTTCAACAATACTAGCATCCTAATCTTGAACTTCCAGCCTCCAGAACTGTGAGAAAATAAATTTCTGCTGTTTAAGCTACACAGTCTATGGTATTTTGCTATGGCAACCCAGCTGAGTAATCCAGATGCTAAATAATTAAAATCATTAAATGTCATTTTTTACACTTAAGCTTTGGTGGCTAATTAAACTAAGCACTTCTGGCAGTATAATATTACGTAGGCAATACAGTTTCACTGGTCATTTCTACTAGAAAATAAGCCATTCTATAGCAAGCTTAAAATCCCATGATGACAACCACTTTGAAATTAGGAGTCATTGTTTTAAAAACCTCTTTTAAAAATATGGTCTTATTGATGATTTTTCTTTCACGCTTATAATCTCCCTAGTAACAATACCAGGTATATGATCTCATTTTATGACAAAGAGATTGATTGTTCTTTTAAAGACAAGATATCAAGTTAGAAGTAGGACTAGATAGAACTTAGGTCTCATGACTTTTAGTAAGTCCATCTCTTGTAACCTGCATAAAAAGAAAGAAATAGCTACAAGCTGTAGACAACATATACAAACACAAACCTCCTCTTCACATTCCAAAACAAGATACATAAATTATTAGAAAAAAATATTTTCTAACATAAATTTGAATTCTTATACATTCCTGAGCAAAATACAAAATATTTACACTGTGCTAACAAAAGAATTACACAATGATTCCTTCACATTTACCTCACTGACTCCAGTACTAAATATGTCTCATGAGAGACTTTATACCCAAATGCCCTAGGCACATGATCTGTTCTGAAAACACTCAACACCAACACGTAATTTTTTAAGGCAATTTTGAGATGTATTCATACACACAAAAAAAATTCCACATTAAATTTTATATCAGAACAGTTCTATAAATAACTAGGAAATCTTTAAAATATTTTGGGAGCTTGTTGCAACAGAATTTGGCAGGTTGCATATATTTCCCACCTGAAACGCTTTCATTTGACCACAGCTACCAATGCTGCAGTACAGGGCATCTGAAACACCCAGAGACCTCATGAAATATTTGGTTCAGAAGGATATGGAATACACACACAGAGATCTGTGTGTGTGTATTTAATAGCCAAATAATAATAATAATAATGCTATATCCCTTATCCAGGTAATATGGGGAGAAAAGCCCTCTTCATTTAAAAGACTATCTTCTACTTGATATGTATTTTCTGTTAACACTGAAAATTATTGGTGTACACTGGTCAGTAAATGGTAGAGATAATTCAGTAAGACTCAATTGCATAGAGAGATCATGCTGAGGACATCCTGATGTGAATACTAGCAGGTTCAATGTGGACAAGGGAATAGAGAAGGTAGGTACCTGATAACTTGAAAAAGAAGTGGAAATGTCAAATGTCCTCATACTATAAGGTGCTATGGCAATCCAGAAGACTGACTTAATTCTAACTAGGGTTAGAGGTCAAGGGAAGGCAAGATCTGGCTTGAACCTTCATAGATTAGTAGTATTTCGCCAAGCAGGCTGGCACAGAAATGCTGACTCCATGGACAAATAACAAGCATCAGAAGAAATAGATTAATTCATGGACTGGTAAGAATCCAGTAGAGATGGAGTTAGATGTGAATGAAGTAAAGAGTGAAGGGGGGAAAAGCCTGGGATGGGGGTGCAGGTTAGATCGTGAAGGGGCTCAAGCTCTGTGGTCAGGGATTTGGAGTTCACTGAGCAGGCAGCAGGAAGTTTGGAAGGTACTGGGGCAGAGTGTGATGATGAAGGCTTTCATAAAGAGTACCCTGGCAGCAGTTAGGAGAGGGTAGAATGGAAAGGATATGGTTGAAAGCAACTGACTTAATATTGTACTTGAGTAGGATAACCTTAGATGAGGAAAAATGGAGCACAGCTGGGAAAATTTCAAAGAAGAGAGAAAAAAAATGCCTATGTTAAGGGATTCCACATAAAAGCTCAATGATTTACAACCAACTCAGCCACTGCTCACTTTAATCTGGATTGCACTGTCGTGGCTCATGATGTCTGCACAGGCTCCCTGTGACACTCCGTGTGCAGAATCATGGTGGAGGCTGTCAGACACTTAAGGCCATATCTCATAAACATGAGCAAAGCTGACAGCTTTCCTGGAGACCAGCACCACTAGGCCAGCCATTAAACAAATCGTTTGTGCTGTGCAGCTGCGACCTGCTCCCTTGGGAAATCAGAATAGCACCTCTGCAACATCATCAACCCCTGTGCACACAATGTGCAAGAAGTCGAGGCTTACAGACTGACTTACAGCCCATCTGCACAGCTTCTCCATCTGTAGGATGTTAACCGCTGCCCTAGAAAGTTGGCATGTTCATAAACGTGTCCTCAGATCTGCTGTTAGTGGGTTCTTAAGAACACCATATTCAAATGATTCTTTCCTAAGCAATAAACAGATTATGAAAATATTTTGAATGGCTGACAATCCAATGAGTAGTTGAAATCTTCTCTACTACAACCATCCATTCTCTATGTCCCCTGGCTGAGCACACATGACACTGGGTCCAAGAAGCATTTTAAAGTCACAATCATAGATAACAATCCTAGTAATTAAAATATCATATCTGAAGATTTTTATGATAGATTTTAAAATTTAATACTACACATTTTTCTTACATAGCTATGAAACAGCATCCTATTTTAGGGATTTGTTTTTCTTTGTTACGGATACACAACTGTCTTTTCCATTGGAGGCACGCCCTGTGGAAGCCAATTTATAAACCACAATGAATCAAAAGCAATGCCAGACCTAGGGAACTACCTCCCCCACATCCCCATTTCAAAATGTATTAAAAAGTTGGGAGCACATTTTAAGGTAGACACATTCAAGAAAGCTGAAATGAATCTACAGGTTTATAATAATCTTCATATTTTGAAGATTCTTCACTGTATATGGAAAACAAAATAAATTTTATAAATGATAATGAACAAATTAGGCATATGGCTGTGCAACTGCAGAGTCAATTGCAAATCTGAGATTTGTCAGCCATAAGCTGATCAATAATTAAAATGGAGTTCACCTCCATGCTGTAATTTTAAAGTGTCAGTACAGGTTTCCCGAAGTTTGCCTGAAATATGTGTTAAAGCTAAACATCTATACCATAATAATATTAATTAGTAATTGTACCCTGTTGATTAACAAGCATACTGGAAAATGTAAATGGAAGAAAAACACACACACCCACATAATTAGGACATGTGTTTACTTAATAATCCTCAATATCACTATGAAAAACACAGCACTTCAGTGAAATGTAAATGACTATATTTAACTGTTTAAATATTTTAGCAATGTATCTGAGTTGTAATGTTTTCCTCCAACACAGAACACACCCATTAATAGACTAGAAAAACAAAAGCATTCTGATTCTAGCAGCTTCTTAAAATCGAGTCTCTTAACAACCCAGCCTGAAGATCACTTCCTCCCAGAGTCAGAGAACAATACAGAGAACATGTTGCTTATTCATTTCTTACCTTTTTTCCTTTCCTTTTCCTATGAGCAGGTTTTGCATTTTTCTCCTTTGGTTCTTCACTCATCTTTCCTTTAAATCAGGTGAGTTAATAAAAGACAGGAGATCACTGCCCGTATTCCAACATCCAGAGCCACGACAAAGAGTCAAAGCAATGAGACCAAAGTCCATTTACGGGGCTCGCCAGGCAAGCCGCTGCTTACATCCAGCCCCTGCTGCTGTCAGAGCCTGGGGCTGCTAATGTATCCTTGTTCAGCTTTGCACAGGAAGAAACTGGGTGTTCTCTACATCAAACACTCAATTATTCTCCTAACGAAAATCAATATTTTTAGTTTTTCACTTTTAACTAATCACTACCCTGAGATAAAATCTTGACAAGACTTTGTTGCTTGTTCCTCCACAGTGATTCCAGCCTGTAAATGGTGAGTGAGTGAGAGTGAGAGAGAGAGAGAGAGAGAGAGAGAGAGAGAGAGAGAGACACACACCCTCACACACACAGAAATAAGCTACAGAATGCTGACAAGTCTCTGAAGCCTTCCCAGGGACTGATCTGCTGCTTCTTGTAGGCTGGGAAGCTGAATGTAAATTGCTCTCAGTGCTGCGAGCCTCCCATATGAGCACATGTGTTGAATACATCAGGGCATACCAGAGGAGGAGTCAGTGGAGAGTGATAAAAGATCAGGTTACTGGCTGGTAAAAAAAAAAACACTCAATGATTCGAACAATAAAAGAGCCCTGTTATGACTAGAGAAATAGAAGGTGACGCTTTCTCCATGATTGCTTTTTTAAACGTGATAAGCCAAAAGATAGGCAAATTGCCAATTTTCAGCTGAAGGTTTCTAATGAAGGGCTAATTTCAGAAGGCCCCACACCCAGTTTGCCATCACTCATGTTAAATGATTAGTTTCCTTCCATGAATATGCCAGCCAGCCAGCCTGAAGTCCTCCAGAATATTCAGGAAAAAACTAAAAAAAAAACAACTGCTGTCTACGTGGCAGAAACATGTTCTGCTTCCTGATCGTGTTTAGGACAGTGCTACTCTCAGATCCAGTTACACCCTCCATGCTTCGTACCCTGCTGAGCCCTGGGCTTCAGATGTTTTCTGGGTATGGGGTGGGGAGGGCTTCACACCTGGGTGGAAACTCCCTCAACGAGCTTTGCATCCACTGAAACAGAGCCGAGCTCCACCAGAAGCTGTTACAGTAGACTCTCCATTAACCAGACCCAAGCAACCCACACCATCAAGCAACAAGCAAGAAAAAAGAAACAAAAGAAAAAGACGAAGAAGAAATACGACATTTGTCTGGCATGGGTGCCGGTTAACTGAGAGGGTAGTGTATTTAAGTATCTCCTCCACAGTGCCAGATCCATTCTGACTCAGGAATGATCACGAGTCTATGGACACAGGCAACCAGTAAGGGGAAAACGGGGCTCTCTGAGCAGATAACCGACACTGGTGTAGGGAAGGAAGAGAGGGCAGCGTGGCAAGCGAAGAAGAAAATGCAGACCAGTGTCAGGTCCATCCTTAGGGGCCCAGGAGCCAGGAATAAATCATATGATTGCCTTACTCTAACATTTATATTGAGGAAGTATTGGACTAAAATTATGATTAACATTTTCATTCAGAAGAAACTGGAGTAAAATAATATAAAACACAGTCTTACAGGAAAACACACACCACAGGGACTCATCTTCAGTGATGTGTGTCAAAGGATTTAACACTGTTTTGAAGAAATGATGCTAAAATATTGAATCAAATAGACAGATGTTTATGCTAAAATATTCCCCATTCTTTACCTATCATACAAAAGAGGTATGTATCTACAGTGCATGCAACCAACATTCCTTTCCCTACACCTCAAACTACCAGCCCCCTAGAAAGACCTGAGTGTGAGGATGCTTGAGATGGCTTCCCCCTGGCAGAGCAGGCCAGGGACAGGGGTGAAAATGACACCTCAGAGAGCTCCATGGATTTTACAAACTGTGGGTTAGCTACTTAAGCCCCCTTTCCACTGTGAGGTACCATATTAATTACAATAACATGAATCTTGGCAAGTCTGCTGTGGCCAAAATTCTAAATACCATCAGGCATCTAACTCCCACCTTCCAAGTTTTGGTTCAGACTTTCAATTCATACGTACCCACAGTTCCCATACTCTGCTGTTATTTCACAATGTTCATCTCATCTTGCAATAAAAGATAGAAAACCATAATGTGGTAGAATAAACCTTTCAACTTCCTCCATGATTCAAACATTGCTCATCTTCAAAACACTGGGAAACCAGCAGTACTCTTACCACTTCTATCATTCATTTACTTTAATCAAATAAGCCTGGGTTTGTTAGCAGTAGACCTTTTAAGGGACAAGGGTAAGGTAAGTAAGTGCTTTTATACAAATTCTATGTAAGGCAAAGGATGTAAGCATTATTCACTAGTCAAGCAGCAGAAATAGTGCATCCATCTACAGCAGAATCTGACATTTTGATTTCGAGTGTCTAAAGAATTACTAAGTTGAATCATCTTTCCAGGAAATGTCTTTGTCAACAACTATTGATTAGATATCCACAGAGTGTGAATCTCTTTTTAAAAAAATTTCAAAGGTGTACAGAAATTGAGAGTAAATTTAGCTCATTCCTGTAAAACTTTATCAATTAATAAGCTTTATAAAATATACAAAATACTAACAAGAAAACGTCTGGCCAAGTACATAGCAAAGAATGTATTTGGGGAAAATGTCATTAAAATAACGTTTTAAAACTATAAAAGTGTGTTTAAATTGATGAAAAATTTAGAAAATTTGAAAAAAATTAGAACTGACAGAAAATGAATGAGATTGTGACTGAAGATAATTGCCCATTTCTTTGATAAAGCATTATCCGGACTGTATTCACTTATATATACAATGTTCATATTACAAGCTAAACTGCTCTCTGCTGGTTGAATGGTAAAAATAAAACAAAACCAAAAAACAGGACTTTTAAAGAAAACATTAGATGGCAAAATTCTACAAAAGACATTTTAGGAAGGCATTATCCTTAATGATGATGAGTTCATAAATATGGCTGAATATATTTCAAGATGTCACATTATGTAATCAGTTCTGATAGAAAACCCAGTTTCAAAAATTAATTGTAAAATACGTCAAATTGCATACTTAAGTAACAAGATATATTAACTTATACTATAATAAATATGTGATGTATATCATGTTTTATGTTCATTTTCTATAACTTTATAAGTTCTAGACTTTTTAGAAGGGACAAATAATTATAAGGCAAAAAGTTTGTTACAATTGAGGGCTTAAAACATCACAAAATCAGTATTAATTTAACTTGTAAAAATATGAGACATATTTTCAGTTTGTAAAATTGGACATCAAATTTCATTTAAAGGTTGAAAATTAAAACAATTTAAACTTAATAGATAGAAATCTATTCCTTATTATTGTTTAATGGTGTTTCTTACACTTGTACTCTAGAAATACGCTTTCACAGAAATAGTGATTGTTCTGATTGCCCAAAGGTGTCCCAGTGCATTTTAAATTAAAATTGCTCTGGGTAAAAGAATAATTTGATTGTTCTAAAAAGAATCTTGGGCTGATCATTTGTTCCTAAAATGTTAAATGTTAACTACTTTTCAATGATAATCTCTTTTTCACCCAAATTACAAAATTCCCCCAACCTCTGAGGAAATTAAATTTACCTAAGAAAAAACTTAAAAGCTAAATACACTAAAATTATCAATGTGGAAACTAAACTTTTCTGTGAGGATGCCAAAGAGGAAAATGTAACTGGATTATAATGCTCCCAAACATGACTCCACAGAACCAACTGCCTAATTAGAGTTTACTCTAGATACAAACGACCATAAACTAGCTGATACAGATCTACTGAGACAGTTCTATTTTTAAATTAAATAACTCGCATAAGAGGACAACAACCAGAGCCAAGTGAAGTCTTGTAGAACAGGTCTATTTTTAAAATGAAAGTAGCTTACCATAGGAGAAATAACTGAGCTAGGACTATTAGGAAGCAAATTTTAAACTATATTCTGCATAAAATTCATTTGAAACCACTAACACTGAATATAATTTCTTGACTAAAGTTAAAGTAGAAAATGAAAGGAAAACAAACAAAAACCTGTCCATTTAAATTCAGCAAAAATACCTATAGGAATAGACTAATTTTATTTTTAAGATTGGGACATCATGTAGTTACTGTAAGTTACACTGCTAGTTGGCAAGCTAAAATAGTTGCTACATCTTACTAATAGCATTCCCTTAATACCTAATTCATTCATCCTCAGTGTTTAAAATACTTCTAAAGTTAAAGATAACACTATCGACAAGTAAGCTACTTTTCTGGATATTTCTTTGGAGAACTGAGTGAAACATTAAGATGTTCTGTCTCCATCCACCTGTGGCCCTGACAGGTCTTCCCCAAGATCACCCAGCCAGTGAATAGAGTTAGGACCAGAAGCTGCTCTCCTGAATCCTCCTCTGAAAGGCTTTCTTTCTACTACAACAACAGTGTCTCCCAGAGAGGGTAACATGAACCCACTATTAGGTTTGAGATAATATTCACTGCTAAGCAATTTTGTCTTCAATAGTCATGCATTTACTTTAAATTAGGAATAAAACATGACTAGGGTTCATCGAGGGCATCTCATGGACCCCTCACTGTGGGGTTTTGGTATGTTCCTTGCCCTATTGTGTGTGAATGTCAGGAGAAAATGAAATAGGAGACAGGGCATGACAAGAAATGGGTGATCACTTCAAAACCCAACTGGTCAAGTTTTCATGCCACAAATTTGCAATGGTCCTTAGGTTGTTTCTACCTCCTGCTTGCCCACTACTTCAAGTGATGGGCTAGAGCCCCTAAACTCCTGGGCCATCCATAGTGGTAATTTATAAATATGGAAAATATCACAACATAGTTTTATGTAGCAAAGCCATTAGGTTTTATACGAAGGCTGTCTAGAAAAAAAATCCAGCCATAAACGTGTCTGTTTTTGATATTACTTGGCAGAGGGAGACTTTCCGGACAGCCCTAGTAAAATGCCTTGCTATTTCTGATGTGAGTGAAAACATTTGGGGAAAAACAAACAAACACTCTCTGTAGTCAAGCTTCTATTCTTCTTTGAATCTTCATAGTGAAAAATGACATACAGTGACATTTGCCCATCTGTTTAGAGCAACTCAAAATTCAGGTAAGGTTAAGTAAAATGAGACCGTGATTTGACACTCAGTTTTCAGCACATTCTTAAATACTCACACCATTTTTGCAATATCCAGTGGCCATCAGTTCCACTCACTACTTTTTTAGAATAGAATTCCTTAAACGTGGCTTTGCTTTAAGCAATATTATCTGTGAAATCACAGGTTTGATATGCTAGTTTCATTTTTGACAATGCGTCAGAACCCTTCGGGCAGGTCCATTACAGGATTTTCCTATTTTGTTCTGTGTGTTCTTTCATCCCTAATTATTCAGCCATTTGCCCATTAAAATGTAATGATGTAATCAAAATGGATTAGAAATAGGAAAGACAGAATGTTCAAAAAGATACAGCCTGTAAATAGATGGTATGCTTGTTGTTTATTTTCTTCCTGAACTTATGCATGTTCGTCAGTATGATTTTCTGAGCAGGGTAATTTTCTTTCTCTAGGCTAACAATTCTCTTTAGAGGCCTGGTGACATTTCAGGCCAGATACACATCCTTTGGTGAGGTGGTAGCCTGATGAGTCATTCCTTTGATCTTCTCTAAATCCATGTATTTTATTTAATAACAATAGAAATCCTAAATGACTGTAAAAGAACCATGGTGACAGATTCTAAGGACATTCCCTTGCTTTGTAAAAGATAATTTCCAGCAATGCTAATATTAAAATGATTAAGAACTATGGATGCTTATGTTGGGGCTCATACCCAAAGGGGTTAGTGGTTCTGCTGGAGTTACTTTTATTGTTGTGGAAATACTATGCAAAAGATGGCCAGATACAGCTCCCCTGGTGTTCTTTGACATCAAACATCCACCAAAATAGCAGCTTCTCAACTCTCCACATTCCAACCAACACAATAATATGAAGATCCTTACTCTTTCACCTACTAAAATAAAAGGAATTAGGAAAAAGAAAAAAAAAGATTTTTAAAAACTTTAACTTAAGCCCTATATCACAGTAGCTTAAAATTTTATACTAATATTAATGCTACCTTGAGTAAAACCATGTATAGTGACAAGCAAGTCTGCAATACCTCCTGTTATCTTGTTTTATTTAATAATTGTTTGCACCAATGAAATCATTTGTCCATGAGACAGAAGAAGGAATCGACGTGAGAGTGTTCCTAGCAGCAAAAGTTGAAATACATAAATAAAGGAGAAATTACAGTGAATTAGGAATTGGTTCCTGAAGCAGACAGTCTGTGGAATGAAGACCATGACAACTGCTCTAGGAGCCTCTGCCTCACCTTTGCCCACACACCTGTGACACCAGGATGTTGCCCCATTTATGAGCTTTATGGTCAATGGTGGTATCAAAATTATCGCCAGGCCTAGGCTCCAGACAGTGATGTCTGTGTCATGTCATGATGAATCCTCAGATTAGTTGGAAATAAGAATTATAAAGTTAAGTGAGTACCTTTCACTTTGAAATAAGGGTATGTCCACTGTCACACGAAGCATTCTGGATGCGTCAGGGTCCTCTACCCACATCTCTCCATCCAAAGAAGTGAGAACACAAACTCCTCCTTTCATGATCCTCCTCAAATTATTTTTAATATTGATTCTCTGACACAAAAATACACATCTAATTTTAAAGAGTTTATACATTTAAGTCATGGTAATATAGTTCAGAAAATCACGTCAGGATAAGCAGAAGAATGACATTCGTTTGGAGTTTACCTTTCATTATCAATCTAAACATTCCTCAATGGTAATATAAAGACATGTGTTTACACACATCTTCACCAACATAAGCATGAATTTTGTAACATTTGCCAAATTGACAAAGAAAAAAATATTATGTTGGGTTTTCTAATTTGCATTTCTTGGCTTGATAAAAAAGTCGAATTCCTTCATGTTTACTAATCACTTTCATTTCTTTGTGGATTTTATTTTCATGACTATACTCAAAGTCTATCAGGATAATCAATAAAAATGAATTTCTTTCTAGGCCTAAGAATCGGAGGACTGAAAAACACACAGCCTGTACTCTAAATCAAAATGAGAAATAAATAAGTGATTAGAAAACCGCAACTGATATCTAAATTAGTTTGTAAAAAGTCCTATTCAGATGACAGCCAAACTATACACCATTTTTTGGCATGCCATTTTTAGTTAACTCAAACCCAGCATTGCAATAATAAACATGTCTAAATTCTGTTCCTTCCTAGCCCCCTCTATAAAATAATTTTTAAAGAACAGAATCTTTCCCTATAAATTAAGGTTAGCTGGACACAATTCATTTTAATAGTATGACTCTGCCTGAGAATTTACTTATTCTCTGGAATTATTCACTACAACATCTTACAAAATTATTAAGAAATCACTCCAAATAATTACTCTCAAATAAGGACCCAGGCATTCTTTATTATTTAACTCTTGTTACAGTCTATTAAAAAAAAGTTCATAAAAGCAAATTCAATTTTTATACTGACTTTGACTTAAAAACTAAATATATGTTCATCCAGAAACTGGGAACATCCCCAAATAAGTGAACAGAATACCTTCACAGGGGATGTGGCCTAGCCCATCCAACCAGGCCTTTATCTAGCCGGATGGGTAGAAAAAATTTCCAAAGAAACTGGCTCCAAGCTTGTCTTTCCTAACTCTGTGGGAGAAAATAAGAGTATTCAAGAGGGTCACATCTATATCCATGCAAATTTTTACCATCTTCCAAAATGTCAAACCTAGTATTATAGTCCACTCGGAAGCTAATCAATTCTGAAGCTTACGAAATTACATCACCAGTAAGCTCTTGGCATAATGCTTGTATCGTGTTGTGTGTATACCCTAAGTGCCAACAAAGGGCCTGGTACAGAAGAGGTGCTTCGTAAATACCATCTGAATTAATGAATGACAATTACGGAGCCCTGCGGCCTGCTGCACATTGTCCGACATGAAAAGCGTCACACTACCTAAAATTCACAGTCCTAGTGTTACATTTTGATGTGGTGTGGGAGCAGGCATTAACACAGAAATCCTAGCAGGCTACTTTGCACACAGCATCAAAACATAAACATGGTGGTTTTTATTTCTTCAAACCTCTCTTTCTTGAACTTTGGCCCCTCTCATCCCAACTCTGACCCCCACCCGCACTAGAAGCTCAGAGATAGTGAGAGGAAGATTACACATCAGGCTAAGAGTACGTATGCTGGGTCAATTATGTGGTAGTGGTTTTAAGCTAAATATTCAAAGGTTTGTTATTAAGATTATTATCAAAACCACTATCTCAAAACTGTATCATCCAAATGTCCTGACTATTTTGATTAAAAGTATGAAAACGTACAAAAGATACATAACAAAGTAATAATGGGTCTTCTAATCTATACTTTTCTGGAGGCATTTTTACTAAAGTTCCAATTGTTTTCTGAATTTCCCTTTCTTCCTCTCTTTCTGTCCGAGCCCTAGTGATGCCCTAGTGGAGCTCATCTGTATTCTCACATCAGCATGTGCCCAGCTAAGCGAAAGGCTGAAGGGGCAGAGACTGCCAAGGCCCAGCGCTAACAGTGCACAGCCTCCAGGTCACTGTGTGGCTCTGAGCAAGCCTCACCTGCGTCCTGTCTTGGTTCTTGATTCCTAAAACGAAGAGGAGTTGGACATACTACATGATCTCTAATGTCCTTTTTTAGTTCTAAAATTCTCTAATTCTGTGACAGTCTCTTATACAGCAGCTAGTATTACCCTAACGAATACAGAAATTAGTAACTTCAAGTGAGGGGCTGCATAACAAATGCCTAAAATTGGCCTAGCAGGCAGGCAGCAGGCAGCAAGGAAAGTGATGCCAGAGGCTGGGAGCCTGGAGATCCTCCGTGTATACAACGGTGAAATGCTTGGTAAATCTACCCGGCTCCAGGGTAGAACTGCCTGGCCAGGGGCTACCTTTACTTCCATATTACTTTGAGGAGGGCTCACATGACCAGTCCTCTCTAACATGATGAGAACTGAAATTATTTGTATCACTCCCAGGCCAAAATGGTTAAAAGTAGGTGCCTCTCCACTTTTCCTTTTTGCTTCTATTTGTTGGACTGACAAGAAAAAAAAAATACTGAGTCTTAAAGCACTACATGGAGAACTGCCGGCCAATGTATTAGGTAAAGATAAACTTGAATTGCATTAAGATGCTGAGATTGGGGCTTCTTTCACTAGAGTTTTCCTAATTAATATAGACTCCAGAATGAAAATTCCTGAAGCTTAAAATTCGAGGTGTGCAGGTGTTTTCTCTAATACCATTTATTCACTGAAAGGAACCAGGACTCCTGGGAGAAATGGCTGATTCAAAATCTGGGGCAGAGAATTGTAAGATGAGCCTGGAACAACATGACATCCCAGAAAGCAAAGAAGTCCACTGGGGTCATGTTAAAAGGACTCAGAGCCAACTTGACAAGGCATCTACTGGCCAGAAGTAGGGCATCAAAAAAGAGTAATAAATAGAATGCACTGAAATACATCAAATATGTTTAGATCCATGAATGATAAGAATACTAAAAAAACCACACAAACATTATTTACTTTTGGATGATACATTAGGAAACCAACTCATCTGAAGACTACTAAGTAAAGGAAAAAGAGTCAAATATTAGTCCTGTCATTGCTATAGAAACTATACGTCAAAGTAACCAGTTGACTATTGATAAAAAAGTTTTTCTATGAAGAAATGATAAGTTAGAAGGAATGAAAGAATTAGAATATCACAATTTTGCAATTCCTAATGAAATAGTGGGTCAAAGCAATGATCAGCAATGACTGCTAAAACCATTAGCTGAAAAGTGGATGGAGAATGTTATAATGGATGGATGGTTCAGGCTGACGACACATGAACACATCCATCTACATCAACACTAAGAAAACAGAAAAAATCAGACATAGGTGCTTCCACATGATAAATAGCACCTAGGAAATACTCTTAAAGAAAGAAAAAGACAAGTCTGAATCCGCTCAGAACTTCTGATTTAACAACTATTTTTTTCAAAATGCAAGGGATAGAGACACATGATTACCAATATCACAGGGATACAATGAGCCACATTCAGACTGAAAAACTCTACAGAACAAATTACCTGGTTATCTCAAAAGATGGATCATAATGGGAAAAAAAGGAGAGGAGGAAGCCTCTGGGTTAATCCTATCAACTAAGTATAGTATGTCCATCTTGAGTACATACTGATTCCAACAATCTTACTACCAAAAAAAAAAAAAAAACTGAAAATATGAATACTGAGTGAAGACATTAAAAATCATCCAATTTTAAGTATGACATGGTATTTTACTGAAGATATTAAAATTACTGATGAATTGTCAATGATGCTAGCTAGAATTATGGCTTCAGGTAATTGGAGATAGAATCATAGATTAAAAAACAATTAGCCATTTTTTAATAATTGTTGAAGCTGGACTAAAGCTACTTCAAGATTCATCATCCTATTCTCTCTAATTTTCACACATGTGAATTTTTCTATTAAAAAAAGTTCAGGAGAAATAAAAAACTACTATTCACCTCATGTGAATCCTTGATGGGTCTGATTGAAAAATTCAAATGCCTAATAAATTAAATATTTATGCTTCTTTTATATGCAATGGCATCACACAATTATGGTCTATATGACTGTTATGATAAAGTAAGTTATCGATAAGACTTTTTAAAATGTTTCAGGTGGCACATTGACATGGTTCATCAACCATATGAATGACAACTGAAGTCACAAATGACTGAGCCAGGAAGCACGATACAACTCTGGCAACAGATGGCCTGAAAGAATACTGTCTTTATCTCCACACAACTGACTTCATTCCATAGCAGACCACACCACTGGCTTACAGGAAGCAAAGACATTGACACCACCATTCAGAGAAGAAAAAATGACCTGTAATTTCTCCCTCTAACAAATACCATGTTCTCACTAAAATCTCTGATGGAAAAAGATCTTACTGATGATTATAGATAATTAATCACACTTATTTTTTGAAAATGTACTATTTTAACTGGCTTCCATTCAGCATCACTAAATGCCTGTTGATTTTACTCCCAACCAATAATAACTAAAGCTATAACCTTTCTTTAAGTTTCCACAATTTTACTCTTCCCTAACAATCATTAACTGCTACTTGCATTTCTGAAACTGCCGACCTAGTCTTTAATCCACAAACTCTTTTTATGTATACCCTAGATGAATTTTATAAAAAGCATATATTAAAAATGCACTTTAGATAACTTCAATTTGTTCTTTCTCTTTCTGCATTTCTCCTTCCAGGCAAGGACCTGAGCATAGTCCATAACTGTTTAATGAAGAACTCGAGGCTAACACTTGGAATCCAGTAACACAATTTAGCCCTGCCATGTCCACTAGAGCCACTGGACACATGCGATGATGGAGCCCTTGAACTGTGGTGAATGTGAGGAGAGAAGCTAAACTATATATCGGACTCCAAAGTTCAGGCAGAATAAAAAAATGATATTCGTCTCATGTGAATCCTTAATGTGTTTGATTCAAAAAGGTGTAAAATTTCTCTTCAATATTTATATGTATGACATACTGAGAAATGATATTATTCTGGATGTATTAGATTCAATCAAATGCTTTATTAAAATTAATTTCATCTTATTCCCTGCATTTCTTTATGCAGCTACTAGAAAATTTTCCTTTTAAATTATATGTGACATTTGAAGCTTACAGTGTATTTCAATTGAACAATGCTGATTTAGTGTTTGAAAATTTTACACAAGCTAAATTTTAGTGCAATAGAAGGGAACCCAGACAAGAAGAAAAAAGGAAAAATGTTTATGTGCCCAGCGTTTTATCAACCACACTCTCTACTGCTCTGTGTCCTCTAACAACGGCCAACTAGCAACCTGGGGGCAGAATTAGCATGGAATATAAATATCAGTGTGGTGCCTTGTTCATAGTAGGTATTTAAGAAATATATGCTGGGTAAATGAACTCTTAAGAAAATCAGCACCAATAATAATCTAATACGGTAGATTAAAATCATTAACATCTGGAATTACTTAGTCTTTGTCTCCATAATTAAAAATTTATAAGCTTTTAAAAACATATTAGCTAATATTAATGAATGCTCTCTGTGTGTTACAATTATTTTCTGATTATATCCATTTAACAAGCCTCTATGACATGCACTATTTCCTCTACTTTACAGATAAAGAAACTGGCTTTAGAGATGTCAAATGACTTGTCCAAGATGACAAGGCTAATAAGCAACAGCACTGGTGTTCAAAGTTAGGCAGTCTATCTAGTTCTCAGCCACATGCAATACTGCCTCTCAAATCTAGCTAGAGCAGCAGTGTTCAACCTTTTGGCTTCCCTGGGCCACATTGAAAGAAGAATTGTCTGGGGCTACACATAAAATACACCAACATGAACGATAGCTGAGGAGCTAATAAAAGGTCACAAAAAAATTTTGTTTTAAGAATTTGTGTTGAGCCACTTTTAAAGCCATCCTGGGCCACAGGTTGGATATGTCTGCTATAGAGTAGGCTTATAGTAAGTCAATAGAAATAATAAATCATCATTGTGCAGATGCAACTCAAAAATTAACCATAAAAAACAAATGAACTCTAAAACATCAAGGCCTTTTTCCGCCTCCTTTATTCTCAGTTTCTTATTCATTTGCCAAGAATGAAAAGCACCACCTCCCCAAAAGATAACAGCCACCAACCTATTTGGAAGAGGAGAAGGAAGGATTAAGTACAAAATTTCTAGCCTTTTCTAGGATAGAGTGAAAGTAGATCCCATGGTAAGAACTATGTGAAAAGAAGGTTGGCCTAGATAAATGAAAATGCCAGTCAATTCACACAAATAATTGGGAACTGAATATTTCAGATTTAATAGTTCTATTTTAATGTTTTTAAGGTCAATTTTAAAGTCATGAACAACAGTTAAGTTACATATTTCTTCAGTAACATCATAAATACAGTTCATGAATCTCCTATCTAGTCTTCCACAAAGGACCTGTGGCCATTTAGCAAACATGGGGTTACTGGTAGGAATAGGCAAGTGGAAACCCTTTGAGTTCTTCCCACCTGTCATCAAAATCAGAATCAAAGTAATAGAACATCCCTGAAGGCATGGCAGACATTAATGACAACATGAAAGACCTGAGAGACGTAGACTTTGGGATTCCTAATGTGTGCAACAGAGGACAAATAGATCTTGAACAGCAGTGGATTATCATGTTTAATCAGGTCATGAATGGACTTCTACCTGCCATTCCAGACAAGGTCTGCTTGCCAGAAAAAGCTGATTTAGCCCCTGGAACCCACTATGTAACCACTGGATTCTACAAAGCAGAAACGCCAGAAGCAGTCTGCTTTACCTAGTAGGAATGGCTCTCACACCTGCTTCAGTGTCTTGCCTCAGGATCACATCTACTTTTGGCCATGTTCCACCACGGAGTCTGCAAGAGCGTTGAGCATCTTGCAAAGCTACAGGATATCACAACACTTAGGGACATTGATGTCATTATACTGAGAGTTCCTGAAGACTCAAGAGTTATCCTTGATGCCTCATAAAACACACATGCCAGAAGGCAAGAGATACAAAGCACAGGCACAGTAGCAGGTTATTCACAGATGTGGTGGCAGGGTTTAATGTCCAGCAGGGATCATGGCAAATTCCAGTAGTAAAGTCCTAAGCAGACATTTTCTGTGGCTTGACTTGGCCATATTACTCTGCTTGCCCACATTCTTCTACTTCTGCCATAATTTCCAGTCTTTCTTCTCCAAGCTTTCATTCAATTTTGCCAACTGTCTGATATCCTTCGATGGACTCTTTGCTGCTTAAGTTAGTCAGAATCAGTTTGTTGTTTGTAAACAAGGACAATATATGAAACGATTTAAGGTTACAGAATTTATAAAGCTATGAACAAGAAGGTAAGCACAAAAATGACTGTGCGTTATGACGCCAGAGTTAGGCTGACCAGACGCTCCATTCTAAACGGGACAGAAAACGGTACTGCTCGGTTTCGTGCAGTACGTGCGGCCAGCCTGCTCTCACTGGGCTAAATGCAGGGTGTCAGTAGGCTGAGCCTACACACTGTATGAAACGGGACAGGACCATTGTTTTCTGGGCCATTTAAAACAGTATGCCTGGTCAGCCTAGCCTGAGTGCACCCCATATTCAATTAACAAGTAAAGTAAGTCACAGAGAGGTTAAAGAGGAGTCAAGTGAATAACTGAGTAGCTGAGTTACTCACAATTTGGGCTGAACTACCTGAAGACAGATAAGGGTTTGAGAGTGCTTCCCTCACACATTCCAACAGTTCTGGTAGACTCGCTGGACTTTCTGGGCTTTTGAATGCCTAAATGATACAAAAAGCTATACTTTCAAAGTAAAATTCCACAACTAACACAGAGAAAATACCCACCAACCGTCTTTCCTAAGGAATAGATCCTGGTGGAGGAAAGGGCTAGAAAGAAAATGAGAGGCTCTTTTACCGTTGCTTCCCCCCTTTGGAACCTATTTAGCATTTCTGTTACTCAAGCAATAGGAGTGAGTGGCTCTTATGTCTTTGCTAAGGTCAACACCACATACAAATCTTTAGAAGGACCACAGCAGTGCCTAGAGAGATAACTGATATTTAAGTAAACACAACAATTAATCTTAAGGAGTTTTAAGTATCTGTTAATTAACTCTCACCATTATAGGTATCCTCAAACCTAAGAAATTTATGACATTTTCCCCCTACCTTTTAAAAACGTTCCATGCCTATTCTGCATTCAGGAAGAGAAAAAACATGTTTTAGTCAAACATATGAATTACTGTAAAATGTTACTTGTGTATTTCTTTTCCTTGACCTCTAAGGTACAAAATGTTATCTTTGGATTTCTTTCCCAGGATGTTTTGCCTTAATCTCCAAGAATTTACTGTACAGAGAATCTAGTACTTGGGGGTGAAATGCAGCCATAGAGCAAATAGTAGATTCAAATCTTTTTCATGTAGCAAATGAAATTCTTTAATCCCTAATCAGAAAAAGAAAATGATAGAAAAATCATAGTGTTTTAGGTTTCTATGGTGTCCTGGGCATTCTCAATACTTTCACAAGTATGAACAATGTTTATTCATTTCCTTAAGGGTTTTTAAAGCTGGCTGGGTTTTCTACAACAAAATTAAGTATGTAGTAAAGGTAATTTTCATGAAAGTATTCTAAGAAAAATACATTTTGAAGAGAACTGTGGTGAATTCCGGGTTTTCCTCACTTAAGTTTTAATCTCTTTATTTTTCTGCTGACATAAAATGTAGACATTGAAAAATACGAAGGTGTCTACATTGGTTTCTGTGAGTGAAATGCCTGTAACCTTCGACTGAGAAGCTATTACAGTGAAAACACTTATTTATACACTAAAGATAGAGGACCAGGGACAGGAAAAAAATATGTTTTTTCCATGTGCTGTAAAAATACAAGTTTGGATGAGTCAAATGTAAATAAAGTTCCAGTGAGGCTTTCTTCCCTCTATCCTGGCTGGCATTAGGTAAATGGACTAACATCCATAGAGGGGATTTACATAACTCAAATTTATCAAGGAATTATCTATTTTAATTTTATATGGAGCACGAGAAAAATCTAAAATAATTAGTTTCTTCTCCTCTCTCCCCTTTCCTTCCCCCTAACCTACCCCTCTACCTATATAAAGCTTTCTGTCTCCTTTTCTGTCTCTTCCCTATAATCTTCTCAATCTTTCTACATGGAAATAGTTAAAATAGAAGCTACAGCTCTGGGAAAAGACTCACACAATCTAAGGCTAACCCCCAAACAACAGCTTTCACTCCTCTCAAACTAGGCAACATTTAATAATTTAATGTATGGTGCTTGGTCCTTCTGATGCTTTCTTTAAAAATAAATCCATCTGTCAGTTAAAGACTTAAAAACTTCTTCTAGGAGACTGGACGACAACATGTACCTAATTTTCTTCAATCTCTGCATTTCGAAAATATGTTATGAAATCATTCATTATCACACATTTTGTAAAACAACGTTATTGACTTAATCATGATCATATTTTTTGCATTTTACCTATATCTCCTTTGACACAGATATATATCTATAAAAGTAACATGCAACCAACGCAGATAATTTTTTACAGATCTTTAACATTTTGTGGCCTGTATTTCATCTGCAGAAAATTTATATTCATAGCAAGCCTATTTTTATTCCAGGTATACCTTTGTTTGGACTAGGATGGCATAGCAATAGGCTCACTATGATGAGGTCTTCGAAGCTTACAGGGTCAGCCTTTGATTTTGCCTGAGAAATATATGTTCTCTGGTTTCTTGCAATCACCTTACAGAGAATGGTAATTGCTCCTCTTAGGTAATCATTGTAATCACAGGCCAATTCTGGCTTAATGGCATCTTTTATAATAGATTTACTACTTCCAACAAGGTAAGGACTCTCTAAAATCTCTGGTATCTGAGGACTGGAACATTCTAGAGAAAGAAATAAAATGTTCAGACCTTGATATTAAGCACAGGGCCTGTCAACTCAAATCCTTGGAAGATCAATTTTTTTTTTAATGGCAAGTGAAAGCAGTCCACATTTCCCCCAAGATATTGCCAAGAAGAAAGTCAAAAAACCTAAAAGGCAAGAAGGGACAGATTGACAGTTCATACTGAATCTTTTCTCTCCACATAATTCTTCAGCATGAGGTTCTTAGCCTTTTTAATATTCCTAACAGCATGCCTGCAATATTATGTACAGCATCCCTGCTAAGAAGCTCAGTAAGGAAAATAATACAAATTTGAAAGACGTACATGGATTTTACCCGGCAAGAATAAGACCGTAATGCAACTAAGAACACATCACTTCTGAGGCTGTCAGTCTCACACATGTGGATTTGTTCTACGTCCTGTGTGTTAACAATTAGACAGTGGGAAAATGTTGAGGAGGAAAACAATGCTTGAAATAGATCTTTAATAAGCTGTGAAATGGCTGAACACTCAACATAATGAAACACCAACAATGAAATTAAAATCTGCCCCCAAAACCCGTTCTTGTGATCATTAATAAGAACAGTATTTCATATATCAAAAATGCTTGTTCTAATCAGACATGGAAATAGACCTCTGTTCTTTCACAGGGATTAGATTATTGTGGAATCCATTTAAAGAAACTCATATTTTTATTATATATTGTATCAAAAATAATTTTTCAGATTATCTATCCTCCAAACCTGATAGGGTTTTAGGACAAACTGATGAGCAATACCAATTGATTTTTCCATTGGAAGCTCTAAAAGTCTTAAATGTAAAATCAACAGGATATGGAACATGTTTCACTTTAGTAAAATTTAATATACAAAAGTACATTTTTGAAACCAGTAAATTATAAGAAGATTAAGTGAAAAAAATGAATCCATATTGTATAAAAGAATTCACTCTAAATATGCAAGTCTTCCTTTAAAACATAAAGCTGTATTTTCATATATTCTTTAAAACTCTTAAGATTTCTACCACTAAAGTGAGTCCCCAAATATTATAAAGTAAAATCATTAAATCAACTTAGATATATACAAAAATCAAGTTTTGTAAATGAGCAAATTATAAAAAAGACTACTTCCATTAAAAATTGACCCCATAACGCATAAAAGGACTCACTCTGAATATGGAATTTTCCTGATTAAAAACATAGAGTTCTTTAACATGCATTCACATAAAATTCTGAGTAGTCCCCTCCACTAAAGTTATCCCCCAAATGTTGGAAAATAGAAACATTAAAACAATTGTCCTTTTACAGATTAGACCAGGAGACCAGGAGAGTAGAATTCTAAAATCCATCTCAGAGATATCTATCAACATTTATCCAAAGAAATCTTTAAAAAATTTTTTCTCCTATCAAAGATGTTCTTTTTCCTTCTGATGTGTTACAATCAAATCAGGAATTATACATGAAACATGAAGCAAACAAAACGGACCATCAAGATATCATAATGGGAATATAGCTTCCGTGGTTGTTGCCTTGTGGGGCACTTTTAAATACACACTAGTAATGTGTGTACTATCGGTGTACAAACACCCCGTCCGTCCGTGCAGCTGTAATGCTCGGACGCCTCTCTGTGCGGGCTCTGTGTCAGCTGCCCACTAGCCAGGAAGGGGACAATCCTCTGCTGTAAGAAAGGAGCCAGAATAAAAGCTGTCATTCCCCACCTCTGTCAGTTTCCTCAGGGCTCTCTCTTCCATCATTTCCACCTGTATCAATTCTACACCTCCCTCAAGAACCAGTTCGAATGCCAAATTCCAAGGACTTCCCCACGTGGACTCAGCGTGGCCTTCCGGCATGCTAAGTCACTGTCATGGTCACACACGGAGGGGTTCAGCCCAGAGCACGAGCAGGACTCCCATGCTACAACTGGACTGACATTCTGCAGGAAAGGACTGCTTCCTTGTCACTCTCATATCCAGCATGCCACTTCCCACAGAGCTTTTCTCTTTCTTCGATGAAATTTAATCAAAGATCAATACACTTAGTAATGGCGACTTGTGGTCTGGTTTCCTATTTTACTCTGTGCCGCTTTGAGAAGACAATCTCTTTGGGCTTCAAGAACCATGGTTCTTAAGAATAACAAAATAAAAATATTAAAACACTCTTTCCTTATACGGACCGAAGCAATTTTCATATTTTTTCTTTATTTTCAGAATTCTTAAAGTGGTTCACAAAGGTTGGTTGCTGCCTCTAGAATTTACTCACCAAAATACTCCTGAAACTTTCAGTGAGGTGATACTAGAGAATACTCAACACACAAGAGTTAATCATATTCCACACAGTAAATGTGGGCAGAATTCTTTGTTTGAAACTAACTTACATTCTAACAGAAAAGCCCATTTCCACTTACAGCATATTATTCTTAATAAAGAAAAAGAAAGCCGCCAGTGACACAGAAACATCTGTATACTGTAACACAAGTTAACTAATTGTATACTGAATTACACAACTCCAGCGATACCACCCTAAATAACAAACAAGAACCACAGACACTTAACATACCAACAACACCCATTTGTGACATTCATCTACTTTTTAAAAATTTATTAGAAAGACAAACATTTCCCTTTTCTATACCTCATCAGTTCCTTAGCAAACACTTATTTCTAGAATAAAAAAACTAATTGTCCCTATCTTGCCTACTCTACCCCAAAACATTAAATTAAGCCCTATTAATGTGGTTTGTGTTAGGTTAACAGCATAGTTTCTTCACACAGAAAAGAAAATACTACCTTGAAAATTTAAAGCAAACCAATTGTTATAATATAAAATTCCAAGGCCTCATAAAACAGATTGCTGTATTTGATATAAAAGTCAAAATGCCAAAACTGTGACTACATTTAGTCATTCATTCCAAAGAAAGCTTTGTAAAACATTTTATCAAAAGGCATTTTGCATGAATGTAACAGCTACAAAATGAAATATTTTCTCAGTGATTACAAAGTTAAATATCAACATATGATTGAAACTTGTTCTGCTTTGCTGCATATTACAATCGTTATGACATAAAATCGTTGTGACCATTACATAAAAAATATTACTAAGATGAGAATTTCCTGAGGAGTAATGATCAACTAAATGAACAATTAACTTCCCCAGTTTGTTTTAGCCCCTAAAGAGAAATTCTTATGTTGTAGGCTTGGTAGTTACAGTAGACACATTAGATAATAAAAATTAAGAGCTTGTTTTAAAAATGTTAAGAGTTCATTAATTTGATAAGAAAGTCTCCTCTTCCATCACTGATGTGTGAATTAAGTTATAGTGGACATAACTTCCTAACTTATTCCTAGTGTGTTACTGTCGATACTGGATACCATGCTTCTTTTAAAGCATTATTAAGAATAGAATGCTGATGATACGTTTCTTACGCCAAATTTTTCTAGCATTAGATTCACATGAAAGATGATCTATATTTGTGGCAGCTTATACGGCATTATCATTTTATCTTTCTTGTTGGTTCCTCTCTATGGCAGTAATTCCCTCTAATTCATCCACAAATTCTAGCAGGTTCTATCCCTAAAATATATCCCAATCTGGATATTTTTGTCCATCTTGCTATTTCCCTAATCTCAGCCATCATCCATCTCTCACTTGGACACTTTCCATGGTCTCCTGTCATTCTTGCTTCCTCTTCTCTCCCCTACAATCCATTTCCCACACAGCAGCTAGAAGGGTCTCTGTAAACACATATATCAGATTGTGGCACACCCCTGCTTAAAGCCATCCAGAGACTTGTTGAAAAGGTAACAGTGCCCGTGAAGCCTTGCATGGACCAAACCCAACCTATCTCCACAGCCCCTTCACTGCTACTCTGTCCTCACGGATACCACCATGACCTCCTTATTTCTGGAACCCACCAAACCCACTCCCAGCTCCAGGTGTGGCTGGAACACTCAGTGTCTGACCCTCGCGCACACGCAGCCTTCGGTTCAATTGCCATCTCCTGAGTATGTCACTAGCCACACAACCGAGAGCATCCCTACGTAACCATCACGACCAAGTAATTCGCTAGCACTTCACCCTGGTTGTTTCCTTCAAAGCACTTACCACTCTCTAACATTATCTTTTCCATTAATTTTTCATGTGTGTATTGTCTGTGTCTCCCAATAGAAACATGACCTGCCTCATGTCAGGCACCACAGTTTTGACTACCACCAAACCATGGCTAGAGCAAGCAGGAGCTCAATAAATACCTGTTAAACGAAGAGTCCAAAAAATAGGCAAGTGCATACTGAAGTTTTGTATTACAAAGTTATATGTAACCTTTGACAAGACAGCAACACCCCTAGATATGAATAATTTTCAAAATGTGGCTCTGTGAAGAACTGCTTATTTGGTCACCTGGAATAAAAAATTTGCTGTCAAGTAAGGAGCTTATCAATTATCATCTATGTCAACAAGGCCAATAAAACAGCACACAGTTTATTCTGAATTCAGCTCTCTACACAAGCACAACTAAAGAAATAAGGAAATTATAAACAAGGAAAATGAGATCTCCAGGTACCTAACGAGAGGATCCCCAAAATGAGAAATATACAGAGAGAGAAGACAGATTTGGGGAGGCATCTTTTAGAACTCTAGATCTGATATTTATTGTGAGAAAAATCAGTAGAAGTCAAAAATAGACTTTTCGCATGGATTATTATAAAATCATTAAATAGACACACACACACACAGCATCTTCTTGTCAAGGAAATAGAACTTCAGCATGTATTCCTTGAGTATGGGCTTCTTTACAAAAAGAGTAGTATGGAAAGGGGGAAAAATGTAAGGTTTTTGTGCAAAACCTATCAACCACTACCTTGTTCAGGTGACTAAGGTTAGCATCAGTGGTGATGAGCCATGTTGACAGCATGCACTCTTGATATTAGTGATGAGAAGGGCACTTAACCTCTATGGTCATGCTCCCCAAAACCCATAGTCCCCTTATAATGATGAGGAAAAACACCAGATAAACTCAAAGGGACGTTCTACAAAACACCTAACTGGCATTCCTCAAAACTCAAAGTCACCAAAAACAAGGAAAATCTGAGAACCTATCGGATTGGAAAAGGCTTTAGGAGACAGATGACTAAATGTAATATGGATCCTGGAACAGAAAACAGTATATTCGGGAAAAACCAGTGAATCCAAATAGAATGTGGTGTTTAACTGAATCCAAATATAGGCTGTTTAGGTGAAATTTCTCCATTTAAACTACGACATTACCTATTTTGCTTCTTCAACAGTTACAATGAAAGCATGGCCAAGGCACCAGCCATTTGACATCTTCTGTAAAGATCTACCATTCTATTTTTTTGATAATTAGGTCACATGGACAATATACATGTTTGAAACTGGTTTGTCTTTGCTGTTATATATGCTTAATATAGCTATACATACCAACAGAAATATCCCCAAGGATTCTAATCCCAGAGAGTTTATTACCTGGAAAGAATATATCATAATCTTATATTAATATTACATTTTACATTTTATTTTTAAAACAATTACTTTTGTGAACATTACAGCCACAATAGTGAGCTAGTTAACAGGGGCTTTAAAATTGGGGTAATATGAACACCCCCGCCCCAGGGGACTGTGGATAGATCTTAGATGGGTAAAAATACATCTTTATTTTCACTAACATCTAACTGAAATCTAGCATCTCCTTGTATTATAAATAAAGACATAATACAAGCCACAGAATATTAGCAGTACCCATGATTGTGTCACCAGCAGAAATAATTACTACTTCCTATCAGGTTATAGTTAGGCAGATATCGTGTGTTACTTAAATTCATCATGACTTCAAAAATACACATGCTAGGGGAGTTCCCTGCTGGTGTAGTGGCTTAAGGCTTCGGCGCTGGCGCTGTCAGCGCTGTGGCCTGGGTTCGATTCCCAGTCAGGGAGCTACCCACATACCAAAAAGCAAAAAAAAAAAAAAAAAAAAAAATACACATGCTATTAACCTCTGCTAGATCTTATTATTTAACGCACTAGTTATATCTATTTCTTATCTATTACTTTATCACAATTTTTAATCTTTCAATAACTATTTCAATGTAATTAAGTTCGCTAATATTTTACTCTCCATATTTAAATTTTTCTTTGAAGAACGGATTCACAAGCTTTATCAGTCAGCCAAATGTTCTAAAACTAAAGTCAATGAGAGAGTTTAGCATGCAACAAGAATGCATCTGCCCCACTGGTGTTCACACCAAAAAAGGACTCTACTGGGCAAATGTTTGTAGAGTGAAAAAATGAAAGAAATCAGCACTCCTAATTACTGTTTTATAAATTGATTTAAATAGTTCACTCTCCATTTTTCTACGAGGATCTCAAAGGAAGTGTGGAAACTGAGGCAGGGTATCAGGCCCTTTTCCAATAGTCATTGATACACTGACACTTCATACAAAAACCCCAATTGAATGACAAAGGCCGGACTGGACTCCCACCTGCTTTGGGAGGGCAAGAGCAATAAACACAAGCTCATCCTGAATGTTTCCAGTCTCCCTGTCCTAAAGTGTGAGTGTGGCTTCATGCAATAAAACACTGAACAGTAATTTTAAAAGAAAAAAATGCAAAAAAAATTTCTCACAGTAGGCCAAATTACAAGGGCAAAATGCAAATGGTAACCTTTTTTGCAAATGCTATATCCCTGAATTTCAAAAACATTTATATCAGTTTTAATGTTTTGTTTCATTTCTTCAAATAATTTACATAGCCATTTGAGAAAAAAAAATGCTACATGCTATTTCAAAGCATAAAAGTTAGTGATTGCAGTAATAGAATGTTGATTATCATAAGAAATTTCATCAAATGTGTACTAAAATCTGTACCTAGTGGCCACAGAATTACATGAATCACCAGCACAGTAAAATCATTAGAAAGAAAACAGATTTAACTCCATATGAGTTTTTCCTAGTGAAATCATGTAGCCTCCTAAGTATCACCACTTCTTAGTAATGATGAGCTATTAGTATAATAACCCAGACTGCAATTTTGCCAGATATCAATATCAAGTTCACTGATTGCAGTTTCATTTCCTCCTATGGGACAGCTGTTATCATTTTAGTGTTCCCATACCCTCTTTTCTATCTCCTGTAAAAGTACTGGGAACAGTTCTGAAGCACACTTCTCAGCCTCACTCAGTTAACACCAGTGAATAACTAAGAATGGATAATTGAAAATATAAACATCGATTACAAGTATTTGCTCAAGCATTTGTTTAAAAGCTAGTTCATCAGTATTTGAACAATAAGATCTGTGAAGGTCAAGAATTTACATAAAAGATGCCTTCAAAGAATTCAGTCAGAATAAATCCCGATCAGAAAGGTTTAAATGATTTTCTATTCAGAGATGACTTTCTAGGACAAGAGAGGTGAAGGTACTACAGGTTCAAAGTCACTGATTTATGAAAGAGAAGTGCACAATAAATAAAGACCAGAAGTAGAAGAATGCAAAGCTACATGTATTTTCTTAATAAGAGTGGCTAAATCAGTATTTGAATTCATCTTGTTTTTAAGAAGTATTTTATCTGCTTCAAGGCCTAATTTCAACACCTACTGCCTGTGAGGTGGGGCTTACCCTTTTTGTGATCTTCTAGCAAGATCAAACCAAAGTATTTTCAACAGATAAAAGAAAAAGACATTTCTACAAATAAAAACTTCCCAAAGGATGTAAATACACAATGCCTAAAATAAGAGCTGATTTAGGAAAAAAAGATACATAATCAAAAGAAAATAGTGCCTCTCATTTGATTGCTGACTTGTGGTAAAGCTTGTGAACTTCTCTCCTGGTTGCATAGCAACCAACCTAAGCAGCAGCTCTAGCCTGTATTCCATGCCAGAGCTGTGGATACAGAAGATAACTACTCAGTATGGTTTTCAAGGTTACCTATATTAGCAAAAGAAAAAAGGAAGACAGAATAATGTCTTTGGGGTTTCTATAACCAAAAATCTAGAAGGAAGTTCACTAATGTTTTGAGCCCCTCTATAATAATAACAATCCCTCTCCACCTATATACTTGAACAAGACAACTCCTATATGGGAAACAAAGGCTCCAACACCCACAGAAAGTGCACCTTATCACTGAAACAAAATAACCAAGCTCATAAAACTAAATCAATAAATTCAAGTGTTAAAAGGTAGACAGTGGACCTTCACTCCCTAAGCATCACCATACACAGTCCACTCCCTATGCTGTTTCCAAGATTGCTACTGAACAACAGAACAAGATTTATTTTAGGTTTTGCCATCTGAGTTTTCCAATAAACACGTTATTATAACTTAGTCCTTTAGTATCTTCATCATCCTTGCTTATGGTTGATCACAACACTGACAAGTCCCTACAATGACTACTTCATCCCCATAGAGACTCGTCTTAGAAGTTTAAGTCTGGTAATATACTCAGTAAACTCACTGGCGTCAGCACAACTGACAGGCACAGACCAGCTCCCAGTCTGGCTCCACCTGGGTTCCAGAGAGAAAAAAATAAACATCACACACTAACAGGTGTGATGAGTCCAGACCAAAATGCTCTTAAAGGGAAACGCAGAGACCTACATGCATTAGGGGACTGGTGTTAGTTCCTCTATACTTAGTTACAGATTCTGGCCATTAATGTTTAATGCTCAGGTCACCAAGGAAAAGGGCTTGCCAGCAACTCACAGGGAAATGATGTCAATAAGGGCACGTGTCTCCTAAATGAGTGAGCTGGATAGTGACACAGTGGAGAAAGCACTGGACCATGGTCTGAACTCTAGTCACAGGATGGTCAATTATGAGACTTTATGTAAATTATATAAGCTGAGCTTCCCTTTCTTGGTCACTAAAGTTAAATTAGAGACCATTTCATAAGGATGGTCCAAAAATCAAATTATGTCAAATAAAGTAACAGAAAACACGTACAAACTTCTAAATACTTTTTCGAACTTTCAGCAACACTTCTTGCTTCCTCAGGTCATATTGAAGGGCTGTCGTACTGGTACTGATTATCTCTGGACCTCCAAATTATTAGTAGAGAGTAACATAGCTCAGCTTATTTCTGTCTATAAAGAAGTGTGAGAGAAAATAAAAATGCAGCTCTATCATTAAACTTTAAACCAGCAGAAAATTTAGTGCTAGCTGCTGATGGGCAGCAATGTTGACAATTAGAAAAGGAATATAAAAGATGAAAGGTATCATTCTTTACTTCCCTATATTTCCTGATTTTAAAAAATGATGTATATCTTAGATATTCAATGGTTGAATTAAGACATAAATAAACACAATTGTAAATTGGGCTGAAAATATATTTGTTTGGTAATAAAACAAGACTATAAATAATTTATAAGTTTTTGGTTCATCAAATTAATTGGTCTCATGAGATAATTAAGAAAAAGTACATATCATCCTTTCTAAAACATGTATTTCTATAGAGAGAAAAGTCATCCCTCATTTGGTGATTAAAAATATTTACTTTTCCATTTAAAAATATGCCTTGTATATAAAAGCATTCATATGAGTATTATCTGTTGAATTAAAAGTGAAAGAATAGTTGCCAATTTTAATTTTAAATGCTGGGGAATGTCTAATAGCTGATTAAGATAAAACCTTGTTAGGCTTATATTCATAAACTGTTAACCTTTCTTTGGACATATTTAACAGCACTTGCAGAAACTGTTGAGTTTATATAAGGTGGGCAGGTAGGAAAGATCAGTCGTTACCAGGGAACACAGAATCCACGGAAGACAGAAGAGGAATCTGAGATGGAATATAGTCCCTACACAGTCAAGAAGTGTTTTCTCCAATGGCTTTGAGCCCTGACCTGCCAAATTAGTCATTTCAGCCTCCTCCACAATTGCAGAAGCATCACCTACGTCATGAAAAGTGTGCTGGAATCATCAATAGCTAAGTCTACCAGCAAAATGTGACTCTCAACTCACTGCACCCCAGATCCGGCAGGAAGAACACTTGCACATAACAGATGTATGGAATACACCCAACAAGCTGTTGTGTATTGAGTTCACGTCTTATCATGCAGAGGTATTGGGGAAATGAGAGAGCTTAAACCTTTATTTGAAATGGAACAGATATAGAACTCTAAAGGAAATACAGTCTTTATATGAGGAAAGGAGTATTTAATCCGTCTTTCCTCCACATACATTCATTCATTGGAAACAAGAACTTTAAAAAAGCATTTCCTTCCATATCAAGATACAGAAAGCTAGTATTTGCTCTGTGATGCTCTGTGCTGGCACCCTACTGAGTGCTATAAACAGTCCCATGACGTAGGTACCACATCTATTTCACCGATGGGTATCCAGAGCTCCAAGATGTAAAGTGACTTGCCTGAAGGCACTCGGACAGTAAGGGATGGGACTAAAATTTGAGTTTGCATCGGTTGGACTCAAGCTCATCTGCTTTTCCTTATATCACACACATTCTCCCTTTCTTAAAGAAAAAAAAAAGGGGGGAGGGGAGTTCCCTGATGGTGTAGTGGCTTAAGGCTTCGGCGCTGGCGCTGTCAGCGCTGTGGCCTGGGTTCGATTCCCAGCCAGGGAGCTGCCCACATACCAAAAAGCAAAAAAAAAAAAAAAAAAAAAAAAAAAAAAAAAAAAAAAAAAAAAAAAAAAAAAAGACATCTTACCAAGAAAGGTTGAATCCAACCCAGAATACCTAAATCATTGCAAAAGGCTGCCTATTGAATCCTGGAAACTTTCCATTAAAGAGCAACATATTTACATGCCAGAAGGTTTTAGCATATGTTCTATCTATATTATTTCTAAACGCCTATCAGCACAGTGCTCAGAAATCCTGACAAGGCTGACATCTTAATTGCTGACTCTTTTCTCAGGAGGTTATACATGCTTCGAATTATAGCTGGATGTTCAAAATACTGGAACAAAGTTGAAATAGATAAGTAAACTAAATAACAGTTACCAATATGGCTTTAGTATTTATGAAGCAAGTCTACCAGATGTCAAAACATCAGTGGAAGGTAAGAGGGATTAGAAGTCAGAAAGCTGAGGTGAACAGCAATGCAGCACCCCAAAACCAGAAAACAGCTGGAGAGAACAGAGAGGAGGAACTCACAGCTGAGGGGGAAACTGACCTCATACCGTTCTTCTCAGCAGCAGCAGCTACTCCGACTTCCTGGGTGTGGCCAGACACGGCTCACACTTGAAATGTCACACCTGGAAAACGGAACCGTTTTCCTGCTCTCTCTGATTCAGAATCTAATTCATCAGCAGATAGCATAGCCCTGGAAAGAGCATGATTTGAGAAATAATTTCATCTGGGTTCAAATCTGAGCTCTCCTATTTACGAACGACTTCAGGACTCAGTCCCCCATCTATAAATTTGGAATAATGAAACCAGTCTCCAGAGTCACTGGAGAAGCAAATGAGTTAACATCGTGGGGCACATGATGGCCACTCAATCCATATTAGTTCCTCTTCTCTTACTGCACCATTTGAAGTAATTAAGTATCAGCAGATTGGTTCTAGGCTGAAAAGATAAACAACCATCAGCCATATCACAAAGTTTCTTTTCTCTTTCTGGAATCTAAGAAAGATTTTCTTTATGACCTGAGACAGAATCATTTTTATTCCAATAACCTCCTGATTTGGGAGTTACAGACTGAGCAGTGGAACGTATGCATTATAATCTGTCGTGAAGAATGAAGCCCAGTATTGCAGCTCAAAGAAAACAGAAGGTATTTACCACACTGAAGCTCCTCCCCAGGTACTCCCCTTGGGGTGAATGAGCACAGTAACTCCTAGCGGGGGCTCAGCAGGGGTCTGGAATTATGGAGACGTTTTAGAGCTCTAGCTTATATCATTATGTATATGTATTATACATATACACAGGTATATACATATGTATTATATGGAATCATCTACATACATATATTGATAACACACACATCAGCCAGACAAACATATGTAGATCTTTAAACACCAACGTGAAATTAACATTCTCAAATCCTGTTCATCTATTTTGATCCAACTTTTAGAATATCACAAATGGATGTGGAGGTGTGTGACCAGCCATAAATGCCTCTATTTTTCACATTACATGGTTGCATACTTTCCAGATAGCCCTGGTGCTTTTATTACCATTCTGATTATATTAATTTTTAATCTTCCAAATCAGTCTCTCTCCCTCTTCCTCTCCCTCTCTCCCTCCCTCCTTCCCATCTCTCTTTCTCTCTTCCTCTCTCTCTCTCTCTCTCTCTCTGTTCCATTCCTAACACATTTTTAAAGGGCCTACAATAACATTATTCTCTTTAAAATAAAAATCACAGCAAACATGTCTTCCTTGAATGGTAGAGAAAGGCGTTTTGGGACTGATATTTCAAAGAAAGCGAGTCTTCGTCCTTCTGACCACATTATTCAAGAATCCATGCGAAGCAGCAAAGAGGAAAGACATGTCTGAGCCGTCAGATCTGCCCTGGGGCTAAGTGAGACGACAGCGATGCCATCGGCCAGCG
Organism: Lyroderma lyra; assembly: GCA_004026885.1. Lineage (NCBI taxonomy): Eukaryota > Metazoa > Chordata > Mammalia > Chiroptera > Megadermatidae > Lyroderma > Lyroderma lyra. Next base: position 140,237 of record PVJL010001879.1, read on the forward strand.
TACGCTCACATCTGAACCTGACATAAGCCAAGTCTCCACATAAAGACCTTCAGGGCAGCATTGTGTCTACACTGCTGTAGCTCTGATTTGTTCTGAATGTAAAATGAAAACAAACTTTTGCAAGCAACAGGAATCATCCATGTATTTATAGTCAGCCTCCTTGTAACCCATTCCCTTAAATTGTGTGTTAGTCAACTCTGACAGTTCTTAGAATTGTGTCATCAGGATTCAGGCCGCACCTCACACGATGCAGCACTGTTCCTGATTACTCATATCCCAGAGCTCAAGACAAAAGAATTCTTTCAGAGAGGCTCACGCTTTCCTTCATCCTTTCTATTAAGTAAATCGAATGTCCTGACAGCACTCCCATCTTTAAATGTCAAGTCACATTTACAAACATCTAAATCAAAGGCTTGCCTTTGACATACAAGGTTTTAAAAGTGACCTCGGTTTTCTTAAATGCTGCCACTTGATTTACATTCTATAAAAACACATAATCAAAGTAGTGGGGAAACCAAGGATCAGAAACCAGACATAATAAATGATTTTCCTTTCATTTTTATTGACACTCTTCTTACCTCATTAAACTCAGAATTCAGCCAAGCTGCCCTTCAATTTTGGCACTATGATGTCATATTTTCTCATCTCTACTCCTAGGAGGACTTTAATATTTTAACTGGGTGAGAAGATTCAATAACAAGGATTCTGTGTTGCCGCCTGAGGCCCCAGACATAATTTTGCTGGCAAAGTGATTATGTGACAAACTGGAGTAGTGAGGGACCTCTGGAGAGTTCAGATCTCTGACTTCTGGTATGCTCTTTGAAACTGTGACAAGAAAGAAAGAAGGCAAACTGAGCTGACAATCCAGTCAGGGCTCCAAACACCAACGTGGTTGGATTTATACCCAAACTGAGTAACAGCCAGAAGAGATACCCCAAGGTAACAAAAGTGTCAAGCAGAAGAAACCCTTCATTTGGGGGATGAAAGGCAACTCATCATCTCTTTTTGCCCCAGTCAGTTTCAATCACTCACCTAACTGGATGCCTGGTGGTGTTGGAGCCTTTAGAAAAATCATTCCCAACAGCTGCCTCTGTCTTCTGACACCACAGATACAAAGTCAGTACTTCAGGAAAGACAGCAAGCATTCAGACCGTTACACGTAAAAGATTGCTACGGAAGGTAGCATAACCACACATTTATTCCAGAAGCCATTTAAATAGCTAAAGGCTAGATAAAGGTAGCTTGTCTGTGCACAAATACATAAGGACAACAGAACAAGGAAGTCCTAAATCCACACATAATAGTTGTTTCATTCTCACGTAAGATTTAGGAAAAAGCAAAAGACTTCATTCTTGAGATGTGACAAATGTATTTTTGTTCTTCATCAGAGTATTGGTGAAATCCATCTTTCATTCATTCTAAAAATGGTATTAATTATTAACTCCACTGGATTTAAAATTCTAAAATGTGGTCAGAAAATGCTTTTTAGCAACCACAGAATCCTAGAAATATAATAGGACTGGGGGAAGCTGGGAGATACTTTTTTTGTTTGATTCTGCCACTAATATTTCACATAACCCCTTAAGATTTTGGTTTATCCAACAATATAAAATCAGAGGACTGAATAAGACCTATCAAAGTCTATCTTAGCTTTGAAATTATGAAGAGCTCTGCTTAACTCTCTGGATAGCCACCAACAAAATCTATGCTCTTGGCCCAGTTATTTAACATATGATTCAAATTTTTAACTTTAGAAAATAAAGACAGTTATACTTTTGTCCCTTAAAATTATTAGAAAAGGAAATATACCCCCAAAATGCAAACATTCCTCAAGAGCTTGCACATATGGCTAAGATGGACTCAGATGATTCTGGTTTTAACTTATCACTAGTGATACAAATAACTCTGGCCAGCAACATTCTGCCAAGCTGGGATCCTGCTGGTGATATGATGAGAAACATCTACTGAACCAGTATAAAAACCTCAATAGACTATATTATCATTTTTATGAGATCATGACAAAAAATCAGTATCACTTTATCATTTCACTAAATAAAAACCAAAAAATAACATCATTTAAGGAGTTCAAGTGTACCTGTATTTCCAAGGATTAAGATGGTGATATACGTAAAAGAAGAAAAATAACTAAAGATTCCATAAATAGAAAATAAAATTATAGGTTGATTATCCTTGGGTTTAACCACATGCAATAGCTGGTATTTGACTATTTTTGACATACCAAAATGGCACTTTCACATAATTCAACCAAATAAAATCTATATATATGAATGCAGAAGTCACCTTAAAAAAAAACACCAAGCCATAATGATATGGATATTATTTGATATTTATTGAGCTTGAGTTCAATGTTTTATCTCACACAAAAACTCATGAGGTAGATACTATTACCAATCTACTTTCGAATGAGGAAAATGAAGAACAGAACAATTCAGTACCTTGTCCAAGACCATGGAGTCAAGTAGAGTTGACATTCCAATGCCGTCTGTCCTAACTCTTACCTTAGCCTGCCAGTTGAAAAGAATGGATACCTCACAGACTAAAAACAGAAAGACCAGTGGATCTCATGAGCATATGGAAAGATGAATGGTGGAGAATCCAGGTAAATGGGAAACTGCAGCATTTACCCATCACTGTTTAGGGAAAAGGCACCTTACATGACTCACTGAGCATGTTACTCCTCGAGGTGAGAAAGGCCCATCAGATTATCATGGCTAAAAAGTCTTTCACTATGGAAATCATCCATCTAGCTCTCCTTGTGCTAATTACAGATCTAGAAGCAAAGGACAGATCAGAATTGGACTTCTATATCAACTTTTCAAACAGGAGAAAGAATATACTATGAGCTAAACCAAGCATTTGGTTTTCACAGCATTTTAAACAGAGAAATTGGTGCTGTATCAGTCTACAGGGGACGTGGCTACTCTTACATGCCATAAGATCAAACCTCAAGCTGCACAGCTGAGGACCAGATGTGGAACAAAGTGAACATCTTCAAGGTACCAACCTACCATGAGCACATGTCCAAGTGATCAGGTAGCCCCATAAGGCAAAACAATAAAAGCTTTCAAATTGTTCTCTAATTTAATAAAAACAATAACCATCTCATATAAAAATTCATTTGAGTCCATGTTTATAATTATAGCAAAGAAGGAAAATCAAAAACAACATATTTTCTGAGGTCAGCATTAATTTTCTTTACCTTTCTAGAACTTCGTGAATAGTAGGATCCATAGTCACCCTAAAAACAAAGAAACAAACATTTAGCAAACATAAAAGAACTTCATATAATAGTTACCATGACAGCAGTTTATAAATGCTTACTATTGATGGATTTAAAAACACAGGAGTACCTTTAAAGGGGACACAAAGAAAAACAGAAGTACTATGATGAATTACAGTAAAAGGAGAAGTCTATAAGAAATGCTTAGGTAACTACACATAAAGAAAAAACTGAAGTATGCACACCAAATCAATGGTATTCATAATCTGGATACAATTTTTTAAAATTAATTGTGTCAAATGCACAAAAACGATGACCCTGAACTTGAAATAAATATGCCCATGACATACAACTGTAAAAGTTATAATAAAAATAATGCAAAAACATTTTGTATGTGTAAAAATGCCGGCATAGTAAAACACTTTCCCATACCAATCTCTGTTACAATTATGAGAAACCCATTTTCTCTTTCAAACCTCATTACTGTAATAGTGGTTATCAAGGTCAAGAATAACAAGGCATGTAAAAACCAAAAACCTGATTATGCAAGAGATGCCATGTTCCTATAATTTTATTAAAACTTCAAAATAAAAAACAAAGGACCACTCTGTATACAGACACTTCCAGATAAAGATTACAAATGAGTTTCTGCTTTTACAAAATGCTAACTTTATTCCATCAGGAAAAAAAATGCATTTGGATCATTTCCTATTAGGATATAGTTGTATGTGCAAAATATAAATTATTCCAACTGGTGTAAGTTTAAATATGTAGCTTGTAAAGAAAGGAAAATTCAACTTTATAGCTTCAGTTCCAGTGTCACTTGTTAGTTAATTCAACTCTACCAAAGCTACGTATTCTGATACCACATAAATTATTTAATCTTGTCAGCTTTTAAAAATCCACTATCAATAAGGAAATACCAGCTTTAAATGATGCATTGGACCAACTGGACATAACTGGCATTTACAGAACACTTCATCCTAAAACACAAGACTAAACACTGAATGGAAATAAGATTTGGCCCATCCACTTTTCTTTTCATGGCCACCAGCCAAGCTCTGATCCAAATTCTTCCCCTCTCACATACTCACTGCCTCTTGGAAAGGCAGGTTTCCCTTCTATTGGTCTGATCCCAAATAAATCCATGTCCTTCTACTCTGCTCAAGGAGTGTTTAACGTTGCCAATTGTTGAAAAACTGACAGGGAATTAAAACTGCAGATAAGAGGAAAGTTGGTTTCTAGAAACCCCAATCAAAGGTGACCCTGGTGTTCCCTAGTTATGCAAGCCATACTCTTTCGCTAGGTCAGTTCTGCCTCCTTCTGGAAGAGCTACTTTATCATCCAGTTTTCCCCTTTCTTCCTAACAAATGCCTCACCCAAACCTCATTTTACTCAAAACAAAACAAAACAAACAAATGATCCTACCATCTTTTCCCTTATTCCTCCTAGAAAAGGTCTGAGAGTTTTGCTAAGACCTCACCTAGATGACAAAGTCTTGACCAAACTCATCCGCACACACATCCTTTTCGGGTAACCAGCTTCACATCAAGACCCTCTCTTCTCCCTAAACCCAGCCCACAACCCAAGTTCCTCCTCCCCTGTTTTCATTATGCCAAACAGGTCAAAATTACATGCTGTGAGGAAAAGTGATGTATTTAAGTAGAATTAGAATAAATTAGACAGAATTAAATTAATTATAATTAAATACAGTAGAATAGAATTTCAATAGAAAAATAGCCTCTCTGCTTTTCTCTTTGCACAGCCCAATCACATATCCATGGCTCCACTGAGAAACAAAAATGCTTAGTTGCTCACCCTTGTCTCGACATTAATAAAAATGAGAGGCACAATCACATGTCGTGGGGCTGCACATGTTGTATTACTGGGCCTACAAAGCAATCCTGTGAGAACAGCAGGGCAGATATGATTTTATAAAGGAAGAAACTGATGAGTAAAGAAACAAGCAAATTACCTGGAGTTACATGTTCAATAGACAGCAGCAACAAGACTGAACTCAGAACTTTTGTTATCAAATCCAAAATTCTTCCTATTCCCTCATATTTGCTCCTACAGTCTCTAGAACCTCTGGTTACTAAACTTACTAAACTTTTATAACACTGGAACAGTAAGAAAAAATTTTAACAGCAATACTCTCTCCCTTACTCATTTATATAATTAAAACTCTAGATTGGTTTGTCTTGAATTTGACATTTTATTTTTATTTTCTTCAGTAAATAAGCCTGTTATAAACCTCAAAAAGTATTTCTCTCCAAATATATAAATTTAAATATACTTAAATAAACTGAGACATTTGACATTCATAATATTCTTGCATTAGAGTAGTAAAACAATTTATCACTGACAAATCAACATCTGGACCTTCCTGGAGTCATGTGATTATTGCATGTCAACAAATGAGAAGAATCATAATTCACTTATTAAACTCAGACCATCTAATGTACGTAGAATGAACTACTAGAAAATTCCAAGTGGCCCAATTATTGTTAGCAATGTAGATCCAGTTATAAAAATATTTCTAACATCATGTATTTTTTTCCTCAAGATGATGGTCAAGCAATATAATAAGGCTCTGTAAAGAACAAGGGTAAGTACTACTATTAATATATGGACAGAACAGATTTGATCCATTTGTTTAGCTGATAATCCAGTAGCAACTCAAAGTATAAATTTTGACACAAGAGCTCTGTTTGATCACTAGGATAGAATAAAATGCAAGATCAATGTCAACTGCAGCAAAAGGTGGCAAGGCCTACTCAATTTAGTAGCGATGTATTACACACTGTTGAAACCTACAAGTTCTAGAGTAGGCAAGCCTGACGTCAGTTTCCTCACCCATAACAGAAAGATTATGTACCACCCAAAGGGTTGTTAGGATGAAAAGAGATAAGGGATGAACAGTCTTTAGCATACAGTGAGTGTTCAAAAAATATTCAGTGATGCTGATATTACCCTCTTAGCTCTCCTGTTTCACAGACACGTTAGGAAATTAACGATTTGAAGGTTAACAAACAAAAAATGTGCCTTAGGCTTTTAAAATCTTTTCTAAGGGAGAAAACAAGGACAAAGGCTATTTCTTTTTTTTTTTTAATTCATTTTTATTGTTAGACTTATTGGGGTGACATCTGTTAGCAAGGATTACATAGGCCTCAGGCATACAATTCTACAGTGCATTGTCAACTTGATGTATAATCAGTTCACCACCTAATGTGACCTCTCTCCCCATCACCCTATACCTAGCTTCCCCTCCTCCTCTCCCACCCCCTCCCCTTTCTCCCCTCCCTAACCCACTCATCCCCAAATAAACATTAAACTATTGATTGTGTCCATGGGTTATTTGTTTGTTCATTTATTTTTTTCTTTGCTTTCAGTTTTATATTCCGCATATGAGTGAAGTCATACAGTTCTTTGTTTTTTTCTGTCTGGCTTATTTCACTTAGCATGATGATCTCCAGGTCCATCCATTTTGTTGCAAATGGCAATATTTCATCTTTTCTTACAGCTGAGTAATATTCCATTGTGTATATGTACCACAGCTTGAAAACCTTTGTCCGCAAAGACTTATGTACCCCAATGTTCATTGCAGCGCTGTTCACAATGGCCAAAACATGGAAACAACCAAAGTGCCCTGCAACAGATGACTGGACAAAGGCTATTTCAAGGTTATTTCTGTTTTGTTCACCACTGTACCGCCAACATCTCACACAGTATCTGATAAATACATGCTCATTAATTACGTATTGAATGATTATATGAATGAATGTATTAAAAGAGTAGTTTCTCTCAGCATAAAGCATACTGGAATCTTGGTAGAGGAGAGAAACAAGGTTTAATATGTGAGAGAAAAGAGGGCCCAGAACCGAAGTTAAGTGAATAAGATTATTTTCCACACTAGAACCACAGGACCCAATCACATCCTTTAGGTTAGACTCCCCCAAATCACTGATCTATATATAGTGCTAAGTATTACAGACTACCCAAGGAACACAACACTAGTGTTTTATCTGCTTGTGTGAATTTAGTTCTTTAAAACACAGCTAAATCCTAAAAAAGAAGTTCCATTACTACCCCAGCCCACTACGGATCCCGGGAGCACGTGTTATCCATAACGTTCATTTGGCACTCAAGTATAATAGACAAGCCACCTTTTTAAGGTGTTTTTGTTGATGTTAAATGGTTGTTAGACCTTCCTCGAAAAGACAAGAATTAAATTCTGTCCCTACTGCTTTCCAGGCATTATCTTGGCCTCTACGAGGAATGTGAAGAGGAATAGGGCACCATCTTACTCTTAAAGAGGTTGCTGTCCAATAAAGACAATAAAACATGGACAAAAGTAACTCAGTGCAAGGCAGATCATAGCAAATGTCACAGAGATGCACAAGAAAGGGTTCCAAAGGGGAATGAAATAAATCTATTTTAAGCAACTAAGGCTTTATGATAGTGGGACACATGGATGAGACCACAAGGATTTTGAATGGACAAGGACATTGCAGACTGAGAAGACAGCAAGGGAAGAACAGTTAGGAACATGTAGGGAGATTAAGGAATCTGGGACCACTTTGATTTTCTTATTGGTTTATGGGGCCAAGGAAAGGGAATATTAACAATCAAAACCACCTATAAAATCTGGAACATGGAGACAAAATTGTAGTAAGATGTCATAAGTTGTTGAGCAGGGAAGTGATATGACTAAGGCTATTCACTAGATAGATTTATCTGGAAAGAGTATGCTGGACAGAATCGAAAGGGAAAGACATAAAGTAATTGTGCAGTAAAAGATTAACCTTGCCTGAAGAGAAGCCCAGACTTTGCCCTCACTCTTGGGAAGTGACCTCTAAGCTCTTGGACTAACCTGACTGATAAGAGTGGCTTTGTTTACTCTGGGGCTTTGGGCCACACCACAGAGGCTATACTAACAATGTGATTTATGGCAGGTGCTTGTAACACACGGCATCACTCAATCTCAGGAGGGACTGGAGACTAAGCTTAGCCACATGAGCAATCAACAATGCCTGTGAGACCAACCAAGTCAATGTGACCGAACCCTACTGAAAAGTTTGGACATCATGGCTCAAGTGAGTTCTCTGGCGGGCAATACTCTGCGTGTTACCACATATTGTTACTGGGAGAAGTAAGTGCTGTCTGCACAGCTCCACTGGAACTCTTCTGGGCCTCAATCTATGTGCCTTTTCCCTTGACAGATTTCAACCTGTGTCCTTTCATTGCAGTAAATCGTAATTGTGTGTATAACCACTTTCAGAGCTCTGGGAGTCTTTCTTGTGGATTATCAAACCTGAAGGTAATTTTGGGAACCCAAACTTCCAGTTGGTTTCAGAAGTGAGGGTGGTCTTGGGGACTTCCAAACTTTAAAACAACCAAAACAAACAAGCATACTCTCCATATCAGTGCAGGAGAAAGTTATGGTAGCCTATAAACTATGGTGGAATGGAAGAGCCATGGATGTTAGAGCTCTACAGAAAGAAAAACAAAAATGGATGGAGACCTGATTAGGTGTACGAAACTAAAAAGAGTTATCCTAAGAGAAAGTAATCAATTAATGGATTAATAAATGAAAACTGAGAAATTAGAAGGAAGAGCTAGTTTCTTGTCATCTGAGCCACCTTCTAAAACAATTCAGGCTACTCTGACAGACAGGTCGCAAGGTGGAGCACTGAGGCATCAGACATGTGAATGGAGAAGCCACCATAAGAATGCAGGGCAGTGGGGCTTTTAAGTGACTATAATGACACAAGAGACCCCAGGGAAGAACTCCTTGAAGCCAGGAGCAATAAGAAACAGTGTTGTTTAAGCCTTTGTACTTAGGGGTGGTTTATTATGAATAGACAACTGAATTGCAAGACAGTAAATAGAATTCAGCTAATCATTTTCCCTAGCTAATTACTTTACTTAGAAAACACAGGGTCCAGCAGAAGTACATGAGTGTCTTACACAAGATAGACAATTTGAACATTTCGCCTAAAATGTTATATAGTGTGCTTGAGTGTGATATTGTTATGTTATAGAATTACACGCTTATGATTTTGTACTAAAAGATTTGGTATAGATTACCAGCTCATAAAAAGTGGGCATTATTTGTGCCAGACCCTGCATATGATCCACTAAGACAATGGAGGTCAGGAGTAAGAAGTACACTAATTAAAATCCCCAAGATGACACAAAGAACTTGAGAACATTTTGCTATGGGTCTACAAATGATCAAAATCAGTTTATTTTCCAAGTGCCTCATTTTATGTAAGGACCCGCCAAGGACAATATGCTCAGTTGTGTCTCTGATTATACCTGGCTCACCCTCCTCTATCACTTCCTACCTCCACTTTTCCAGCTCATTAATAAATATCTTCATGTTAATCCTGGTTGATAAATTGCTGGCAAACTCACTTAGTTTTGTGTTGTCTGCAATCACAGTAGAAGGTAACACATACACACACACACACACACACACACACACACACACACACACACAGGTTAATCCTTTCCCTAATATTTTCTTGGCTATGTTAAAAATATTTCAAAAGAATCCATGGTTCTTTTAGAACCAGAATTATGGCATTTTGGTTCTAAAAACTGAGATAAAGTATTGGTTACATAATGCCTGAGACATAAATAGGAATTTTTTAAATGCTGAATGAATAAATAAATAAACAAGTAGTACCACTGAAGTTTATAATGACTGTCAGATTTTGTATAAGTACACATGATAGAAAAACAGGGTTCTTAACCATCTTTTGGACCACAGACCCCTTTGGCAGACTGATAATGCCTCTGGAGCCCTTTTTGAAATAAGGCTTTTACAGGCATAAAATAAAATAGGATTGCAAAGGAAACCAAACTTAGCAAAATAATGATCAATGTGTTTTTAAAAACAAATTTATGATAAAATAACTGCTTCTTTATTAATGCATCAAATTGTACGATCTAGTGGCCAGTCTAATAACAAGTAATTTTGAAGTAGTTATGAGTATAAATGATATTTCAAGATATCCTCTCAACAACTGTACTACAATGTAAATATACTCATAATTACTATTGGTGACAAAGTCACAGGTACTATTAATACTACTGTGGTTTCCTATCTATGTTTATAATTAAAAGAAAAGCTAAATTTTGATTTAGAGATTACCGATTTGATGTAATTTTTTTCCCATCCAAATTCAGGGGCCTTGTAAGTTCTAATTGCAGCCAGCTGGTTAAAAGCCCTTGAAGTAAAGCATTAGGCCTGCTTATTGTCAATTACACTGAATTCACATATCTCCCAAAACACTGAGTCTTGGGGCCTAGGAGATGCTAGTACACTGACAGAATTTCAAAGGTAAGAGGAGTCAATGTGTTTAAAGACAGTACGAATAGTAAGAGGAAGAGTTGGGCAGCATTAAGAAGTACAGAGGGCTTGGGGCCACATGTCTATGTGATGTAATGGCAGGGTTCTCAAGTGTAAACACTAGAAAGAGACGAGGATGATGACAGGATGCTTCTATAGATATAGAAGTAAAAGCAGAGCCATGAGATTGGATGAAGAAAATTAAAAACTTAGACATGATAGGACAGAGAAGATCAGAGCCTTGAGATGTATCAAATTTAGAGGGAAAGGCAAAGGATTGAAAAAAACATTGGAAAGCAGTGACTGAGAAATAGTAAATGATTCATTCATGCAGTCTAGGGCCACAGCAGAGAAGAAGTGAGTGTTTGAATCAGGGATGTGGATTAGCTATGATACCCAATTTAAATAGACAGCTATGATCCATTACCATAGAAGGAATTTAACTATAGCAAGAAATCATCAAATCAAGCTGTAACTTCCAGAAAAAAGAAAACCTGCATTTATCTTCTGTTCAAATTTTCTGTTAAGTAGTGACTCAAAATCCAGCAAGGTAAGAGAGGGCAATATATAGGGTCCAGCAGAAGTAATGCCCTTTTTCAAGTAGTTATGTTAATGCAATTAAGATATTGTTATGTTACAGAATTACATGCTTATGATTTTGTAAATAAAAAAGGGGCATTATTTGTGCCGGACCCTGTATTATGATAGCAAATTTTATTTGACTTCATTATCTTCTGCCATTAAAAAGAAAGAAAAGGCACCTGCATTGTGTTGTCATAAACCTGTACACAGGGACTGAAGATCATATAGATAACATTAATAAGTCCTGGTTGAGTTAGAGTGGGTTTGCTAGCAAATGGAACCTTAGTGCAGGATGTGAGGATACTACTACTGTTATGTCAATGCCTTGCAAGGAATTTTTAAATCTGAAAAAAGGAAACAAGCTCATTACTTATGGTATTGTTCACCTGCCCTCTTTGACATGAGTTAATCTTTGATTCAGTCTGGAGTTTGCCCTCTGATCAGCTGTCATCAGCTGAGTGACTCTAGTCATACACCTTTTTTCTTTAATTAGCATACATCTTTAATTAACATACATCTAAATAGTACTTTCTATGTGTATGTATGAGGTCCTCTTTCAAGCACTTTAAAAATGCAAGTCCCTTTTATCATAATACCCTATAGTTACTATTGTACCCATTATATAAATGAAGAAACTGAGGCAGAGAGAGGTTAGTTAACTTGTCCAATATAATAGAGCTAGTTGCTGATCAAGCCAGGAATCATATTCAGGCAGTATAAATCTAAAGTCCATCTTTTAATCACAGCATACCATTACCCACTGCTCTGAGATACCTAGCAAAGAAAACGCACAATATAGTATTTTGAATGCATTCTCAACAATAAATGCTAACTCACTAAACATCAAGTATTTAATTTTATTCTTTTCCTAAACTCAATGCTCCCTCCTTGATTGATAATATCCATTAAGTTACTAATTCCCTCATTTGTAAAACTATAAAGATTATGTGTCAAATGTCATGTACAAATAAGCATTATTGTTTTAGAACTCTACAGCATGGCAACTCAGAGTATTTTATTAACTCAATTTTATTCGAAGTTTCTTGCAAGAGGGTTACTTGGTACAGCAACATCATGGATTAGAAGACCATATTTTAAATGTTTTTGATCAAAGTCTACATACTTCCTCTATGCAAGCAGAACCTGATAAAAACACTTGTTTCACATTTGTCTCTCACATGCTCCGGTTATCCAGGAGTGAGTCACATAACTGCCAATTCTGTGATGTGCTAAATTAATTATGACCCCATGATTCTGTGCTGAGCCTCTATTCTGCTACAGAAGGAGCTAGCTTCACATGTCCCACACACACACACAAAAAAAAAAAAACTTCAGGGGAATAGTTCCCATATTCCACAGTTTCAAGGACTCCCAGCATCATGTGTTCCCACAACTTCAGAGAAAGGCTGGGCAATTGTGTAGCCCATTCAAGCTGATATGACAATACCATAGACTGTTGGCTTATATACCACAGACATTGGCCGTGGTGCTGGCCAATTTGGTGTCTGGTGACAGTCTGTTTCCTGGTTCACAGATGGCTAACGTTTCACTGTGTCCTCTCACCTGGTTGAAGTTCTCTGCGGTCCCTCTCTTTGATAAGAACACTAATCCTATTCCTTTACAAGGAATCTAGTCACCTCCTAAAGGTCCCACCTCCTAATACCATCACACTGGACATTAGGTTTCAACATAGGAATATGGAAGGGACGCAGACATTTAGACCACAGTAGCAATTTAAAAAAATTTTTAAGACAGATTGCAAAACTAAAATTGTAAAACTTGAAGTTCACTCTTTTTTAGTCTTAAAAATGTACATAGATAGATAGATATAGATATAGTTATACATCCAATTTGCTTAATTATTATCGTAACACTTCTTTTTATTTGTCCTGTGACAAAATAATGGCGTATCACTCTATCATGGTAAAAATAAGGAAGGTTATTTGTAGACAAATGATATAATATGCCTAACATTTCTAATAAGTTAGGAATTTTAAAATGCTTGCTAAAGAGTTGTATATATCAAAATGTTTTTGAATGGTATATTTAAAACCTCTCTTAAACCAAGGGTTTTACCATTTTACTGAAAATAGTTTCTCCACTCTTTTCTTTTGAAAAGCTACATTGAGCAATGGGTCACCAGGTGATTTCCTTTCTTTACTCTGAGTTCCATTTCAAAAACAGAAAGAGGATTTTTTCCTCCTCATTGTCTTCTTATGTGTACCTGAGCTGCTATTGTTCAAGGTCATGAAGGAGCGAACAGTTAAAACAAAACCTTACCCTTATTTGACAAGGAGCTTCATTATATGGGAGTTTATATGCATGAGAAACATTTAAGGCAACTTAAAATTTTAGTATCTCCAGAGATCAAATTAAAAGGCTGCTAAAACCAACCTTTTTAAAGCAGCTCTCATTTCTATTTAATTTATTTGAATAAATTATAACAGGCATCACCTTTAAAATATCTGTTGGAGATAACTAGGACATTAAAAGATTCTGTTTATTTTTCATTATTGGATTCCTAAACAAATGTAATTCAGATTTACTACCATCTCCAGCTAGCTGATATTGAAAAATACATAATGGTGGGCTGTTGTCATGGTAACTCCTCTACAACTACACATTTACCATGGCAACCCAGGCCCCATGGAATACTAATGAAAATCCATAGCAACAGAGAGTTAAAGAGGTGATATCTGGAAACCACAAAGCTCATGTTACATTTATTACAAATGCTATGGATGCCTTTGTATATTTTACAAACAGTATCAGTGTTTGAAAACATATTAGCTGGAAAATATAAAAGGCATATTTGAAATAGTTTCTGAAAAAATGAATGCTAATGATACTTGAAGAATTCACATCAATGTACTGGCTAAAAAATATACAATCATAATTTTTATAAAATTGGATACATACTTCCCAGTTGAAGACTTACACAGTAAAATGCAAAGTTAAACCTAGCAGCAACTCAGGAACACTTTACATCTCATTCTTTTCCTAGTTCCTATTCTTTTCAGGAGTTGCAGCTGTGTAAGCTTGATCACTTAACCTCTAAAAGCCTCAGGTTCTCCTTCCCCAAAGGATGTTGCATTTAAAGGACACTAAAGCCTCTATGATTCCTAGTCTACCACTTACCAGAACAGAAAGATGTATAAATCATTTCATCCGAGTATCAGTTTCTTATCTGTCAAAGGGCATGATATCTGCTTTTTCATTACCAATTTGCTACAAAATGTGCTAGATATATATGAGCACTCTGGGGGAAAAAATGATCTTGTTTATATTTAGCCGAAGAAAAGAACAAAAATATTTCTCTTTATATCTGTATTTAAAACATCAGAGTTAATTATAAAGACTCATATAAAAATCCATGCAAATTACAAGCTATTTTGATATACAATTATCAGTTGAGCACTTACTATGCTGCTGTTGGAGTTAAAGCAAAGAACATGACAGAGAGAGAAGTCTCTACATTCACACAGCTTATGTTCTAGCAGAAAAGGTAAGAAAATAAGTAAGTTAACAAAGATAACTAAGGATTGTTAAAGTGCCACAGAAGAAACCATCAGAGTGAAGTGATTAGAAGGGACTCGTGAGAAGAAATGCTCCAGTGTAGGTCAAGCTGTTGCTCAGCTCTCCCAGAGGAAGGCAGAAGGACTTCCAGGATGAGGAGGAGCCAGACATGGGAAAAGAGGACCAGTGAGCAGAGGGAATAACCGGCATTAGACTTCAAAGTAGGAAAGTGGTCACTATACTGACAAAATACATTAGGTCAGTGGGGATAAAGGGTAGAGAATAAATGATACAAAAACCAAAAGGGAGGCGGGACCAAAGGGAGGCGCTGGGAAGAATGTAAATGTCGTTGCCTGTCAGTGTGTTTTACCAATGGAGGGCCATGTTTCTATCACCGTGGAGAATGGACTGGACCTGCTGACCACACAGGCAGCTGATGATGCTGACCAGGAGAGAAGATGGTATGACTTGTGCTAGGGCAGTGGCAATGATGACAGCAGGACATGGATATATGTGAGATATATTTTGAAGATAGAGGAGATAGAGGATTTGCTGATAAATTTAGGTATAGGAGGTAAGGATGAGAGAAAATCAGTTATGCCTCCCCATTTCTGACACAAACACCTTGGTAGATGATGGTACCATCATCTGCTACGGAAAATCTGAGGGGGTAACAGGTTTGGAGTGACAGGAAAGGGCAGACAGGAAACAGGACTCTATTTTGTACTCATTTGCCTATTAAATGTTTTCCCAGTCCACAGTCACAGATTTCCTTATAAATACTTAAGACTATTTCATTAATTGGTGCCCAATACTATGTCTAATTTTTTATCTTTGTGTATTTTATTAGTTTTGATAAAGCTACTAAAAATTAAAGTTTACATTTCAAATTTGTTTAAATTAGCAGAGAACTACACCTTTATGCCTACATATTACCAAGTGACTCAAGAGCCTAGTTTTGGCCATGAATCTGATTCCAGACATAAGCATGGTACAGGTCCCTAGGGAGGGTTGGACCTATCTTTTGTGATGTCCATCTTCCTCACAACCAGTTCCTCACCACCAGTCGCCACCTTCACACCTTGCACCTACCAAGTTAGATGTTCAGGTGAGCTTTTATAAAAAACACATGATTTAAACTTAGTGTTATATTTCTTTATAATTCATACACTATATATTCGTAGAGGAAAGCCAAAATGTTCCTACAATCAGCAAGACATTGATCATTCAGTTACGTTTTTAATCTCTTCATATTTATAAGACAACATGTACATATAATATTTAAAATTCGATATTACAATTCAATAGAGTTCAAAACCTCTACTGGGAAAAAGACAAAACAATAAAAGACTTAGAAAAGCATAACGTTTAAGATAATCTATTTTAGTTTAAAGCTACATAATGTTGCTTTGATATAAAATCAAAGCTCTGAGAATTTTTCTTGTTATTTTTTGGTAGCTCCCTGGTGGGGAATTGAACCCAGGTCACAGCATTAGCCTAGCCACTACACCACAAGGGAACCCCGCTATGAGAATTTTTAATAGCTTATTTTGGGGTTACTAAGTATCATCTCTGTTACTCAGTTCCAGACAAAAATGTGTATATAAGTTCTGCACAACCCGAATTTAATAAATTCAAAAAAAATCATATTTAGAAATTTAGCATTATTCACATTGGGTTTAACAACAACAACAAGAAAAACATCAAATGGGATTTCTACCTAGATTGAATCCAGTCTTAGCAGGTATGCAAAACAATGCAATCATCACAGTATCATTTCAAAGTAAACATTACCTTGACAAGCAGTAACTGCACACTAAGCAACTGCTGAAAATATATTCTCCCAAACTGAAAATGTAGTCACGAAGACTCCTTTAAATTATATTTAAGTTCTATTCTATGGCTAGGAATAAGTTACTTTCTAATGATAGATTGTTGAAATTTTGTGGGGTTTTTAAAAAAGAAAACAACAATAAATCATTATATAGTATGTTAAAAAAAACACATTAATGCAAAGGAAACATTAGTGACTAGAGAATTTCAAAGCAGGTAAACATATTCAATAGGCAAAAACATTTAAGCAAATCTAAACAAATGCACAGATGTGGATACAATCCAAAACATGGTCATGACCTGTTGCTTTAAATTTAGCTGGTCAATCCAATGAAACAAAACAAGGGAAAAAGAATTGGGCTGGGGTGGGGATGGGCAATGTTCTAGCTCTTTGATTTTCTGGGCAATGATAAGTGATACTTATAAACATAGAAGATGGTATAAAAACATCACTGGCAGACCAATATGCTCATAGTCCACATCACATGAAGCATCGAGATCTGATTCTCTCCACCTTTTTCTAATGTTCAAGTGTTGATTTTCTCTTGAGTTGAAACACCCATGCTTTCCATGAAATGTTGGCTGTTATGTTTGCCTAACAAATGTTGTCAAAGCTTCCTGCTTTGGGGTCAAATAGAAAGGGGAATTTAACATAAAGTGAGCAAAATAATAGAACACGAGTCCCACAGAACCTCAATAAGCTCTAGTGCTTGAATCTAAATAAGACAAACGAGGTATGTCTGGAAAAAATCCAGTCATAAATGCCTCTATTTTTCATATTACATGGCTGGATACTTTCTGGACAGTCCTCATATATATTTTCATCATAATACAGTCTGTCTGCATCACATTCCATTATCACTACTTGATTAGGAAGTGGTTAGCTGCAATTATTCAATGTATAACACCCTATAATAAGCTTAACAACCAAAGAACCTTTAAAATTACTTTTGAAGGATTACGTTTGGGATTTGTTCTGGTTAGGTTAAAATTTCTAAAGGCATATGATAATTCGACAAGAAGAGGGAAAGAGTACAAGATGATAAAGTATTACAAAATTCTCCCACCCCCCCAAAAAAAATTAATTTATTATTTACACTCTGAGTAGAAAGATCAGCTAGTAAGAAATCTGATTATTTGACAATTAAAGTTTTATTATAATTTGAAGAGCTCAGTTAGGCATTTCTAAAACCTTAATAACACAGGGGTCATACTTTAGGCAAATTTCAGTGCCTCCAACTCTCCACTCTACTCTACACCTACAGATACAGTCTTGGTAGAAAGACTTACCATCAATCAAAATGGTGGTTACACTAAATTCTATGGACCTATTGCAGAGGGTTGTTTTTCTAAGACTTCCTCAGAGTTTATATCTTCTCATTTTCTTATCATTTGAATAAACTGCAATAACTTGAAGTCCCAGTACAAATCATATCAGAAGCAGTCAATAAAAATGTGAGAGAAGCAGACCTACCTAATAGAAAAATCTATAAAATTAAACAGAAAAAGAGAAGTATAACAATCTAGGACCACTCGTTTTAAGGACTGGTAGATCTAACCTCATCAATAGTTACTGAACACCTTATTAGTTTATAACTGACTTCATACAAGTGGCTACAAGTCATTTGTAGGATATTTCGAATATGCTCTCTATACAAGGAGTCTCCAAATTATAAAGAGTTATTTGTCCCAAAACTCAAGCATACGTTTGTTATTTAGGACTCAAAATGTTCCTAGTCATTAAAAAAAATTATCATAGTTTATGCCCAAAATAGCACACAAAAAGGCTATTTCAGCCAAAAATACCTGAGGTGTCAGATTAATAGTACTTTAAACAAAAATTATAATACACAGCCTCAAAATGGCTTTCCTCTTAATCTCACATTGCAAGACAAGTAAATGCCTTAGAATTTTGGCAGTGGTATCAAAAGAGGCCAGGTATGTCCACAATTAAGATATCTATTCTCATTTTAACTCTTGTATAATAACTTGAGGTCTCTTAAGAAAGTAACTGACACCCATTTAAGCACTTAATTTTAACTATGTTGTTAGTAAAACATTTCAAGTATAAATATCTGCTATGCATCTAAGATAAATAATAAATAACCAAATATATTGTCCTCAGAAATTAAGTTGACAAACCATGGTAGGAAGATCATTAGATAAAAAATTTGAATTGCATTTCCTAAAGATTTTTGGTAATCTGGAAACTTAGATTATTATGGAATATAATTAAACATCACTGATACTTATTTATTTTTTTAAACATCACTTTTAATAGGAATCCAACTTAATTTCTATATCTAAATTCAAGAAATTTGGTTTATCTTTTTTTAACTTTTTTTTTAACCCTTGCTTATATACTCTAAGTTTAGAGTATGATAACTAGTAGAGAATGTAAAGACCATTTCATTAATCAAGAAGCAGAGGCCCAAAGAGCTAAAAGACTTCATCAGTACTACTCAACCTATTAATCACTCAGCAGGCTGGAAAGTAGGCCTATCTCCAAAGTCCCAGTTCTACTCTGTTAGAGACATTTTTCTACTTCCTCCTTTTGTGTGATGGCTAAACTTTACTTAAAGGCCATTTGGTTTTATTGAGCAAAATACCTGTGGTTCACTTTTGTTCTAATAAGCTGCACAGCCAAGAGGAGACCTTCACCCAGAGAGACCCTAAATTAGTAACAGTTAACCCAAACAGAACATCCATCCAGGATAAAGAGCAGATCTTGTGTTCAGCTCAAGAAAGACTGTTCAGTTAGGGTTATGCTTGCACAGATTGTGATGCATGAAAAAAAGAATCAAATCCATCGAATCTTGTCTTGCAAGAGAAGACAAGGCCTCCACCTGCTGTCTTAAGAAACACACAAACAACAAAAAACGGGTTGCTACAGTATTTAGATGTTGGGTATTTACTCTCAGAAGAACTAAACAAACAGTATGAAAAGATTTTGAAAATCTTTATAAAGAGTAAAAAAAACAAAGCCAATGGCAAGGAGTTGAATTTTACTACAGATGAGGGCTGTCTGGAAAGTATCCAGCCACATAATATGAAAAAGGGAGGCGTTAATGGCTGGACTTTTTCTGGAGAGCCCTCATATAAGGATTCAGTAAACCCATGAAATGTACACCATTGGAGTGTGTGTTTCCCTTGCTCAAGATGACACAAAGCTCTTCACTGTCAGCTGTTTGCCTACAAATCCCTCTATATTTCCCACTACAGTCTCATTACAAACACACCCTTAGTACTAATCAAACCATTCAGTAAATATGTCATACTGCTTCACACTTCAGTTACCTTAACTATCCTATTAACACTTCTAACATTTTTTCTCTTTGATCTTATGATAAACTGTTTATCCTCAAATATTTAATGAAAACTTCACCTTTCTGGGGTTTTTCCAGGCAGAATTTGATTACCCCTTCCAAAATTTATGATACTCTGGTGATGAGTTCACTATCTCCTCTATCACTCACCTATGCACCCTTTGGAGAAAGAGGCTGTGCTTTATTCTTCATGGCAATTGACCTTACACTGTAATTGCATTCAATATATGTTACACAAAGAATAAAATAGTGCTATTCAGGTTGTAGTAACATGAGCACTTTCATACAATGCCAATGGGAAATTGGTACAACCTTTTCAGAAAGTATTTAGCAACACATTTGTAGGGTAATAACATTCTCAAATTCTTCAAGCCAATAATTGCACTTCGAGAAATGTATTACAGAAAAGATGAAATATTGCCATTTACAACAAAATGGATGGACCTGGAGATTATCATGGTAAGCGAAGTAAGCCAGACAGAAAAAAACAAACAAAAGAACTGTATGACTTCACTCATATGTGGAATATAAAACTGAAAGCAACAAAGAAAAGAAAATGAACAAACAAACAAATAACCCATGGACACAATCAATAGTTTAATGTTTATTTGGGGACAAGTGGGGAGAGGAGGGGAGATGTGGGAGGGGGTAGGAGAGCTAAATATAAGGGGATGGAAAGAGAAGTCACATTAGGTGGTGAACTGATTATACAACAAGTTGACAATGCACTGTAGAATTGTACGCCTGAAAGCTATGTAATTCTTGCTAACAGATGTCACTGCAATAAGTCTAACAATAAAAATAAATTAAAAAAAAAGAAATGTATCACAAAGATATAACTGAATATACAAAACAAAGACTCATATTCAAGAATGTTTAACATGGCCTACTTTGAAACAATAAAAAATTGGAAACAAGTATAATATCCTAAAAATAAAGGAGGAGTAAAATAAATAATGGATCATCCTCAGAAGAGAATAGGTCATTATACCTGATAACATGGGGGAAATTTTATGATATAAGATTAAATATATATGTATAAAATGAACCCAAATATATAATACTTTTATTTTTGCTTCTATCCTAAAAGGATTAACTGGTATAGGAATGTTTTTTCTTCTAGAAACTGGAAAAAATCTATAAAACAATGTTTTTCAAATATTAGAGAATAAGCAGTGCTGAAATGTGACCCATGGGTGAAGGGGGAAAAGTGAGTTCAGTTCTACAATTGCCTCAACTCACAATCTGGGGGTAGTTTCAGGCCACAGTGCAGGAAGAGAGAACCCAGTGGAGGAAATAGATAGGTAGTACAAGAGAAGAGGGAGCTATGTAGAAGGCTGTGTATATCTACAAAGAGGTTCATTGAATCTTTTAAGTGTAGAGACATATACATGCATGTGGTGAAACTCCGTAAGTGGGAGGAGTGAAACAGT
Source organism: Lyroderma lyra (assembly GCA_004026885.1). Taxonomy (NCBI): domain Eukaryota; kingdom Metazoa; phylum Chordata; class Mammalia; order Chiroptera; family Megadermatidae; genus Lyroderma; species Lyroderma lyra. The sequence continues at coordinate 161,528 of PVJL010001879.1, forward strand.
AGGCTAAAAACTTCCTCGAGCTTACACAGTACTAGAAATAGTTCATGCTCCTACCAGTCAGGGTGGAGAGACCTTGTATAATAATATGTGAGGCATTGAGTAGAGCTCTCAGGAGTGTCATGCCTTAGCAGGTGGGGCTACAGTAGCCCAAGAATAAAGGCTACTCTGGACCACTCTAACAAAGCTTAACAGCAGCCTCAAAAGATGAAGTTAATCTGCCAGTAACTACTCAACTGAATGACAGAACAAAAAGATCAAGCCTTTATAAAACAATACAAAATCCAGCACTCAACAATGTAAAATTCTTGATGTCTGGTATCTAATCAAGAATTTCCAAGCATGTAAAGAAGCAGAAAAATATTACTCATTACCAGGGGAGAAAAATATCAATCCATAGAAATAGATCTAGAAATGGCAGAGAAAACAGCAGACAAAATGTTAATAAATGTATTATAATTATTATCAATATTCTCTAGGACATAAAAATATAACAATACAAAGAGAAATTGAAAAATATATAAGGCCCAGGTGCAATTTATACAAATGAAAACATGCTCAAGACTATGCTAGATGAAATTAGCAACTATTAATAATTAGACATTGCAGAAAAAAGACCAATGAACATGAAGACAGAAACAGAAAAGGTCCAATATGAAGGACAGAGAGAAAAGAGATTGAAAAACTAAACAGAGTATCAGTGACCAGTGGGACCATTTTCTAAATTTGATGAAAATTTCAAGTTTACAGACTTTAGAAGCTCAATGAATCTCAATTGGAATAAATGTAAAGAAAACCATGCAAAGACTCATCATAATCAAATTGCTGATCATGAAAAAATGAAAAAGAGAACATTTTAAAACAGTCAGAGGTAAAAAGTCACATTAAGCACACACAAATATAAGAATGGCAGCAGACTTCTTGTCAGAAACTAAGCAAACAAAAGCCAGTGGAATGTTAGCTTCAAAGTTCTGAATGCAGACAACTGTCAGCATAGAAGTCTATATTCAGCAGAAATGTCTTTTAAAAATGAAGATAAAGACTTCATCATTATCAGATCTTCTCTAAAACATGGAAATTTAGATTTAATCAAAGGAGTAAAAAAACACCCTAAGTGCAACTATATGGGGAAATAAAAGAGATAGCTTTTAAAATATTTTAATCTATTTTAAAATACAAGTGTGTCTTTAAAATAACATAAAAATATTAATGCTATAGTGTGGGGTTTATTACATGTAGAACTAAAAAGTATAACAACAAAAAAATGGGAGAAACATTGCTGTAAGTTCTTATATTGGTAGTATATTATTATTTGAAGATAATATGATGTATTAAATATGTATGTAATAATCTCTAGACTATAATCATTAAAATAAAATAAGGTAAAAGAAGTAAAGAGGTATTTCTAAAGAGCAAATGACATAAAATAGACTTTCAAAAAATACCCAATTATTCCAAAAAATAAAGGAAAGGAAGAAAAAGAAAAAAAGAAAGTCAAATAGTAAACAGATAACAACAGATGTAAACCAAATCATATCAATAATTTTATTTAATGTAAATAATTTAATATTCCAATTAAAAAGTAGAGATTGTAAAGTTTAATAAAAATAGAAGACTCAACTATACATGGTCATTCACTTAAAATTTGCAGGCACAGGTCCAAAGTAAAATGATAAAAGAAGGTACAGGGTTGTCTAGAAAAAATCCAGCCATAAATGCTTCTAGTTTTTATATTACATGGCTGGATACTTTCCGGACAGCCCTCATATGTCATGGAAACTAAACAAGGGGGAATAATACCTGGATGAGCTACATTCTCATCAGAAAAGCAGCTTCAGAACAATTAATATAACAGATAAAGACATTTTATAATAAGAAGTTAATTCATCAAGAAAATATAACAACCCACAATAAGTATACATCCAATAACAGATTTTCAAAATATATGATGCAAAAGCTGATAGAACTGAGAAGAGACACAGAAAACGTTACTAAATCATTAAAACACACATTATCTCTCTGTCTCTGTCTCTCTCTCTCTCTCTCTCACACACACACACACACACGTGCACACCCATAAATGTAATATTTGAAAATTCTCTAATGGTAAGATTAGAGGGTTTTTTTCTTTCTTACACTTTTCTGTATTTTCAGAATTTTCTTCAACAAATACCTACTAATAATTAATAATAAGGGTGTCCTGGCTCCAACTTGCTTTTGTCTCTCAACCGTGTCTTGATCTGGTAACAAAGCTCCCATCTTTCCTCTGGAAACCAACCCTTCTCTATGGTAGAGTTCTAAATTTGAGGGTCTACAACTCTCTCAGAATAACCCAAGACCCAGTGATGAATCCACAAATGGAAAATGACCCGAACAGAACTAATGAAGCTCCTTGTTCAAGGATTTACATGTATAGTGGAGGATCTCTCTATTTTGCTAATCCTGGACCAAAAAGAACATCGTTGCCTTTCACAGAGAATGCTTTCCTGGAGCATGAGCCTACCAAGGGGAAAGTTGTGCTGAATATCGAAGAGAAAAAATCCAGAGGAGTGACTGTCCTCTGCCCCTGTATCCAGCTACACCTAAAGACATGGCATCCTGGACCTTTCTGTTACATGAGCCAATTATTTTCCATTCTTTGCTTAAACTAATTTGAATGTGGTTTCTGCCAGAGGAAACCATAAGAACTGTGACTAATACAAAAGAATGTAAAAGAGTTGCTTCAACTGACTTCTATTACATTTTGCTTATCTGTATTTTTCTTTTGGAAAAGAGTAATAAATATGATTTCTCTTTTCTTGGTTTTGTCTCTGCCCATCATGCTGGCACTGGTTTATCAGGCATGGCTGATCTCTTAAATAAATTCCCAGAGAAAATAAACCACCTCTAGGATGTATACAGTGGACTTAAACATAAGGAGAACAGGGTATCTACCAAAACCAAGGTGGATAGAGGTCCTTGGTTTGTATACAGATAAATATACAAGTTAGGGTCTAAAATGTTATCTCAGCCTTTACGTTATATTTCCATTCATTTGTTAAAATGTTTTCAAGTAGCAGGAAACAAAATTTTTTAAAATTTTCCATTATAGAACCATAAAGATTTTTCCTCCATGATATGTAGATTTCTAAGTAAATACTAAATATAACACTAAATAAAAGGCTTTGAAATTATTTTCTCAACCTAATGAAGGAAGAATTATTTTCAAAAGTACCAAATTTCTCTATTGGCAAAAAAAATGTAGCAAAGATATATGAGTCAAATCCTCAGAACAGGGTTCCTAAATGCTACAGCCTGGATGATGGGATTGCTCACTCTATTCTCGGCAAATCATTCTCCTTGAGACACACAAGTGATCCTCCTCACCCCTTCCCTTCCTCTCCTCCTGGATTAGAAAGCAGAAGAGATCATGTATCTTACCAAAAACGTATGATTGTGAGCCACGTAGCAGGGAGGGGTTCGATACTTATGCCGACAATTTTAAAATCAGTAAGAAAGCTAGCAAACGAAGTTGATTTAGAAAAAAAAGGGGGGGAGGGCTCTCAAGTTTGAATTACTGCTGCCTTTAGTTTAAAAAATAAAATGATGAGTCATTGCTGCTTTTCCTTGGTGTTCAAAGTTAGTCATAAAATGTAGGTTTATTTTTAGAAGTGGTTGCGGTCTATAAGGTTGATTAGGACTAAAATTTTATTTACTCTAAACATGATGGGGCTTTTATAGAAATATCTTAAACTGTCTTCATTTAATTTTACAATGTATCTGGAAATGTGGGCTAGGATGTCTATAATTCTTATCTACCTTAAAACAAAAAAGTAAACATTTTTCTAATGAGGTTTTTGTTTGATGGAATTTGAAATCCTTCTTTACTATCTAATTTATACTGTCCACAGTAATTACAAACACATATACATGAAACAGAATAAAAATCTGTGATGTGTGTTCTATTAAAAAAATATTGATATTTAATTCCCCCCCCCCAAAATAACTAAGCCACTTCTTAAAAATACACTTGGTATTCTAAAAAGTTCATTTTGATGTGAATAATTTTAAATTCTAAAAACAATATTCTCACCAATGTTATTGGTATGTACATAACCTTTGGCAATAGAAGGCTAAGCTTTTGAAATTAAAAATGATATATTTCTGAAGTTCCTGAGATGTTTATCATGTTTATACTAACCTAGTCTGTTTCAGGAATTTTGCTAAGAACCAGGATATAACAGAGAACCAGGTTAGTAACAGCTTAAAGTCCAAGGAGGAATATATGATTCAAAATTTCATTTACAGCGTTGTGATAAATGTTCTGAAATAAATGCCACATGAAATGAGAACTTGTCACAGGAGGAGGATATGATGCGGCCTGCGGGGACAAGGAAGGCGGTCTTGAGAAAGAGGCATTAAACTCGCATTCAGGTGGGGCCCAAAAGAGAGAGCCGGACAGAGCACAAGCTCTGGGGTCTGCGGGCAGCTAGCAGAGGGCTTCGGGGGAAGGAACCAAAGGCCGCTGCGGCGGCAATGCCCCGGTGAGCGAGAACCGCGGCATGGAGCTGACCGAGGGTGGGGGAAAGATACAATGAGGGAATGGGATTTGCGACTTGGTTCTTAAAAGCCATGAAGAGGCCTGGGAGTGTGCTCACTATGAGAAATGAGAATGCCTTTGAAAAGCTTTCTGAAGAAATGTGGAAAAGGGATGGGTGGAAGGCAAGTCTGGACACAGAAGAACCAGTTAAAAGAGACCCTGGGTGATCCAGGAGCGGGGGCCCTGATTCTTGCCCTGAGGTGGAAGCCACAGGGATGAGAGAGGTTGGGGGTTGGATTGAGGGACATGAGAGAAAGATACCAGAGTTGACTGTGACCTCAGGAACCTCAACATTTAGCTCAGACAGAAGCAGAGGTGGAATTTAACGAACACTAAGCAGGAAAAAGTAGACTAACGCACTATCAGACCAAAGACCCAGTGTAGAAAGTTGCTGAAGGCCAAGAAGTGTCCCCTGGATTTGGCGACATGGAGATCCCTGGTAACCTCTAGCAAGAGCAGTTTTGATGGCAGTAACGTGGGCAAAAACCAAACTGATGGCACATGACTCTACGGTAGGTGCAGACCAGCGCAGGCAGACAGCACCTTCACTAAGCTTGGCTACCAGCAAATGAGAGATGGGATAGAAGCAGAACAGGGAAGGCTCACGTACGGAAGTTTCCAATAGAAAATTCTATTACACAGTAGGTTCGCAGGCTGTATCTGTGCGTGTGGCCCGTCTGGGTGTGTCTTTAAAGACTATATAGGATTTTACCAGCCTCTATTTTGAACAGAAAGCACAAAAACATTAAAACATCTGGTTCATTTTTGAGCTAAAACACTCAAGATCAAGTAGTTAAGGAATTATGCGCCTAGCACTGTGCTGAGCATTGTGGAAAATAGAGATAAAAGGTACAGTATGTCATTCCTACCCTCAGGAGGCAAAGCTAATACATATACCTAAAATAATGTCATACAGAAAGGAAGAAATTGCTTGCTCATGACTCACTTCAAATCTCTTTGCTTGTTGATTAAAATGTAGTTTTTCTAAATGAAATATGGAAGTCTTTTTGCCTTAATAATAGCAAATTGTAGTTGCAGTACGTTTTGGCAGAGCTTTTATTTCAAGTACAATGCCACACTGCCATCTACTGGCTGTTCCTAAAATTTTCTTTAACAGTTTTTTTCATCATAATCACACAATTATAACTCCACTGCTTATTAATTGGGACAGGAAACTGTGTGACAAATGCCATAAACTAAATTTAAACACAACACAAGCATATTTATGTTACAAAAATATCAATTTTAATAAATTTCCAAATTCACAGTGTCTAAAAACAGAAAAAAGAAAAAAAAACCCTACTGCAAGTTTTACAGCACAAACTGTATAGACTTTGAAAAGGGAGGAAAAATCCTATCTATACTACTGCTTATAATGATCAGTTCTATAAAGTAACAATTTATTGGACAAAATATTTATCAAGCTAAAGGAAAACTTTTTTCCCTTTCAATGGCACACAGGTTTTAGAAATTTTAAAGAAAGAGTTTGCCTCTGGGAAAAAGTTTCTTAAAATATTTTTACTCCTTGTATCCCTCCTTGCACCCCAGATACAACTCTGATTCTTATTTTCAAGCTCAGCCTGACCCTGCTTTCCTCAACCCAGGAGGATTTGCTAGTCACATGGCCAGGAGCCCAAGGCAGTCACAACCGAGTGGGCAGCGTACCTGAAGGGTCAGAGTGATATTCCCACGTCTCCTTTCCTGGTTCTGTGCATCGGAAAGTGTAATGGGACTCAGCACCCTTCTGAGAACCGGACATTCCTGGCTAACTTTCTACGTGAAGCCAGCCAACTAACCTGCTGGTCCCAAGACACAGCTTCAAGCTACTCCCACACAGTCTCCCAATTATTAAGAGATGTCACCTTGCTTCTCGGATTGCCATGTTTCTGTCATATGCTATCCCAGGAACTCCACAGGGAGAAAGAGCATGGAGCAAGTCAGAATTTGGGCCCCCGTGAGCCCTTCTATCAAAAATACCCTTATCACCACCCGCAGTGTCTAATACCAATTGTTGGGCTGATGGTTTTCTTTAAAAGCAGGGCTTTCCAACTATAATCTACGGAGCTCTAGGAATCCCTGAGGGTGCCTTAGGGGACGGTTTGTAGCCACCCCGTCCCAGCTTCGGACTAATCAACTCTAGATCACATGTTCTCATGATGTTTTATGTTTTGTTACATTCCACCTAAGATGTCTTGAACTGTTCACAAATATTCCATTTCTCTTTTGTCTGGGTCCTTGATAGGATTGTATTTGCTTGTTCCCTTTGAAGTTGGGTGTGATTATAGGACTTGTTTCAGCTACTATAATGTGTCACCTTCAGGGGGAAGCTTTAAGGGACAGTTCCTGATCTGTCACCTTCTCCCTGCTTTCCTGGGATCACGTGTCCAGATGAAGTTCCCACCAGCTTAGGTCCCTCAGAGTCTAGAATGAGCAGAAATCTTCCGTCATACTGTTCAGATAGTATGAGCAAAAAATAAACTTTGGTGGATAAAGCCACTGAGATTTTGCAGTTCTTTGTTAACCACAGTATGGCCTATCCTTCTGACTGCTACGACTTCTAAATAATTTGCCAAATCTCTGCTCTAAGGCAAGAATCAGTAAACAGTGGCACAAGGGGCAAAAACAGGGAGCTACCCATTTTTGTGAGCAAAGTTCTGCTGGAACACAGCCAGACCCATTCATTTACATGTTGACTGTGGCTACTTTCGAGCTCTAACAGCAGAGTGTAGTAGCTGTCACAGCAGTTGTAAGGCTCACAAGACCGAATTTTATTACCTGGCCCTTTAACATTTGCCAATCCTTGCTGCAAAGCCCCACACTAAGTATAACATAAATATATAAGTAAATGCTACTAGAACAGTACATCTAAACTTCTAAGTCCTTAATCATAAAACTAAAGAAACAGCTTCTTAGAAAGTAAAAGAACAGGGCCAGAAATAAAATGACTGTAATATCTAGGCATTCCGTTTTCCTTCCGCCAGATAATGCTCTTTAGGGAGACTCTATAAAAGGCACTGTGCCCAGTGAGAGAGAAGGACCAAGTCAATGGCCCTTCTATACTAGCTTCTTTCTTTTTCTTTAGCCTATACAAGCTTCATTGGTGTTACCTGCCTATTGTACACCTTTGTTTACGGATAGTTGATTCCAAAGAGATTCCACTAATTTTTACCCTATTTTCTCTATCCCCATTATCTTTGAACTTTTTTTCTGATCTCCCAGCACATTAGTGGCCTGGTCACTTTATGCAACCTTGCAGACTTAAAAGAATCCAGTAGCCATTTCCCAGATGAATGGCAAACAGCCTGTTTCCAGGTGTAGCTGCAAGAAAAGGCATCCCAAAACATCTAAACATATGATGCTCTGCCACCCGCTGCGAGCCCCTTGGCACCCTCCCCTTCCATCTGGCTCAGCTGGGCCACCAAAGCATTATTACTTCTTCTAAGTTCAATTTTTTCAGCTGACTCTAACACCATTGTGTACTTTTATCCCCAAAACAAAGCCACCTGGGATTTGAGCCAGGTTATCTGGTCCCAGTCTTAGTCAAACTGCTATACCATTTAGGCTTTGAAGACCAGTTAAATTTTTGGATGAAAACAGAAAGAACATATCCTAAAAGAAAATAAACTATAAACAAATCAGGAAAATAGTGAACATACTTTTCACCTCCTTTTTTATTGTTTCTTTTCATTCATTTTGAGAAAAATTAAAAAAAATATTAAAGGATTAAGAATACCAGCCAATGATATGCCAGCCAATTTTAAGTGTGGGATTGCCCTACAATTAGAAAGAATCCAAAAGTGTTTTCAATTATCCCACTGATATATTGAGATACACATTTAAATTAGTGCATGCTTAATTTATATCTGATGAATATGTTATGCAATAAAAGATAAAATGGACATAGAGAGTACAGAAGAACATAACAAATTATCAATCTTTCTGCCACAAAATGCTTCAGAAAATTGAAAAAAAATAAAAGCTGTATGATCCCTAAAACCAAATATTAGCAATCTAATTTTCTGGTAATTACATATACACAAAGGCTATCCGGAAAAAAATCCAGCCATAAATGCCTCTATTTTTCATATTACATGGCTGGATACTTTCTGGACAGCCCTTGTATCTATTTGTAAACACACTCATGATTGTCATCACTTCATAACATTCTTTCAGTCATTGATTGATTAGCATAAATATATAAAGCGTACTGTAATGTCCTCAAGCAAGTTGTCATTAGAATACACACCTTTACTAATTAATTCCTTCCAAATATTTATTATCTGTTTTCTAAACTAAAAAATAAATGCAAGCCCCAAGAGGATAGGAAAGTATTTTGTTCTTGATATTATCCTGAGTCTCTAGAACAGTATCTTACATATTACTGGTCCTGAAAAAATATTTGTTAAATGACTGAATACATTTAGAATACAGCCCACTATTAAACTGACCCTTCAGATAGAGTATTAAACTATTCCAAGACTTTCTTCTGTGTTTTATTCATTTGGTCACTCAGATATTCACAGAACACCTGTGTAGGACCTCGTGAGATATACAAATAAGACTTACAGGCGGTCTTTGAAAAGTCCTGAAGAGCAATCTACATGTGGAAATGAGTCAAGTCAAATAATGGAAGAGAGCATGGTAATACTAAGCCTTCCTGTCCACCTCCACCTTCCAGTAACTCCCCCCCTCCACCAAGCCACCCCCAAATAAACAAGCAATCCATGTAAAAAATAACATGTTTGCTTTGCAAATAGCATACATTCCCTCCATCAGACTGCTGCCATTAAGCCTTTTGTATGCATATGAGAGCTGTTCAGAAAGTATCCAGCCATGTAATATGAAAAATAGAGGCATTTATGACCAGATTTTTTCCAGACAGCCCCCGTATAATCTTGACCACCAGGAAGTTTAAAATTCTGATTCAAGAAGTTACTGGAAGCATCAGATGGGGAAAGAGCCATGGGCTGCTGATTGTCCTGGGATGGTCATAGGGAGAGGCAAAGACCGAGCCCACTGAAGCTGCTCCAGCTTTGACACTATTGGTCCCTGAGCCCATCATCTCTTGCTTCAACCCCAGCAACTCTACCTTTACCTGTGTTACAGGGCTCGGCTGAAAGGCTATAACACAAAACCCCAAACAATGACTTCCTTAAACCTATTCAGAAGCATGAAGAGAAAACTAGAAGTGGTGACGGTAGTCCACAGCTGGAGAGAAGCCCCAGGGTCTTAACCCTGAGTCTCCTGACTCTGGGACTTTGTAAGGGGAACAAACATTTTAGCTTCCTTAAGCGTAGAATAGATCTGATAATATCATTTCTTCCTACTGCACAAGATGTTAGCTGCTCAAATGAGACCTATATGTAAAAACACCTTGGCATTGTAAAAACACTATTGAACGCAAATTATTTTCATTCTTTCAACTTAAGTAGGTGACACAGCAACCCATTTTTCCAAATTAATACATAAAAATTATTTTTGTGTAGGGCTTTTGAATTTGCAAAGAGCCTTCACATATCATATCTTACTTATTTCAACAGTAAGCCAAAAGGTAGTTTGAACAGGGCAGATGCTACTATTTAAAATAAGAAAAGAACAAGAAATTAAGAAGCTTCCTCAAAACCACATGTATCTTGGGTCATCTGCTCTTCTCCCATTGCACTCTGCCTGGCTCACAGGGCCACCCACGCAAACAACCATGCTGGGAACATCAGTACAGTCTAAAGCTCACCCTCCACGTGGCTTCCCATGGCACTCACTGTCAGGGACAGAAGCAGAATTAGGAGTGAGACAGCACTAACCAGGACACTAACTCAGCCTAACATCCAATCTAGCACCTCCAAGGATTTCTAACCATGATGTCTGGAATTAATAAATGAGAAGAGTTTAGTGTCAAATTTCTTATACTAATACTGCCAAGTTAGAGCAAAGCACAAAAAAGGTTTTTTTATAGCAGCATTTTATAATTGTTCCTGAAATGACAGTTGTCACCGCATTACAAGGAGCCAAAAACTGAGAAGCAATGACCTTGTCTTAAAAGTAAGATATAATCCAAGATATCCAGATAAAGATATGCGTGTGTGTGTGTGTCCATACATATAAAGCAGAGAACATTCAAGAAAGTAACATTTAATCAAATGAGTTGAGAATCGGTCACCTTGATATACCAGATGGCCCTAGTGTAAGCTTGTTTCATGCAAAGTTAGCCATTTAAAATCTCAAAGCACAGAGAGAATCTAGAATAAATTAGCTTAAAAGAAACCTTGCTGCAGGCCAAATGGTTAGCAGAATGCTCATGAATTCATAGATACCTAAAACTCAAAATTCCAACAACCTCCATGAATAAGGCACCTATAAATAGTTTCAAAAGGTGCTGTAGGAATATTTGCTTCATGTCATATAAATGATAATGTTCAATTTAATCACAAATACTTAGTTTTTAAAAGAAGCTGAAATATTTTCAAGTCCACAGATGCCAAATGTTAATGAACAGAATGCAAATGGTGTAAAATATAAGGAATTAAAATTACTTTTATATCCAATATGCAATTTATATTTATATAACATAAGGCCATAACTATTTCAAGAACCTTTCAGTTAACAGCTGGAACAATTTCAAATGACTAAAAAAACCCCTATTCATTGTTTATTGGACTTTAACGAGGCACCCCATATTTTCATTTGCTATACCCGGCAAACCTATCCTAATTTCTTCTTGATTTTTTTCTGGTATAAAAATTTTAATAAGGAAAAGATCTGAAAGAAATCAAATCATCTGCAAAGGAAAGTGGTGTGTGTGCTCTCATGAGTTACACTCAGAAAATCAAAGGCAGGAGAGTGAGGATACAACAACACACACTAAGATGCAGAAATAGTAAATGCTCTATTATTTTAACAATAAAGCGAGTTTATTTTTGAATTTTTCAAAATGCATAGTCTTCATTTATGTTATTAACTCTGGGTTGGGTTTCTAGGTATAAAATCAAAGTTCACTTAAAAATTTTATTTTAAATTTACATTTGCCAATTTATTTTTTTCTCTGTTATTAAGATCTTTAAACATCTCATGTCATTACCTATGTACTTTGAAAATGCTGTTAGGATATGTACACCTCCCCTCCGCTCTGCAAAAAAACAAAAACAAACATACAAACCAACCAACCTGGGATCATCTATCATTTGTGATATGGCCCTACATAATTGGAGCGGGGTTTAAGTCTGGTCACAGCCGTGGGAAGAGCATGCACATCCTGTGGTTATCGTCCATTGGAGGGGAGGGATGAGCCATATGTTAGAGATCAAAAAGAATTCCCCATTTCCTACTAAGGGGATGTAGAAAAGGCCCCTCCTGAGTCCTTATAGTCAAACAAGAATGTTTCTAACTAAAAATTTAAAAAAATATGTTACAGATGCTGTTGAATTAAATAAAACATTAGTATGTTCAAAGCAGTTCTGGCTACACAGAATGATTCTTACCAAGGTTTGAGTCTTAAAAAAAAAAACAAAGGGAAGTCAACGCAGTAAAATGAAAAAATTTCATAAAAATTAAAGGTCTCAACGTCTAAAGACACATCAAAGTCTTAGATATAGGAGGGACCATCTTCTGGAAACACCTTTTAGATATGTTTTTATGCTTTAGACCCCAGCTGTCTCCATTTCTTCCACTCCGATTCACGTTCCCACCGTGACTCCCTCCCTTGTCCCTTCTTTCCTCTCCAATGAGTACGTGGGTACACCAGGGACACCTCCAAGGCCTCAAACACCGGGTTCAGAGCCTGTAGATTTGTATTGCTATGCAATACAGCCACCCTAGGTCCAGTTTTATCCCCAGGAATTTGTATCTATTTCTCCTGTTCTGGAATGGGCCTGAATCTCTCTCTCCTTCTTAGCTGGGGCAGTGCTTCTCAGTCTTTAGCTTGCAACAGAATCACCTAGAGGGCTTGTTAAAACACAGACTGCTGGGAACCACCTCCCAGTTTGGATATAATATGGGTTAGAGTGAGTAAAACTGCCTTTTTAGCAAATTCCCAGGCGGTGTTGAAGCTGTTGGTCTGGGATCACACTTTCAAGACCACTGCATTAGGAAATATGTGCAATCCTGCTCCTTGGCCTATTCCACATAACCTACTTCACTCCTGAAAAGAGGGAGAAGAAGGAAGCTCAGGGAATGTAAGTTCTCACTCTCCTCTATGGCAGGATGGACCACCCAGGGAAGCAGGAATGACTCATCAGATGAAGGGCCTAACTTAAAGTCTAGTCTGCCTCTCTCCCAATTACTCATGACAAAATTAAGATTCTGAGGGTGTCCCTGTTATATAAGAACTACTTAGGAAGTAATTATTCATAGGACTGGGGACCACTGCAGTGAGGTATTGATTACAGTACTTAAGGGACACAGCAATCCAGAGGCCAACGGACTCACAGATGTAAATAAGTACCAGCAGTACAACATAAAGAGCTGGTGGACTATATTTATATCACTAACCTCGGGGGTGGACACATCTAGCTGCCAGGTGCCAGACATTCTTTAATTATAGGGATATTATTTATTCCTGCTGTATAGGAAAAAAAGTGTGGATAGAACACTGGGGATCTTTTTCATTGCAAAAAGTTTCAAGCAGGTGCACAGCAGCCAGGCTCAGCTTGTTACGATCAAGGAAGTTTTTTCCCAAATTCTTTAAAACTCATCAAACTGAAGAAATGGTGGTGCTAATAACTTTGGGGGCCAGCAAGTTTAGCTTATACTCTCCTGGTTTCAAGATGGCATTTAAGTGATCAGACTTGCGTTGTTGCAACATACATACCTGCCAAACAGGTTTTTCCCCTTTCTGGTTCCGATTGAAGCTACAAGCAGCGAAGAGTACTTCTCTGAAACGGTCTCCTCACAACCATGTCCACCCCAACAACTGCCGGCACAGGAGGTGAGTGTTCACAAACTTCTCTCTTGTCCCAAAGCTAGTGTTCTAGCAGGCGGCAGCTTCAACTCATTTCGTGGGCCCCACCCTGACCCTTACAATCACTGACAGCGACCGAGGGTTCTGATGCTCCCATCACGGTGTGTGCGCTCAGTTCCTCAGAGGCTTGCATCCTACATACAGCAGTTGGGTCCTACTCAGACCTGAACTCATCCCCATCACTCTACCAAGAAGTCCTTATCAAGGGCGGCAATGACCTCCAGATTCCCAGGGCTGAAGGCTCTCTTCTTGGCTGTACCTTACTCGGCCTCTCAGCAGCCCCAGACAACTGAAACGCCACCCCGAAGCCCGGCCTTCCTTGGTTTCCATGACACTTCACCCCCTGGTTTACCTTGGCCCTTCTGTCTCACGTTCTTCTGTTGACATCCTCCCTATCCAACCTCTAAATGCCAGCGTCAGTCTGCCACCAGGCCCCCCTCCCTCTCTACTCTTCCCCTGGCTGATTTTTAAACCTCCCTATGGCTACAAACACAATGGATACACTCTCCTCTCCGAGCTCCTGAAATATCAACGGCTGGCTCATCCCGCCATAGACACCGCAACCTCACGCCCTCCAACCCAACCTCCCCATTCTCCCTCCAAGCTCACTTCCTCACTCGTCTTCCTCATCTCCATTGACTGCACCATCCTCGGAGTTGCTCAACCAGGAAACCTGGATTTCATTCTGGATTCCTCCTCTCCCTTCACACCTCCGTGTTACCAAGACCTGTAGACCTGAATGAACTCTGACACCTAGGCTAGACCTACCCACACCTACTGCCACTGCCGTCACCTAGTGCGGGCCCCTTAGCTGGCCCCTGAGCCACCGCAGCGGGCTCCTCACTCTTGCCCCCTCCTGGGCCACTGTTCACCAGGAGCCCGAGGATTCTTCTATGGAGCAGCAAGCTGCTTCCCTGCTTTTAAACCCTGCAGCAGCTTGCCACCGCCGCACGGGTTGTTGGTCACCTGACATAACTCCCATTTTCCCTTCCACTAAGTAAGAGGGACGTGATATGTAGTTGAGTATTCTCCACCCAAAATGAAAGTTCACACTCTCTCTTACAACTGATGAAGGCCATGTGACTAAGCTCTGGCCAGCTGGCTCGAAGTGGGAGTGCTGTGTGACACTTCTGAGAAGCCGGCCTAAGGGAACTAATGGGTCAGCTGGCGGGAGGCCCCCTTTTGGCCCCTCTGACTTTCTTCTCTGGTCTTCAACAAGGATCTTGGAGGCGACCTTCAAGACGGAAGTCATGCAATAGGATACCAGAGCCAAAAGCGGTTGAATAAATAAATACATCAATAGGACCCTGGGTCCCAGATTTACTGGATTTTCTACGGTAAGACTCCTTTCATAAGAGAAAAAGAATAAACTTTAAACTTTTATGTTGTATAAACCGCTCTCAGTGGTGGTGGAGGAGGGTATTCAGTTATATGCAGGCGAGCTACATGCAAATATAGCAGGGCTTCATATTAAAATCCGACCCTTTATGATCTACAGGGCGCTGCATGATTTGGCGCCGGCCTACCTCTCCAACTCTGCCTCACCACCCTCTTTCCCAGTACATTTCAGTCATCCGGGCATCCGCTCAGTTTCTCCAACAGGACAAATGCTTTCCTTCCTCAGGGCCTTTGCACAGGATCTTCCCTCTCCTCTCACAGCCCTTCTCATGACTCACTCTTATTCGCCCATCTGGTCTCAGCTAAAGGTCACTTCCTCTCAGAGGTCTCCTCTGGCATCCCCCCCTAAGTGAGTCCTCCCAGTTACCTACACATGAACTTCACACCCCATCTGTCTTTGTCACAACACGTTATGCTTTTCTAAATATTCTTTTTTGTCACTGACCTTATAGAGATGGCACGTGTGTGTGTTGCCTGCCTGGGCTATAAGCTGCAAGGCCAGGAATGTGTGTGTGTGTCTGTATGCCTCTTGCTTACCATTATACATCAGTATCCATCCAGCCCAGGAGACTGTGAACATGAAGGCATGTGTCTTAGGAGGCTAAGTCATAAAAGACATTGCAGTCCCCACCTCACTTGTCTTGGATCTTTCACTGTGGGGGAAGCCAGCAGCCATGCTGCGGGGGCACTAAGCCTCCCAAAGGAGAGGTCCACGTTGGAAGGACGCTCCAACACCCTACAAAGAAGTCTACATGGGAAGGAAGTACAGCCTGCTGCCAGTGACTGGCCCTAACTTGCCAGACGTGTGAGGGAGCTACCCCCAGGCACGTATGCAGACAACTGCAGTCCCAGCTGCCATCTTGGCAGTGACCTCATGAAGGAACTGAGCTAGAATCATCTCCTGGATTCCTAACCTGCAGAAACTGTGTGAGATTTCAATTTTTATTGTTTTAAACTGCTACATCTGCCATCATTTGTTATTGAACAATAGACAACAAATACACATTTCAATCATTTGGTAACCATCATGATTGCATTTAGATGAGAACCACCTGTCTAACACCAGGAAAACTTGAAAGAGTTCAAGTGAAAAGATGATGAAACAACTGTTGAAGTTTTTAAAACTTGTGCCGCAAGCATATTTTGCTTTTAAAAAATTTTTAATAGACATAGAAGAGAAAGGGCACACATGAGAGACTGTAAGGTCCTATCCCTCCTTCTCAACAAGCTGAAAAACCACAAGAACAGGAAATAACTCCTAGGTTGAGGCGTCTAATTCTGACCTCTCCTCAGAATGCTTTTTAAAATTCTGACCTCTCCCACAGTATTCACTGTGAAAATAAAGATTTTTGAGGACAAAAGCAACTAATAAACTCAAATCTTCTTTTGATTGCTGCTCTCTTGCATCCCTTTCTTTCTGTATTGTTCAGGTTACCCTCCCCTCTCTCCCCCACGTGGCTACAAAGGTAGAAGGAGGAATCCTCTGAGGAGTATTAGAGAATTTAAAGGCTGAGTAGGAATCAAAATGACATAAGAAACTTGGTGGCAGAAGTCACACTGCTGAGACCATCGCTACGCTGGGCACAGTCTTAACTGCTCATCAATGGTCAAGTTTAGTTCACTCAAGTAGGAAACAGCACATGGGTTTGGGCCCAAATCATACATAGTCATCAATGTTGTTTGGTAACCTGCAAAATCCTCTTAACTATGGGTTCCAAACTGAAGTCCATGGATCTGTTCTCAGAATATGAGATCTCTCATAATTATTTTTAATTTTATGTCTTTCTTCCAATATAAATTGTTCTTTATTGAGGTAAAATTTAGAATAGTGAATTAAACTGTATAATGTGATGTTCTGATTAATGTGTGCACTCGTGACAATAATACCCACATCAAGACATAAAAAGTTTCTATCATCTTTTCCCTTTTCCAAGCAATCTACCCTTTAGGGGCAATCACTGTATTTATATATATCACCTTACAATTATAATCTTCTAAAAATTAACACAAATACCTTCTGAATCATCTGCATAAGTGTAACTGAATACTATGCACAGTTTATATTCACAATCAAGTTGACATCAAGAAATCATACTTCAAATATTTGTGAACTGATTTTAAAAAAAGAACAACAGAGGTATAAACAATACCTTTAAGTTATAGTAGCATGGGCTTGTTGAGCTTAAATGAACCCATGCCACAATGGCTAGTGACCAGCTTGGTTCGGAAGTAGCAGTTTATTTGCAGCAACATGTCATTACTAGTGTCACTTTGTTTGGATGTGTAAAAAAGTTTGGAGTACTATAGTTGCACAAGAGTTATAAGTATATGTTCAAGCCAAGTTTTGTGCTTTTACATATTTAAGTAATGTTAAATAAAAAAAATATTTAAGTCAACCCTGACAGGCCACAATAATTATTTTTTCTTTTAAAAGGAGTCATGATATTACTCAAGTCTGAAAAGCCTTACTTTATTCTACACATCCACCCTGACAGAATCTAGCTATCTCCCTTTAAAGGATTTAAGGGTTTGAGGTCATCACTAAATCTTTGCAGCCAGGCTGACATGACCCATTCTTTTCCATAAATCTTAAGCCTACTTCAACCCCACATTCCAGCCCACATAATTTGTCCTTCTTTAAGTTGGTGAAGCAGACAGTATAAATTTTGGTTTCCCTGAGAATTCCTGGCTTCTTCTCAACACTTAAATTCTACAACATGCACAAAATTAATAACAAATATTTTTTTTCAAATGAATGCAAAGAAGTTCTGCAGAAATAGAAAAAATAACATATTAAATAACATATACTAAATTTGGGTACTTAATTTCTGAAATTAGACAAGAATAGTGACTGTATGGAGGACAAGGGTTCTTAAACCAGAGTTTATAAAATACCTAGAAATGTATACTAAATTTTGCATTTATAACTATGTACATTTTTCTCAAGAAAGGGTCCATAGCTTTCTTCAGATCTCCAATGGAACTCTAGTCCCAAAAGATTGTAAGAAATCATTAGTGTATGAAAGGGTCAAGTAGCTACCACATTTCTCTATACATTTGAGGCCACTATCCCCCATGAACTAAACTGACAAAGAAGATGAAACATTGAGATAATTTGGAGGTGGGGGGGCAGAATCTATATTTGAAACAGTAACTTAAGACTTAAATTACACCATTTATATATCTAAATATAGGTTCACCTAAAAAAACAAGAATATTCCATTTTTTTCTACCTCATCTATATACTGGAAATTATAAAAATTATGGCCACCACAAAGGTAAGGCATATTTAATTTTGTAATAAAATATTATAAAAATCGTCACTACAACCAGTGAAAATGCTATAACAAAGCAAACTAGATGGTGTTCAATTTTAAAATGAAAAATTCAAATTACACGCTCTACTAAACTAACAGCAGGTAATTCTTGCAAGTAATTTGAAAATATTTTACCCTTTATCAATAAAATGGAATGAAACAGAAATCAGCTTAAAAGCATGTGTTCAAATGCTTATTAAATTTTAAATATGGATTAGACTACCACTTTAATATATAAGCTTATTATTCCATATTTTCTTTAAATTATTATAGGTATATACTAATAGAATTATAAATTAACTTCTATTGTACACATTTTCAGTAACCTGTGTTCATGGTTCATACCAGCAAGTCATCGTATTTGTTGAAAACTCCATCTCTGCACTGCTACAGTATAAATAATACTTACCAATTATAAAACAGTAACATAAATAAATTCCAAATTCTAACCTTGAATCTGGTTATAGGCTCATTAATGATCATGATTCCTTCAGCATCATGTTGAAAAAGAAATAACTAGAGAGTGTACAAAACAATGAGAACTAAAGGCGACTAACAATGGTGAAAGAATATAATAAGCCCAGTGATTCCTTATCCATTCAACAATGTCTGAAGGTTCAGTGGTGCCACTACGATGCTTGCTCGTGGCTGAGGACACCCTCCCAGCACAGAGTGGCTGGCTGACAGCAGGTGCCCTTGAGGGTAATGGTCACGTTCTACAATCCAGAGAAAATGATCAGCAATACTCCAAAACAAATGAGATCGAAGAAGCAGCAACATTCTATCTTGTCCCTTCAAAGAATTTACTCACTCCAACATAATGAGCCACGCACACAGTGAGGCATTCAAGTGGAGAAGCTAAGACACAACGAAGAGCAGGGGAACCATATGTATTGGTAGTGAGATGGCATTAAAAAAAATCACTTTACTTCTAGATTTAAATCAATACATGTTACTGTCGAAAGGTATTAGTATACACTGTGTCATTTAAATGTTTAAAATGTACCAAAGAAATAAAATCTTTGGTTAGGAAACTGCAGCCAATCAATTTTTTAAAACTGATTTTAAATATTTCATTTACTTTTCCTACTCATGTATGCAACTTACAAAGTTATAACCTTACCATTCCAGTTTTCAAAGAAATAAGTATATGTGGACGATCTGAATGCCTTAGATTTGGAAATAGTTAGGGAGGACTTAAAATTATTTATGAACCATGAAAGCACAAGCCTTTCCAATCAAGCATTAGGTTTGGTCTCCAGAGACTCTCAAATTCCAAGCTATGTCTCACAGCTTCACCTAGAGACGGGATCCCAAACTAATCCTTTCCCAGCTACAAAAAAAAAGAAAAGAAAAAAAGAAAGAAAACAAAAAAAAAAGGAAGACACCAAACACTACTAGCTTTTCCTTGCATGATGCAGCACAATACTCCTTCCAAATGCCAGACTGCTAGACTTCTTTCTACTGGTCCTTTGTCACAGAAGCTAAACTCCATCCAGCTGCCCAAATCCACTCAGACTGCCCTACTTACAGACAGCACTTGCCCACACTGAGGTGGGGGGAAATGGAAATGAGCAGTTATCTGTGAGCTGGTGGTTTCATCCTCCTGGATGGAGAATAGACGATACAAAACACGGACTGAGCAAAAGGCAATGTACCTTGAGGGTAGCTTTCTTACTCTCCGTGAGCTGAAGGCAATAAATAAGAGCTCCCAAAGTTAATTTTCCTATTTCAGAAACCCTACAGAAACCACATTTTAAAGTATATTAAGGTCGCAGAATCCAACCAAGAAAATAAATTGATAAGGCTTTTGTGTGAATTAAATTGGCAGCTTAGCAAAACAGGATATCTCATACTGGCAGTTATACTGGCTTTAAAATGGGAAAATGGGAAAACAGATGATTACTTAAGAAACAATTCAGTGGGCAAAATTACAGAACATTGAGTTAGAAGCATAAAAACTAGAAAATCTGGAATAGCCTTAGAACCACAATGCCTAAGTATACATAAAAGTATACTTGTGTATTTAAGCAAAGCACAAAGCATCTTATTATCTAGCTTAAACACTGAATATGGCTTTCTTCTCTTGGAATTAAAAACTATCTGCTTAAAAATATTTAATTTATAAAATGCTTTATGTACTAGAAAATATATTCAATGTTATTACTAAATAAAATCTGCAAAAGCTATTATGGATAATGCTATCAGGTTACTAACAAATATTATTTTATTCTGCTTTAATACATAAATTATTTACTTATGGCTTATTGAATACTAAGACAAAATTAAAGACATGTTAAGACTTCAAAGTTTCAGAAATGTAAAAAGAATTTTTGGAAGCTGAATCAATGTTCTGTTTGTTTGTTTGTTTGTCTTTCCATAATGTTCTCAGACACAGAAGAAGAAAATTAAGGAACAAAACCACAGGCCTTCTCTAAAGTTGGGGCTTGGACATGGAAGTAGGTTAATGAGAGGACTCTTCAGACTGGGTTTTAAAGGGTTGGGTGGCTGATCACAGAAAACAGGTTGAACTGAAAAGCAAGGGTGGAGATCACAGAGCAAAGAGTTTAGGGAACAGGAGAGATAATTGGTAAGGAGAGTGTTCAGGGTAGGGAACTGCAGGGTCCCCAGCCTGAAACAAAGTTAAAACACAGGCCTTGGATTATACAACCAGGAAGCGCAATGAACCGACGAGTAAGTACCACCATCTGTATGCAAACCAGAATCCCCCAAATGACGTATGGGAGCAGGCAACCAGAGAGCCTGGTAGCAGGGACACACCACAGTAGAGATGGGAGTGCCTAGAGGACCAGGAAGAAGGCAGTGAGTGTTAGCATGGCCCAGTGGCTCTAAGTCATGGAAGGAGTGGGGAAAGGGGTACTATAGTCCTTTTAAAGGCAGTTACCCCCATAAAGACCTCTGAATGTCCAGCCCATACTCTCCTGGTTTTCTATCTAACTCTGCAGTCTTGCCTAATCTGTCTTCTAGGAATGGCTCTATGATACTGGTATTCCTGAGAGACCTTCTCTGTCTACTCATCCTCCTCTTCCTTTCATTATTCAATTACCATATACCAGCATATGTTTCCCAAATCTATGTCTGTGGCCTGAATTGGTTTTCTAAACTCCAAACCGCTGGATTTCTCCATTTAGATGTCTTAAAGGTGCCTCTGACTCAGCATCATCGAAATGCACTCATCTTCCCCAGTGATAAAGACAGAGCAGGGCGTGGTGTTAAGAGCCAGGATTCTGGGCTCCGGCTGCCTAGTTTGAATTCTGGCTCCACCACTTTGTCTGTTTTGAACTCACAAAGGGCAAAAATCTATCAGACTGCTCTCCTTTGATACTTTCCAAACTCCTGTACAGTCATTTCTTTATGTAGTTCCCAGAACCATCAGCCTAATTTTCCAAATTAACATAGTGAGGTTCAGAGAATAAAAGTGGCAAACCAGAACTACACACCAAGACTTCACTTTCCATGTCAACGCAGCCTTCTGTACACGACAGTCACACAGAGCATTTTTTTTTCATTATGAAAAATAAATAAATAAAACATGACACATCCATGAAAATATCCTAACTTCCTAAGAATATTTTTCATTTATGTGTCCATGGTAATGTTGTTTGTGTTCATGTTGTCAATGCTAACCAACAGAACTAGTATTGAGTCATTATGTAGGTTAGAATAAATGCAGTCATGAATGCAGAAAAAAAGTACTAGCATTAAATAGAGAAGGGACCAACAATCACTCTCTGAGAAGGAAGGAGAAGCGTTTTGACAAATAAGATAAATCCTAATGTTGGTTAAGACTCATCCTCATTATTATACTGTCATTCTCTTGGGTAGGGTATTGCCAGAACAAAAAGCTCAATATGTTAGAAGATGTAGCATGGTTTTTAATTCCCCTTTTTCAATTATTAGAAAATGCTTGTTAACATTCTAGACTGAGAGTGTGTTTTAAATCATTTTTCTTGGCAAGATTGCTCAAAGTCCTTAGAGAGAAATGCAGCTGCTCCATCTACTTAGATAAGCCACAGCTGCCTTTAAAAGAGCACAAAAGAAGTTCTATTATCTTGAGGAAGAGACACACAAATCATAGTCTTAAGTATATTGTTTGTGTTTTTCCTTAGTGCAGAAATTCAGAGATGGGTCTGAAAGTCTAATCTGTTATGCTGCATAACAGCCAAACACCCTTTCAAAAACCAACATAAAGGCAAAATGGCCAACAATATTTTATGTCAAGTTGCTTTCATTTCCCTTGATAAAAAGCCTTGTAACTGTACCATAAGAGGATTTAAAGTATAGTCCACCTTAAGTCATTAACATTTGCTAAAGAGCTACTGCATGTTTCTTATATACAAATGATCCACACGAACGAAGAGTGGCAAAACTTCACCTAATCTAAAAGCACTGATAATACAGTTTAGAATGGACAATGTTATTTGTAATTGAAAATGGGAACAGAACGTAAGTGCGTAGAATGATGGCCTAGAAGAGAATGAAAAGCAGGGCTAGATAAGCTATGAAGAGACACTGAAGATTCATTTGTATAGAGGTGAGTGTTGGGACTCTGAAAGCCACTGAGATCTGCTAGGGAGAAAATGTAAAGAAAGAAACAAAGGACTGCTAATGAAGAAATAAAGCCACCAGTTAACCATATCTTCTCCGAACACATAAGAATGGAAAGTAATATATAAACAAACAGAACAAAGAATAGTATAGACCATTCCTAATGTAAATAGAGCAAAAAATGTCCTAAGTAAAAATTTTCTCAAAGGTGAGAAAATCTAATAGCATTATCAATTCTCCCCAAAATTAATCTAGATAGGCAAAACAATTTCAATTAAAATCAAAATAGAATTTTTCATGAAAATTGACAAATTGATATCAAATTTTGTAAAAAAGCATGAATAGTGAGGGTAATTTTAAATAAGGAGAGATAGTTTGCCCTAGATATCAAGATTATTTATAAAACTATAGTATTTAAGACACTGTGATATGGAAACAGGGTTAACATGCCACTGAAACCAGACAGAAAGCCCAGAAACAGACCCAAATACATATAGATAGGAAACTATTAATAGATTAGTAGGCTATACTAAATATTCACAACCCATCATAATAAATAAGGCAGATACATTAAACAGACTTGACCTGTGGAATAATTTTGCAGGTTGAACGTTCTTTTCTAGAAATTACCTCTGCAAGGGGATAGGCATTTCTCCAGTGCAAGGTTTATAGTGTCCTTTCCCCTCAAAATATGCAATTCAAATTTAAAACAATACTGAGATATCAGTATAAGAAAATCCAAAGTAGTTCTAATTTCACCAATAATGATTACAGAAAATAATACAATTTATTGAGTATTTATTTATATGATAGGCAATGTAGTTTTCTGAAATTACTTGGATACTTTTCATGAAATATGAAATAAATTTTTCCAAAGAATTAAAAAAAGAAAAAGAAAAGAATGAGGATTTTGTGGTTGTTTGGGGGCTTCTAAATGGCTGGCACCAACTGGAGGTATGTTTTTAATCTGCCTCACTGGGTCAGTCCTGTGCTGTCACCCCCCCACCTCCACCAAACCCCTGGTGAAAATAGCCTAAGGATCATTAATACAGCCTATCAACCCTGTGTGACCTACCACCTCCTTTGAGTGATTTAGTGAAGAGCTGTACACTTAGAAGCCATCAGAAGCCAGGCAGAAAAATGTGGAAGTGTAAAGCTTCTGGGTGTAAGCAGCAATAAAAACCATCACTGGGAGTGTTTCTAGCCAATGAAAAGGTATGCACAGTCTCCGTGTGTTTCAATACTGAGCTGGGCTGTAACACGAGGTAGCTAGCTGATAGACAGTTTCAGGCTAAATCTGTCTACAGGCCACTATTTATAACTCCGGGATTAAACCCATACAGATTTCCTTCACCATTCAGGCAAACTATATTTATAAGTTCATTCAAAATCTCAATTTTTATGTTTTTATTTCTTTTTAGTGGCCAGAGAGTCAATTTATGGGATCTGCCCACAGATCCTTCAGATCAAAGTTAGCTTTCCCACACTCTACAGCAAAGCCTCCAAATCTCTTCCAATTCTTGACACATATAGAAAATAATATTTAGACTAGCACCCCGGGTAATAAGAAAAAGTTGCTCACAGTGATGGGGAAATTGGCCTGGGAGCTCCCACCAAATCTAAGACAGAGAGGACTAACATACATGAGCCCCATTCGCTATGGTGTGTGGCACATAGCTTGGAAGCTCTGCTCTGTGAGGTTTTATTCAAATAACTTAAGGCAGCAAAACACAGGGGTTAGAGCCAAAGATTGGGAGTTAATAGTCTGTGTCGGATCCTTGCTTTACCACTCACTAATGTGTGTGTGACCTTGGGCAAATTAATCATATCCGGCTGCAGTTTCCCTATCTATAAAATGGAGAGGATAAAACCGGTATGAACTCTACAGGGTCATTATAAGGATTTTAAAAAAGACCAATGTAAAATACTTAAAATTGTAGCTGGCATACAGGGAACATGCCACATTTCATTTACTTAAATTACCAGCAGATCAAAAGCAAATTCTTAAAGAACACGGCCCTACAGAGGGTGTCTCTGCTGTTCACAAAAGGCGAAGTGAGATGACCATTTTTCCCAACCAAAATATAGGTCAGCCTCCTTGACCTTTTAATAGAAAATGCCAATTACATCTCTTGCATATCTAACATGGATTGCTTTGTAACACACCGACATCAATGTAGGAGCTGCACTTCAGTCCCTAACCCTCAGCCTTCATCTGCTTTATTTCTCTCAAAAGCCCAGCTGAGTTTTTTGAAATACTTAAGAATAAATAAGACAGTGTTTCTGAAAAGTTTTCTGCCAAAACATACACATACATACACTCACTCACATGCCTGTACTACAAAC
The DNA here is from genome assembly GCA_004026885.1 of Lyroderma lyra. Lineage (NCBI taxonomy): Eukaryota > Metazoa > Chordata > Mammalia > Chiroptera > Megadermatidae > Lyroderma > Lyroderma lyra. Next base: position 186,687 of record PVJL010001879.1, read on the forward strand.
TCATTTCCAACAGAAAAGGAGCTCACTCCTCTCTCTTAAGCCCACACTGATGGGTTATTAGGAATAGACAGTTGCAGCTCTAAGGAATATGCCAATGAACCCTCCAGTCCTCATAGACAGCGAAATTCAAGTAGAGTTCAGGTAGACCAAACTTATGTCATCTACATTATTTAAGATCCACATACACATTACTCAAAAGAATGTGTTCTGGTTTTTTACTTTAATTTTTAGGGCAGCTTTAGGTTCACAGCAAAATTAAGAAGGTGCAGAGATTTCCTACATACCCTGCACGCACACATGGATAGCCTCCCCTGTTATCAACATCACCTAACATGTTACAACTGATACATCTACATAGACACATCATAATCACGCAAAGTCCATAGTTTACATTACATTCACTCAGTGCTTTACCTTCTCTGGGCCTAAACAAATGTATAATGACATGCACCAATCATTATTGCATAGAGTATTTTCACAGCTCTAAAAGTTCTCTGTCGTCTGCCTATTCGTCCCTTGCCCCTTGCCTAACTACTGATCTTCTTACTGTCTCCGTAGTTTTGCCTTTTCCAGACGGTCACACAGTTGGAATCATATAGTATTAATCCTTTTAAGATTCACTTCCCTCACTTAGCCATTAAGATTTAAATTTCTTCCATGTCTTTTGATGTCTTGAAAGCTTTCTTTTTAGCAGTGAATAATATTTCATTGTCTGGATGTACCACATTTATTTATCCATTCACTTACTGAAGGACTTGGTTGCTTCCAAGTTTGGGCAATTATGAATAAGACTGCTACAAACATCTATGTGCAGGTTTTCATGTGGACAGAAGTTTTCAACCCCTTTGGGTAAATACCAAGGAATGTGACTGCTAGATCATATGTTAAGAGTATGTTTGTTTCTTTGTAAGAAACCACCAAACTGGGTTTCAAAGTGGCTATCCGTTTCGCATTTTCACTAGAAAAGGATGAGAGCTCTTATTGCTCCACAACCTCGCCAACATTTGGTATGGTTAGTGGTCCACTTTGGCCATTCTAACAGGCATGCAGTGGTATCTCATTGTTGTGTTAATTTGCATTACCTAATGGCATATGATGTAGGATATACTTTTATATGTTTATTTGCCATCTGTATATATTCTTTGGTAAGATGTCAATGTTAAGGGATTTGGTTTTGTTTTGTTTTGCTTTGACTAACCACATATTATCTTGTATAAAACATCTTATGAAGACAATATCAACACACTGAGCAGTGGCCTCTATATAAGCAATACTGGCCTAAGTTTGCCTGAGCATAGCAGCTGCCTCTGCTGACCTCCAGCCATTGTGCTTCTTTTTGTCAGATGAGACCAAAGTAGTCCAAAGTACTGTTCCTTCTCTCATGGAATACCAACAACAGGGGTCTTCAAACTGGGGCTATGTGTACTCCACAAGGTTCAAGATGACGAACCAGACCGTGGATATTTTATATATAAATCTCCAGATTCTCAGTTTCCATTTCTACTCTCCTGAAATTGATCTGATCTGCCTAAGAATATGTGAGAGTACCAGTCCTCCAGTTCTCCTTGTCTTCCTCTTCCTTTTCTCTTCTCATAGCCCCTACTCTCCTCCAAATTTACAAAGAAAAAATCAAATCTCTTGCCAACTCTGAATCTTTCTAGGGTACATGGCCTCAGGATAGAACAATCACTGGGGTTTCAAATATAAGGGTACTTCAAATTTTACTGCAGTCAATTAGAGAAACTGAATGGCCTTATTGTCTGATTAACATATTCTCTTGCAATTCAGGTGATTTTCAATTTTCTGCTTTGAAGAAAACTGAAGAAGAGCATAATGTAGTTGTCAGCTAATCCTTAAAAGTAACTGTTGATAAATGAGTGCTATGTGAGTTTTGACATACAATATGGTAGCAGGTGAAAGAACTGAATAATAAAACTCTTTATTACCATTTATAATTCATGTGAACCAGGTTTCTCAAGATTATAGCTATAAAAATAGAAATGAAATTGTTGCTGAACCCTGTATTATTCTGGTAATAATTAATATTAAAAAAAGAACACATTTAAAAAGTACCATCTATCTCTTTAAGAAATGCATTTCCAATAAATTTTGCTCTATAAAAATATAATGATTCTCAATTTAATACATTTATGTTGCTTGAATAAAATTTATACTGCTAATATTATAATAGTAATTTAATCCATTAGAAAATTTCTTAGAACTTAAAGCCTTAAGGTCACAGGAAATTTTTAAATATTTATTTTAAATTTATATACATTTTTATTTCCAGTAAGTATGATTCAGTGACTGGTTAAAAAAATAATTTAAGTCTATTTCATTACAATGTAATTCTGCTCAGGAAGGGGAAGGAAATACACATTCAAGTAGAAAAAGAAATAATGTAGATTTTGGCTGTTAAAGATCTTATTTATTTATTTTTTAATGGATGACCAGAGGCCTTAAAATTAGTTATTTCAATTTCATTGGCTACATTTAAAAGAATGATGTAATGGTATCATTTTAAATGACAGTGTTTACCATATACAGGAAATCACGCCATTTACAACAGTTGAAATTTATGGTAAAAATATTAGATGTCAACTAAAGAATGTGCTAAGAGGCAAATAGCTTTTTGAAATTCTTTGAGGGGATACAAAGACTACAAGCTTAGAAGTTCATACAAATATTGTACTTAAATGTAGACATCACAGCTTAGGTTTCTGTACAGTTCCCTCTTTCCCATGCCCACTCCCCTCTCCCAGTCAACCTTTGTTGTTTTGGTTTTTGTTCTTCTTCGTCTTTTACTCTGCTTCCTAAAGATACATGCATTTCACATAACTTGAAATAAAGAAACTAAATACAAGTACAAAAGTTCTACTGTAGAGAATACCGTGATATGAATAATTCCAACACAGAGAAAAAAAAAGCAATAATCTCCAAATTTTCCCCTTAATATATTAAGTTGCACACATAGTGAGCTTCATGAGCTGTCTCATGAATTAAAGTCTTAACAAAATTTAAATGTCCAAAATTCAAATTAAAAAGTAATGTAAAACACACTTAGAAGTCACAAAAGGAGACTTGAATTAGAAATAGAAAAACATGCCTTGGTCAGAAAGACTCAACATCCCAAAGACATCAGATCTAAGTGAATTTATTAATTTAAAACAATCCAAATAAAAATATCATTTCCCCCCAGAATTAGACAAGTCAGTTCTGGAGTTCATTTGAAAGAATGAACATATAACAAAGCCAGAAAAATTCTCCACATGGAGTGGGATGGCTAGCTATACCAGATATTAAAATATATTATAAAGTCTCTAATATTAAAACAGTCTGATATTGACACATGAGCAACAGACCAATCAAGCAAAATATAAAATCAAGAACTACTTCCAATTATAAATGCAAATCTAATATTGATAAAGACAGGCTCTCACTTGAGGGGGGTGATATTTTAATAAATAGAAAAAACATAAAATTGGATTCATTCATCATACCATATCCTAAGATCAATTCCAAATGGATTATAAATTTAAATATAAAAAATTGAAATCATATAAATACTAGAGAAAAACCTGAGTCAACTCCTCTATAACCAAAGAATGAAGAAAACTGGAATTCTCATACTCTAGTGGAAATGCAAAATAGTACAGCCTCTATGAAAGAAAATGTGTCAGTATTCAACAAAACTACATATTCACTTGCCATTTGACACATGTACCATGTTTTAGACATTTATTTCAAAGATACACTAGCAAAAAGATGAAAAGACACATATTGGCAGAAAACAAAAACCTCATGAAAAGACAAGGCAATTCATGGCAGGATTATTTATAATAGTAAAAATCTGGAAATATTTCAAATGTCCATCAAAAGATGACAAGCTAAACAAAATTATGGTACATTAACACCATGGAGTTCTCCACAGTTCTGAAGTAACCTCAGGGAGATCTTGTTAAGTAAAAAGAGCAAGATGGGGGAAGTGTGTATATTAATAGTATATTATCATTTATCTAAAAAAAGGGAATGTAAAATATATAGCAAAAATGACCAATTAAGTTAAAAACAATGCAAAGGTTACACCATAAACTTCACAATATTTAATTAAAGTGAAAGGGAAGGGAGAAGGGAGAAGGAAGATAATGTACATAATTATAAAATTAAATTAAATTTTAAAGCAGGAATTCCTAAAAATCAAAAATAAAATGAAAACAAACTTAAATGTATGTCTATTTGGCAGTCTAACTACACAGACTACACCAAAGGATTTTAAAACTAGTAATTTATATATTCCAAAAAGTGAGATATACACAAAGATAAACTAGGGGAGAACAACACAATTTATAGTAATCATATTGCTGACTGCAATAGTGGTATTGTTATTTTGAGGCTGTTGAGGGTGCATATTACTCATTGCAATAACAACGTTTTGATCAACAACAGACTATATATACCACGTTGGTACCATAAGATTATAATGGAGCTGAAAAATTCCTATCACCTAGTGACTTTATAGAGGACATAATGTAACACTGTAGCACAATGTCTTACTCGTGTGTTTGTGGTGATGCTAATGTAAACAAACCTACTTACTGCCAGTCCTATAATAGTACGTACAATTATGTACCATACATACTTTATAATGATAATACACAACCATGTTACTGGATTATATATACTATAATATATTTTTGTCATTATTTTAGCATGTACTTTTCTACCTATAAAAAAAGTTGGCTGTTAAGCAGTGCAACAGCCTCATACATCTCACATTTACCATGTATCTCGATTGCATCATTTTCTCTTGTGTTTGATTTAATCTTGAGTTGTTCTGTAACAATAACATGTTATATAGGCTTGTAGCCTAGGAGCAATAGGTTATGTCACATAGCCTAGGTGTGCAGTAAGCTATACTTACCTAGGTTTCTGTAAGTGTACTCTGTGATATTTGCACAACAAAATCACCTAAGGATGCATTTCTCAGACTGTATTGCCTTCATTAAGTGGTGCGTGACTGTACTGTGAAGTAAATCAAAAGAGTAATCACTTGGTAGTTTAATCCAATCAAGTCTGGCGACCTAGAGGACTAATTGTTAGTAAGTAAAAACAGAGATACAGTTATTAGATAGAAGGAGAGAAGTGAACTAATTTATTTTGAAAACAACTTCTATGAACTATAACCAAAAGATGAGAAAACAGTGGATATAAGAATGTTTTTCAAGTTGACAATGCACTGTAGAATTATATGCCTGAAACCTATGTAATCCTTGCTAACAGATGTCACCCCAATAAGTCTAACAATAAAAATGAATTAAAAAAAAAAAAAAGAATGTTTTTCTTTATAGAAGTATTTCCATTAATAATAATAAAAAAAATAAACTATAGATTTAGAAAAAAATGAGTTTTGGAATCAGAATACAATTTTGTACTTCCAAAATATTAGTGATCTGTGCATTTTTCCTCAGTAAAGAGACAAGCAAGCATTCATTATTTTGTGTCCACATAGAACATACCACAACCTATCAAGTTCTACTCATCCCCTTCCTCAAAAAAATCTGAATCTGAGACAGCTTCTAAATCCAACTACCAATTTACAGGAAATAGAAGAATACATTCAATGGTGTCTTGGGAATACAATCAGCAAACAAGGACTTTGTTTCTTTAACGAATAATTGAAAAAAAACAAAAACAAAAACAAAAACACAGGAGAAGAAATCCATAGATGAGAGAAACCCAAAGAGAGTCAAGAGACACACTAACCAATTACAACATGTGGATCTTTTTAGGATCCTGATTCAAACAAACAAACAAACAAACACAATTTCAAAATACAGTATACTCTCAGTTATCATACATTCATGCCGGATAAATGTAGTATTATTTCTTCTATTTTTTTGCCAGTTGCTTGATAGTGCTGGTTGCTTGAGTTCCAGTTAACAGAGAATCTACTGTATTATGATATTTAAGAGACAATTGGAAATTTTAACTTACTGAATATTTAATAATATTTTTAAAGATTATTGTTGAAATTTTTGTTATTATTTAAGATTTAAGTATTGTGGTTACATCAGGATTTATTTTTTTAAATTCTTACCTCTAAGAGATATAAGTAGAATATTTAGGGCTGAAATATGATGACATCTTTAATTTGCTACAAAATAATACAGGACAGAGAGAAATGGGTGAGATTAGCCATGCTTCTATAATTGTTAAGGCTGAGTGATAGGTAGGTGAGAGTTCATGTTACAATTCTGCCCAATTATGTATACGTTTCAAATTTTCCACAATAAAAAGCTAATCAAAGCATTTGGTTTCTACCTCCAAATAGCAAATTTATTTTTGATGAACATTTTCTAGTTACAAGGTCTTCTTCAAACTAAGATGCTACTGAATCTTTTTTAAAAAGGATATACTGTAATTTTATTATGAGATATTTCAAAAACACCAAAAAATATAAGAAATAATAGAACCAATAGCTATGTATCTACCACTTACCATAAAATATAAAGTATCACCACTGTAGAATTGTACACCTGAAACCTATGTAATTCTTGCTAACCAATGTCACCCCAATAAGTCTAACAATAAATACACGCACACACACACACACACATATATATATAAATAAAGTATCAGAGGGGGTTCCCTGGTGGTATAGTGGCTAGGCTTCAGCGCTATCAATGTCACAGCCTGGGTTCGATTCCCAGCCAGGGAACCACCACCCCCGCCCCCCAAAAAACAATAGAAATAAAATATCAGAAACATTTTCCCCAATTATATTTTTCCTCTGTCCACCACCCCCTACCCTCTGCAAAGGTAAACACTAATTTGAATTTAATGATGAGTCTCACATGTAGTAGCTAATCTTTAAAGATAGCTCTCTAGTGAAAAACAACACCTCTAGATGTTTATGCCCTTGTGTAGGCCCAAGAACACTTGCTCTTGAGCAACAGAATATGGAGGAACTGATACACTGTAACTTCTTAAGACAGGTTATAAAAAGCCTTAACAACTTTCACTTGTGTCTCTTGAACCCTTTGCTCTTTGGTCACTCCATGTTGCTACACTCTGAGAAGCCCAGATCTCATGTAGAGGCCATGAGTAAACAGCTCTCAGCTGAAAGCCAGCATCAACTTCAGCTATCGGCTACCTGAGTCAGTCACTTTGGCACTGCAGTGCAGTTGAACCTTCGGATGTCCCCAGCCCAGCCCCAGACACTATCTACAGAAGAAATTCCAAAAAAACTGAACGAAGTCTACAAATTGGTATTTTAAGCTACTAAGTTTATGAATGAATTTTTACACAGCAATACGTAACAAGAACACTATATAGCTAATACTTTTACTACTATTTATAAAATAAAGTACTTTATTATTATTATTTTTGGTAGTATGTGGGTAGTTCCCTGGCCAGGAATCGAACCCAGGCCGCAGCATTGACAGCGCCAGCGCCGAAGCCTTAAGCCGCTACACCGCCAGGGAACTCCTAAAATAAAGTACTTTAAAGGAGCAAGTAGTCATAGTAAAAATACTACTTATGAATACCTTTCCACCACTGTACTTGTCATAAAGATACCAGACCAAGGGTCCCCACACAACAATGAATGTATCAAATCTGCCCAGCTTTCTTATAGTCAAACGAACTAAGAGTAAGTTCATATTTTTAAATTACTGGGGGGTGGGGGGGAAATAGAAAAAAAGACTATTTTATGATCCATGAAAATTATTTGAAATTCAAAATTCAGTGTCCATAATAAAACTTTATTGGAATAGAGGCATACCCATTCATTTCTGTATTATCTATGTGCATTGTGTTTGGCTGTTTTCAAGCTAGAACATCCAAGTTGAGTAGTTGTAACAGACCCTATGGCCTGAGTGTAAATAGTATCTGGTTCTTTGCAGAAAAAGATTGCTGACCATTACCATACACTTACTTACCAAATGTGTCCCATAGAGCAAAGAAACCCAGTAATGTAGATGAAGAACAATAATGGAAACCCTGAAACTGAACCACAGGAACGAGGCACAGAGAGCCTTTAAAAGGCCACCAAAAACAAAGTCTGGTAAGAGAAACAATCATTAATTACCCTGCCACCAGATAAACTTATCAACAGATCCAAAGAATGGGGGAAAAGGAGATGCTTTCAAGATCATTTGAGCTCCTCACTCACAGGAAGGCGATAGTTACAATGGGTCCTAAGGAGTGTGTCAGGTAGAGCCTCACAGAGTGAAACAACTTCAAATTCAAATGGGGAAGTAAGGAAACAACAGAAAGGAGATACGCTGTAAATCAGCGTATATGCAAAAAGTACGTTTTAAACATGTCTTCTAAGTTATATAAAATGACAGCTGCATTAGGTAGTTCTGGGGTGAATAATAAGAAGTCCTTAAGTGCCAATAATTTTCACACACTTATATCTATTATCTCCATATAATTGTAAGACAGACATTATCTTTAATACCTGACTCTTGTTCACTATTAAAGGTTGGCAATTGTCATAGGAGTTCCTGTGAGGTTCAAGCAACACTCCAAAACAGCGTTGCTTTTGGAATTTAATCTATAGACCAGTGAGTCCCGAGGAAGTGAAGAACGTTGTAAAAATTTTAAATGATAATAACAATGAGTAAAGACTGGAATACTATTATCTGTATTTTATTGAGGATTAGCAAAGTTAAGAAACTGTTCAGTCATAGAACTAAGGCATGGCAGACCTGGCTGCAATTCCAAACAGTCTGATCCCAGGGCCTACGCTCTCAACTCCTACACCTTACTGCCTCTCCAAAAATTTTGAATTGCCCAGTTAAGTATTAGCGTAATAATATGGAAGTAGAATAAAATTCAAACTTTGTGTCATCAAGAAATTTTAGTCACTATACTAGGTAAATGTCAAGTACAGTATGCTTATCAATTTATTTCATCTCAACTTATCACCACTCAGAATAAAAAATCTTCAGCTCCACATGCATTTTAATCAATGCTGATTAACTACTTAGTTGCAATAAATAGTACCAATCAGCATATGCCTAAACTCTGAAAGAAGTTCTGTGCAATTACACAAAAAGTAAGGATCCAAAACACAGAGCTTTTAGAATGAAAGGAACTGAAAGTCAGATGAAAAATAACTCAGAAACAGTAATAGATTATGGTGTACAGTGAGAGAGATCTAAAGAATTTTAATAACATTGTCCTCCTGACCTTTTCCAACAAAGAAACTCTACAAAGAGGAAGTACAGAGGTCATTTGAGGAAATGAGTGTGAATGAAAGAAGGAATCCAGATGTATCCAACAGTTATTATTCCACTCAGATTTCAAATTCATTTTAATTCTGAGGTGTGAGAGGTGTGTGTAGTTAGTGACTATATGCATTTTCCCCACAAAATATGGAAACACGAAACTCCAAAACCCCTTGGAGCAGGCAGCACCCGTATAAGCACACCAATCACAGGTCAAAGCTATAAGCAGTGCTATCAAGGAGCGCAAGGATTCTTCATCTCATTCTTAGTACCTTCCCAGATTTGATTTTTCCTGAGGCTCTTATTTTCCGACTGCAAGAGTTTGAACACTGCTTCACTCTTCTTCACATTAGAGCGCAGTACAGATGTGACTGCTTTAATAAAACTTCCCGGATTCAGGAATAGTAAGTGCCTTTTTTCTATGCACTTGTTTCTTCTCAAGATTGCCACAATCACCGCCATTGATTCTGGCGGACAAATTGTTCAGGTTCACCAGAATTAATTAGCAAGACCAAGTCAAACAGCTTGTAAAACATAAAAGAAATACTTAAAGCACCAGGTCAGGTCTGCAAACTAATTGGTACTTGTTACTGAAATATTTTGAATACAATGTGACTATATATTTGAAACCAAAGCAAATTAAAATTGTTGTGGTACTGGAGTGACATAAAGAAAGGCAATACTGGGAGGTTCTCGGGGTTCCCTGGTGGTGCAGTGGCTAGGCTTCAGCACTCTCAATGCCACGGCCAAGGTTCAATCCCCACTCAGGGAGCCAACTTTTCAAAAAAAAAAAAAAAAGAAAGGCAATATTATAGAAGTAGACATTCTTGAGTGTGAACATGTATGTATTCATATATACACATTTATACAAGGTCATTTAATTTCATTAACTCATCCTAGAAAAAGTGCTACATACCTCATTGCTGAATATCACTATTGGAATTCCACTATCAACATTGGAATTCTGGGCATGTCCAAGGCTTGGCAAGATTTGTAAGCCACCGTGCACTTACATTGGCAATACAGTACAAACAACTGGGAAGGCATCATAACCTTAGCAATGTAAGTGCATGGTGGCAAGTTTGCAAACTTAATTGTCAGATATTGGGTATGATGACAGCTCTGATGACCATTCCAGATAAAGAGTTCCAAAATTGCTTTAAAGGGTAGACTAGGCACTGGCATTGGTGCATAGCTTCCCAAGGGGAGTACTTCAATGGTGACCATAGTGACATTCAGCAATGAGGTATGTAGCATTTTTTCTAGGATGAGTTTGTGAAATTAATTGTCCGACTTCGTATATGTTTCACACCTAATACTATACAAATGTGTTCATATATGTAAGTATTCCTTTATTATAAGTTCTAGAAGTTCATGATTAATATTGAATATGACACATTGCCCCACCCCCAAGAAAACCATAATTCCTAATGTTCCAGTCAGAATCACTATTGTGAATACACAATTTGGATCATGTAAAATCTAATCTTAGACTACAGAGATTCTAATATGAAATTATTAGCAGGCTATATTAAATTATTTCACTTTTGAAATCTGAATCTTCAAAAGTCGATAGGAAACCTTATATTTAAAAGAGGGCATTTAAACTATTCTCCTTAAAACCCAGATTTTCACATTTTAGTTGATTTAAGAGACTGCTTACCATGAGTTAATATATACACAAGTATGAGGCAAATATGTAAAATTAAACCCTCAAGTCTAAACTGGCTACAGTTATTTAAATTAAAACTCAGCAAATAAAACTGCTATAATAATTATTAGAATGAGATAGAACTGCAGATACCCTGATTTAGGCCAGTCTAAAATGTTTCTTTCACACTTAACAGAGCACAATTCTGACAAACCTAGACATGACTAAACATGATTATAAAATTTAAAATGCCAATTAAATGATATTCAAGTTGATTATACAATCATTTCTGTGTATGCATTTTTTTTAAAAAGCTAGCAATTAGTACATTTTGCTGTTTCCTTTCCCAGCCATGAACTCCATCCCAGAAGATGTACTTATATACTTAACTCCAATCTTGCCAAGCCTTAGTCATGTCCAGAATTCCAATAACCAACCCTAATTTAACTTCCCACCTGTCCCAAGGTCCTTTGTGCTGCCATACCTGACAACCTAGCTTACCTACGTAAGAATCCCCTCTTTAAGTCAAAACACAAAAGAGAACTATAATTCACTGCATTCCATCTTTTCAGAATGCCAGAGATACAACTCCAAAGGTGGAAAAACAAACTCTATGGGAAGGATTGGTCAAAACAGAAACACACAGGGGAGAATGCTTTTCAGATAAGCCCTGAAGTATGAGCAGAATTGAAAAAGTAGAGTCAGGACAGAAGCTGAACTCTGCAGTTAAGAGATAATGACATAAACTAGCACCACTGGGCAGACAGTCCATCTGCCCTGACAGGAGCACAATTATAATGACCGCCAGCCCTGATTTAGAGCTTAGTGCCTCAGACACTATTTTTAATGCTTCCTATGCACCCAATCATTCAGTGCTCACAGTGACACTATGAGGGGACCTGTTATACCAATTTCATAGAGGAGGAAGCCTCAGTATTTTACACCTGGGTGGTTACCTAGAGACAGCACCAGTGGGAGGGAGTCTTCAGGGTGAAGTGCCCGAGTGAGCGAAAGTGAAAAAGTGGGAAAAATAAGTGCACACTAATCCTCCCAGAAAGCCTGTCATCAATTCAGCCACGATCTAATCGAGTTTGTCCAACCCACAGCACGCAGGCCGCAGGGCGGCTCTGAATGCGGCCCAGTGCAAATCTGGAAGCTCTCTTCAGACATCATGAAAGTTATGCATGGACTTTTTTTTTTTTTTTTTTTTTTTTTTTTTTTTTTTTTTTTTTTTTTTTTTTTTTTTTTTTTTTTTTTTTTTTTCGCTCATTAGCTATCATTAGTGTATTTTATGTGTGGCCCAAGACAACTGTTCTTCTTCCAATATGGCCCAGGGAGGCTAAAACATTGGACACTCCTGGTCTAAATCATGGTCTTCTGAGTGACAGGATTACGTTTTATTTGGCCTAAATTTCCTGTGCTTTCCTATATTTTCCACAATGAACTTTTGTTAGTTTAGTCATCAAAAAATAACAATGTACATTTTTTAAATGTTTGTGACGAAAGGGAGGAAACAGAGGGACAAGGGTGTTGTGCAGAAATTTCCACAACTCTGCGTCTCGAGCGCGGCAGAAACGGTCAGCTCCAGAGAGTCCACAATTCCAGAGCTGCACGGCTCCTTTGCGCTTGTCCCGTGAATTCCAGGTGCTGCTGTGTCAGCAGTGAAGAGCAGTGCCAAAAATTTAAGAACATGCAATTTTTTTAGAAAACAAGGGGCATTTAAGGTCTGTAGTTTTTTTCTGGTCTGTGCTGTATACGTGGCCAACGAATGTGGCATCTGAGAGGAAAAAAATGAGGCCCTCTGGGGTAGGTTAATCTAAAAATAAATCCTAACAAAGTAATTTTAAAAATTCAGTCCCTATGTGTCTGGATTTTCACAACCATGGTAACCCCCACTTATAAATAATCTTTATGTGAATATGTGCTACTCTCTGTATCATAGGATGTACACATACATGAGGGCAGGCTGATAACTTTTGACTCCACCGTAATATTTTTTGTCACATTAGACATACCTGGATATAACCGGTTCTGTGTATCTTTCCGCCATCATTCTTGACCTTGCACACACAGGTGCTTACATTTTTCACCCAGTGCACATTGACATGGAAGAGTGTTCAGACCAAAAAACAGTCAACATGACCTTCCCCACCAAGGCCTGAGTTTTGAATTTTTTCAGCTGAGGGGATCCCTCTGGCAGTGTTCCATGGACTGCCTTTTGTTCTCAGGGTCAAAATGACGGACCGAGTTTCATCACCTGTAATGATCTTCTTTGAGAAATCCTCACCTTCTTTTTCAAAATGTTCCAGGAGTTCCCATTATTAGCTTTCTTTTCTCATCAACTGATTATAATCAATAATCTCTATTTTTTTTGACAGGGCGGGTAGTGCCCTGGCTGGGAATCGAACCCAGGCCGCAGTATTGAGAGTGCCAAAGCCTTAGCCACTGCACCACCAGGGAACCCCTATTTTTAAAAAAAATCACTTTAATGTAAAAACATTGGACAAATTCCTACCATTTATATGGTAAGAGGAAGGGAGAAGAGGAGTAAGTTTAAACAAAAGAATGTAATGTTCTTTTGCAATAGAGAATTTATGAGAACAGTCCCTTCCTTACTAGAATAATAAACAGTAGAAAGGCATATTACTAACATATGTTAACACAAGTATTACACATGCACACAGTAAACTCAGTATTATTCATAGATGCCCAAAAGACAGCAGCTATGTGCCTGGCATTGAGCGAAGTGCTCTCCATGGAGGGTATCACTTAATTCTTCCAACAGCCCTATGAAATCTGTACCCGGATTTAAAGATGAGGAAATGAGCCTCTGAGAAGTTAATTTCATTTGCCCAAGGCACACGGCTATTACAAGATCCAAACACTATACTATGCTATTCAGCAGAAAATGGTTGCAAGGCCAAACAATCCTAAAGATAAAAATATTATTAGATAGTATCATATATGCTTACCCTTGCCGTATTTCTGACACCTTTCTAATATATCTACATCTGACTTATTTTTGAAGGTTTTTGAAGGTCAAAGTAACCTCAACACTGTCCTACAGGAGACCTTGTTGGCAAACTCTGTCCAACTGCTAAGTATCTTTTTTTTTTCAGCAGACCTAAACTGAGCATCAGATGTGCTAGATCCTAGATGAGGGGAGGCAGACATGAAACTAGAGAAAAGACATAAATATGTCCCCTTTTAAGAGCTCATTTTCTAGTTAGGAAAGACAGAGTAAATAAAAGGAAAGACAGAGTAAATAAATAATTCCAATAAAATGTGATAAAATGTGATTTCTAACTTAAGCAATGATCACAAACACATAAATGGCTTCTTCAGAAATCCGTGTAAATGTGTATTAGGTACTTACTCAACCCTCCTGAATCCTTACCAGTTTCTGAGCAAATCTACAGCTTAGAATTAGCTCACTGGGGAGTTAGCTCACTGGAAGGTTCTGCAAAATGGCTAGTTTGGATTGAAAGCCTCACCACAGTTTGGCTCTCTGAGCATGGAGAATCTTTAAGCAGGGAGAAATCTTACCAGTCAGGTCCTAACTAGTTCTCAACCTGTGGGTCGCGACCCCTTTGGGGGTCGAACGACCCTTTCAGAGGGGTCACCTAAGACCATCGGAAAACACATATCAGATATTTACATTAGGATTCATAACAGTAGCAACATTACAGTTATGAAGCAGCAACGAAAATAATGTTATGGGGGTCACCACAACATGAGGAACTGTATTAAAGGGTCGCGGCCTTAGGAAGGTTGAGAACCACTGAGTGAGGAGGATACTTGAGAGAAGTGAAGTGATTTGACCAAGCATGCACACATTCTGAATAACAGACTGAATCCTAATTTACTAACCCAGAGAGCAACTCACTGGCTCTTCAAATGCCTGGAGAATTTCAGGCTGATGGGTCCAGCCATTGAGAGGTTCAGTGGAAACTTGAGTGGACGTCCACACCAATCCAAGCCATGTCATTTCATACCCACTAACAGCTTTGCAATGCCACCAGATTTTGCAAAATGCATCATGGAGCTACAAGGAGATTTTTAATTAGTGTTGATGTACCTGCTCTGTTGGATCCAGTGAACTAGAAGAGCACCGTTTCCTGACATACGTGATGTTTTAGTAAGATTAAAATTTGCCAAACCTCGAAGAGATACTAAAACTCTAAAACCCTTAAAATCACCTTAGAGTATCCAGAAATCACTGAAATATTATTTGCTATTACTTACCATATTTGGAAGATACTAACCTAATTCAATGGGAAAGCTATTATATAATACTAGGGAAAAAATGATCCATTTAAATAAATAATATGTAAAAAATATACATCAATATGCTCACATAGCACCAAGTAATTTGAATTAAATAAATTATGGAATCATACAATTTGATCCTTACAATTCTGAGATGGATAAAGCAGGCATTGTCATTACTCCCATTTTGCAGATGAGGAACGTGAGCTGCAGAACAGTTTAGAATCACACTTCTGAATCCCATTTTAACACAACTGACTCTGAGTTTGTATTTCTTCTACTAAGTAGCAATGCTTCCCTTTTCTTACTGTTTACTCTATGTTGTCGAGAAACATAAAACACAGGGTAAAATCAATTCTTTGCTGTCAACGTTTTATTGCATGGTACTGCAGATGAAACTCTTGCACAAGAACCAGGCCTTCCTCTGCATATTACAGGTAAACCCGAAACTCTTGCCTGCATGGCACCCACAAACAGATGGACACTGGGATCACGACGGGTGTAATCAATGTCTCTCCAACCTCTATACCTCCCATTAAAATAACTGGAAGACCTTCTTTCCCCAGCAGTTTGCCTACTGAATACCAGCAACCTCCACAGTAGTAATGGATGAACACTTTCAAAGGCTGATAACGTTCAGTTGAATTTTTAACCCTTGTGACTTTTTTAAACAGGATAGTTGCTGTTACAAATATGTACAGTATGTACAAAACATAATTATAACCATTTCACGTAATGAACATTTCAGAAGGATCGCAAATAACAAGTAGAAAGGGAAAGTAAATTAAAAATCAGTCTATTCAAAATGATGATCAAAGCAAAGTACAGAGTAATGTGGAACCAAAGCCAAGAAATGCAGGCAGAATCTAGAAGCTGGAGAAGGTAAAGAAAAGGATTCTCTCCTAGAACCTCTAAAAAGAACAAAGTCCTGCCAACTCATTTTGGATGTCTGACCTTCAGGATGGCAACCTAAGAAATCTGCATTGCTTTCAGCCAAAATTTAAAAAGTGAACTATTATATTTCAAATTTAACTTGGAATACAAATAATACAATAAAAGGTGATACATCTGCAAAAAAAGAAGAAATCACACAGTTAGGTCCTTTAAGGATAATGTACATGGAGACAACTATTTTTAGATATAATAGGATACCATGTACCTCCTGAATCCATGAAAAATGATAAGGATAGTTTATTATTTTAGAATTAAATACTTAGTATACTTCCTTCTAATTTTATAAAAGCATTTAGTACTGTGTAATACATCAGTTTCTATCACCCAAAACACAAAATTTTAAAGGAACTTAATTTTTATATTATATAAACTCAAGTGTACTGTGCTATAAACATTTTTAAAAGAAAAAGGTGCTCCTCTCTGTGCAAACTTTCCTGTAGAATTTTAGAAACCAATCTAAATTTTGTCACTTGGAACATCCGTCCCAATACATAATGACAGGGTTTCTTTGGTTAGGCCTGGTAACGGAGTTGATCACGTAAAAGGTATTTAAACTACATCAGGTAACAATGCGTTGTTTTGTTTTGTTTTTAACTTCACCATTCAGAGGGTTGCATTAGGCACACTTACTGGTACATGGCACATTATCATTACATTTCTCATTGATTTGTTTCCTTTTTTTCCCCTTGAGGAACAGATATGTACAATTTTATTTTTAAAAATTATATCTCATTACATTCAGGGAAGCATTCTTGATTGGAAATGTATGGTGGGATAAGTTATGTGTGAAGTTTATAATTTTCTGCCTACTCAAAATTTACCCCCATTCTGGCCTCGGTGCATTCCCCAATGAGTTTACTGGTAAGAGCAGAGGACTTCCTGCCAATGTGGAGGCTGGCAGGACCCCCCACCCTTCTTGACCCCCCAGCAGCATGCATGTTGGTATGCACCTGAGATTTGGCTGTTTATTTGCTTCCTACTCAGGCCAGGTGCTGGAGAGTCAAAGACGGGGACAGCTGGGTCCTAGCTCTTGGTTCCTCAGTGCTGCCTCAGCTTCTGTACCATTTGTCACCCAGGCCCTTACGAATCCCATGAATCAACCTTGTCATTCCAATATATCTGCTTCTTGTTTACAGTGACTAGGATCAGCTTCTTTTGCTTGCAACCAAGATATATCTTACCTTCAAAACTACCTTTGCATATATTTCTTAAGGGTTTCTTACAACTTTAGTAATGTGTAGATGTTTCAGTTTTATTTACTAAGGAAAATTATGGTTTATGCCTCCAAAAATTTACAACCTCAAGCTATTTGTTTCTTTTTATCTCCATAACCTACTCACATGCAGGGGGCACCACAGGCAGTCATTATAACGTGCATAATGAGTGTTTTACGTAAGTGTTTTGACAAGATGTGTACCGTGCTATGCTTATGAATTTTTAATTCACATAAATGATAAATATACTCCACACTCTTTAACGTTTTTCACCCAGCACTATATTCTTAAGATCCATTCATGTTGCTTTTATCTAATCTGTTAGATAAAGCCTGTTGCTTCTAAATACAGATGACTCCATGATGTGCGCCCATCATTCTACCTCTCTCCTGGCAGTGGTCACCCAGTTATCTCCCACCACTAATGACACAGCAGTGAATAACCCTGGACACATCCTTCTCTTGGGGACCTACGGGACACAATCCAGTGTCCATCTGTAGGAATGAAATTGTAGGGTCATAGCGTAAATAACTAGTTAATTTGCTTAAGTAATGCTGGATTGCTTTGCAGGACAGCTGCCCCAGTGTACGCTCCCACCAACACCACACAAGTTTTCCCAAGTATTCCCTCATTGGGCTTGGCCAGTTATTAGCTCCATAAGGACTGTGACAAGTTCACCTCTGAACCTTGTTTTCTTTTTCACTAAAATGAGACTATTTACTCCAATTGCCTGATACAGTTATTGTGAGACACAAATTTAAAGAAATAACACAAAAGTACTTTTAAGAATATAAATAGTTGTTTATAAATATGAACAATTATTGTTGTAATTTTTGTTCTTATAATAATTTCTAATTTTCCTCACCCTACCAGCCAAATGAGAGGAGGTAAGTGAATAAATTTGAAGCTTGGAAAATAAAACTTTCTCCTGCTACCTAAACACTGAGGAAGATTGAAACAGAATGAGGAAAATATTTAAAATACTTTCTCTTCTTTATTTATTCATCTATGCATTTATTTAATCAAATATGTTGTTAAGGATTATGTACCTGGCACTCTACTAAAATATAAATATTTATATACCAAGTATGCAAATAGTAAATGAGCAAATTTTCCACCTATGCCTTGAATTCTATACATAAATTTTATTCCTAAATATAATTACTTCAAAGATGGCAGCTTCTGATATCACAGAGTAACAGCTCCTATGTATTGAGCACCTACTATAATAATATATCGTGTATATTTCCTCAGACCCTTAGAACAATCCTGCAAGGTAGATGTTATTACTCTAGTTTCATATAAGGAAGCAGACACAGTTAAGTGATTTGCTCAACAGAACAATTAAATGGTAGAGTCAGAAAATTCCAGGACGTTATTCTAAACTCCGGGTATCCTCTTTCCACTCCACCTCATTTTCTTTTAAAAAAAATATGTTTAAAGATATCTTTAGTAAAGGGCACACTACTGTAGGAGCTACAGAACTACAAACAAAATACCACTGAAATCACAAAGATGCAGACCCAGTTCAACAATAAACACTACCGTTTATTTAATATTGGTTATTACCAAGTACTTTATGTGCATTTGTTACAGTCCTTATAATAATATTGTAAAGGGGGTGTCCTCATCACTATTTCAAAGGTGTGGAAACAGATATTTAGTTTACCAAGGTAACACAGTTGCTAACTAGTAAAGCTCAGACTAAAACACAGGTCATCCTAACTCCAAAACCATGGTTTTTTTACTGTAAATGAGCACTTATTTCAGAATAACAGAAATGTTCTGAAATTAGATTATAGTGATGGTTTTGCAACTCTGTAAACCATACAAAAATGTATTGAATTGTACGCTTTCAATGGGTGAATTTTATGTATATATATTATATCTCAATAAAACTTTTTTAAAAACTTACGGTTTTATCTTTGTAAAGCCTTACTTAACATCAATGTTTTGTTTTCAATATCCACCTTTGATACATAGTTAAAATCATATTTTCAAAAATTCTCAGATGAAGTCTATGACAAAAGAGAAATTCCCCCATGGACTTTCCCTTTTTTCCCATTCCAGTTTGAGATCATTTATTCTCTAGAGATGTGAAGTAAAACATGAATAGTTTCTCCAACAGTTACACACACACTACCTTTTGACTCTACAATCCTACTCCTAGGTATCCAATTCCTCCAAAGAAGTGAGGGATCTATGTGTCAACAAAAATATACATACACAAGTGTTGACAGCAGCTTTATTCATAATAGCTATGCACACAAACCAACACATACACAAGAGGAAGAAAAATCCTTTACGCTTAACTTGACCACCATAGAAACAGGGTCTTAAAAATCCTGTTCCACCATTCTAACATAATAATAATCCATTTATAGACCTTAGTTTTCTCATTTCTAATGCAGATAAAGTGAGCATCTATTCATACTTGGTATTTATTTTGTTCTCAGTGGGAAAAAAGAGAGCTGATCAACCATTCTCAGTACTAGATTCCTTTCTTTACTTAAAGGTTCTTTGAAACAGCCTGCTATATGACATTCTGGGGAATAAAACTAGTTCTTATCTGTGTCTCCCCATGTGTGCCCGATACCTGGTAAGCACCGAATTTAGATAAACAAATTATTGATTAAAGTTTTAAAAAATCAGTGCATTTCACTGGGTATAAGTGGTGTGCTGAAACTAGCTAATTAACACCAGCTTGCAAGAAAGCCAGTCCTGTGCATCTCTTCCCAACTCCATGCTCACCTCCCATTGACAGCTTAAAATCAGCCATGATGGAAGTATTTTGTGATATTGTGACTTATGATAATCAATACATAGTTGGTCTTCAACCCTGTTCCTGCCACAGACCTCCTAAAACCCTTGCAATTTCCTCAGTGATGAGAGCAGTAAAGGTGTCTTGTTTTATTACTGAGGTGACTTTTAAACCGCACTCCCCAAGTATTGGGGCTGATTGCCCAGAGAATCAAAAATGTGATTAGAGGCTTGGTACTTTCAGGCCCAACACCTCTAACCTCCAGGGAGGGGAAAGGGACTGGAAGTTGAATCAATCACCAAATCCAATGACTTGATCACTCATACCTACATAATGAAGCCTCCATAAAAATCCAAAAGGACTAGCACTTTCAGGTTGATAAACACATGGAGATCTGGGGAGAGTGGTGTGCTCAGAGAGGGCATGTAAGCTCTATATCCCTGATGCCAGACCTTGCCCTACACAGCTCTTCCGTCTGGCTGTTCCTGAGTTATAGCCTTTTATAATAAACCAGCAAAATTTCCGTTTCACCATTCTAACATCTAATAACGCAGTTAAGAGAATGAGTAAAATGTTTCTTTGGATTCTGTGAGCCCCTCTAGCAAATTAATTGAACCCAAGCAGAGGGTCGTTGGAACCTCTAACCTATGGCCAGCTGGGCAGAAGCACAAGCGATAACCTGGGATTGTGATGGGCATCTGAAGTGGGTGGCAGAGAGGCAACAGGCCCATCTGTCTTGTGGGACTGAGCTCTTGACCTGTGGGATCTGATGCTACCTGTGAACAGACAGTGTCAGAATTGAATGGAATGGCAGGACTGCTTGTTGGTGTAGGGAAAACCCTCCCTCCTACACACATTGGAACTAGTGACTACAATTCTTATACTTACGCCAGAGAAGGGGGCAAATGCTATAAATCAGGGGATTTTGTTTGTTTGTTTGTTTTTGAGAGCCAGTTTACCAGCATATCACTGATCATATCTCAGATTTTAAAAAGAAAGAAAACCTAAAGGACCCCCAGAGACCAAGTGGTTATCCCAACCACTCTCCACCTACCACGGGAAGGGTCCTGATTTCTAACACCTCATTCAAATCCTCTGTTTTTGAGGAGTGTTCAATTACCAGTCCAAACTCACTACGTTGTCCTCTATCTTCGTCCCCTTAAAACTAATAAATTTCTTACGCTCTAAGATGTCATTAACTGCAAAAAAGCACAATTTCTTTAAAAATCAGCTTTTAGGGGTTCCCTGGTGGTGTGGTGGCTAGGCTTTGGTGCTCTCAACGCCATTCCTGGGTTCAATTCCCAGCCAGGGAACTCCCACATACACACACACACAAAAATCAACTTTTGGGGGGAAAATAAATCACTTAAAATAAACAATATAAAATAAACTGAAAAGTTCTCAGAATTTAAAACATTATCCTAACATCAGAAATGTCACACTATGAGGAAAAAAATGTTCTAAGAAAATTATCACTTTTTTATACATTCTCTATACTTCTCTCTTAGTATTTATTTTTTTTTAATCATAGACTACGTTAGCTGGAATAAACCTAAGAAATCGTTTACTCCAACTCTCTCATTTTTCCAGTGGAGAAACTGAAACCCAAGAGGTGATAAGATTTTGAGGTTACAGAGCTAGTTAGTCAGAGAACGGAGACTCCATTCCTGGCCTCCTGATTTCACCATCATTGCTCTCTCCATTACTCAAGCAGAGAGGGGTTCAAACCCAGTTTCAGCCCTTATCAGATTGCAACTTGCATAACCTTCCTGAAGCTCAGTTGTTCATGTATAAAATGAAGCACAGTAATAATATCTACCTTCCAGTTTGTTTTGAAGTCTACAACGTCTACTAGGAGAGGCATAGGATATCATGGTTGTTATTATTAAAGATGCATATATCTTGTTTATCAAACTGGATTATGAGCTTTTTTTATGTATATGGATGTTTATTTGCAGCATTGTCTGTAGGGGCCAAAAACTAGAAACAAAGCAAATGTTTAACTAACAGTAAATAAATTATGATCTAGCAACACTGTGAATATTAGGCAGTCATTCAAAAGAGAACACTTTTCCCAACAGCTCTTTGTGCCTTTTGGCCTGTATTTTCATTCTGTGGTACTTTTCAGTATAGAAATTAGGAAACGTGAAGTGTCTCTATT
This sequence comes from Lyroderma lyra, assembly GCA_004026885.1. Lineage (NCBI taxonomy): Eukaryota > Metazoa > Chordata > Mammalia > Chiroptera > Megadermatidae > Lyroderma > Lyroderma lyra. The sequence goes on from PVJL010001879.1 coordinate 208,933, forward strand.
TTGTGACACTCTTCTTAATTCTTAGGCGCCTTTGTCTACATGTTTCCTTTTATGATTATATAGTAAAGCCCCAATCAAATATGAGACACATGATTAAAGGATACTAAAGTTCTAGGCATTGGAAAATGTCTGGTGCTAGCTCTCTGAGTCTTGTACCATGTGAACTCTAAGTGTGTAACTTAGATTACAAACAACTTGAGCGTAAAAACCCAGACTCTTTGTTTCTGAGAGTGCCTTTCACATGATAGGAGCTCAAAAGTGTTTATTGTTCATATGGCTAAAGCTAAATTCCTAAATCTAAATGCCAGGTCCTCATCGTTTATTCCATCATTCATTCAACAAACAGGAATGGAGAACCTTTTGGGTGTTAAGCCCTATGTTTGATGCTAAAGAGCAAAGTTGCAATCACAGAGCTGCTTTTTGCCAGATTCCATATAAAATGCCATGACATGGGGGAAAGAGTAAAAAAGAGAAGCCCCCCACTTGTATGGCAGATCCTTGGTATCTGGCCTTGGTATTAGCCAGAGAAGCTACACAGTGCAGAAATGAAGTTCAATGCTGAAGGGACGAAACAGCTACCAATAATCACAGTAGTTATTTTGAAAACACTTTGGGTAATAGCCCTTCCAATTCAGCAAAACACAGTTTTAATTTAAATTAACTTCCGTTCTACCTCTTTCCTCTCTACCACTCCTGGTCCACATATTCATGTTCTATTCAGAAAACATGCATATTAGGGCCAATTTTTTCATTATTTCTCTTTATTTAATGTTATCTGAAAACGGAAGTAACTAAGCATCATCTGAAGAAAGAAAAAACAAAATAATTTCTTTCATATTTCATAACAAAGCTCTAACTCAAACACTAGTTCACTTAATCTGTCGGCTACTATACATTATCAAGTACTAATGACTGTTTACTTTGAGAAAAATACTACCATTTACACAGATCTGAAACATGTAATTTTCACATGACTGTTTTTTTCTTGGCCAATATAAGATACTTGCTTATTAATCCATACAGGGCCATCCCAAGAGAGAAAATTCAGGAGTCATGTCTATAAAACATCAAGGAGTTGGTTCTATTTGGATACCACTGATCTCACTCCCCTAGTCAAACAGAAATGTGATCGGTTCTAGGGAAAATCTCTGTCCTTTTGAATAGACAAATCCCTTGGAAGATATAGTTTGTCCACTATCAAATATACTGGAAGAAGTGTCCAGAGTGTATTTCAACCATGAGTATAGATTTTGAAAATGTCATCACATTCTTCAGGGAAAAGATACTCAAACAGATACTATACTTAACTTTTATAGAACTTGCAATCTATAACCTCACTGGGTTTCTAGCACTTAAAAAGAGAAGTCTAATAGAAACTACACTATATTAAAATAACTTTAAAACTGTATCATTAATAGAAGAAAACTTACCATTTTAAGCTGTTTTTATATATTGACGTAGAATAAAAATGAAAAAGCAATTAAATGGGCTTATTGTTATAGGTACCTTGAGCATTAACCCAACATCTCCCTGGCATTTTGCATTTGTAAGATCCAAGGGTAAAGTAACGTGAACAAGAGCCCGGTCGATTCGTACAGGAAAGGTTACTTCGGATCTGATTAGATTATTACTAACCTTGATCTTTTCAGAAGGATAGACTTTACTAAGTTTGGAGATTGCAGCAAGGTTAAACATTCCAACTGAAATTCATTAACTCAGAATTATCAGATAGTCTCATCAATTTCAGGTATTTAATTTATTTAAAAGAAGTAAAAAATGGCAATTATATAGACTAGATTTTTCACAAGATCTTTAATTTGAATTATAGTGTTTCCTATAATTACAGTAACACATCCTATAAAAACATTCACATATTCTGTGCATAAAAGTGGATAACTTCTACATAAAGGAGCTATTAATTGCAAATCAACCTAGGACAAACCACTGATAGTTCAGAACAATTATATTCTTTTCAATTACCAAAATATCATGCTAGAATGGAGCACAGTCACTTGCTGTATAAACCCATTAACATTGTAAAAGGAAAATTTTCTAAATACTGAATAAAGGAAAACCACAGTCCTCAAGTAACCACTGCCTCAAAAATAAACAGTTCAGAATCCACAATGTTTCCTAGGATTCCAAAACACACCACTAGTCTTTATATTGTCTTAAGGACACTGAGCTACATTCTCTGCTATGGAGCCTAACACTTCCCTGTGCAGACTACAAAACAGTTATCTATTTATGCTTTAACAAAAGGAACACTGAGAAACATCATAAATGGTTTGCCATAAACAGCCACCTAATTACAGTTAGATTCACAACTCACTGATCCACCCTCCACCGATGTGAGAACTGAGAAACCTGCCGGCTAGATGTTAGTAACTGGGTTGAAGATATCAGTGGACTACTTTATTTCCATCAGTTTTTGTTTGAGTTGTGGTTTTCACGTTACATTCACTTTCAATATTGAAATCTGGCTTCCTTAAAGAAGCACCAGTTTGAGCCCAGGTCAGCAGATTATAAGGATGCCTTAACTGCTGAGGCAGCAATCCAGGTCCACTCAGAGACAGTCTCCCCGTAGCCTCCAAGAGCCTACCTGCCCCGTGGCCTACCCTCCTGAAATAAGGTCTGGTAAAACCCTTGGATGACTCCTGAACTCTGCTTTTAAAGAGAAAGGGGCCTCTTTCAAAATTAGACAAGACACACGTATTCTTAAACAAGCAAAATTAAAACTCAGAATCAAGTTGGCAATAAAAACTCACCACTGACTATGTCAAGACTTAGAGTCTTTTTTTTGACTTCCCCGAGGGTTTTTGGAGATGACAACTAAAGGAAAGAGAGGATCCTAGCTAGGAGATTCGTGTGCTTCAAGGGCAAAATCAAATAACTGGAAATTAGATAAACTACTGCTCTCCAGGCTACTCAAGCATGCCTCATCTTTTAAAAAGTAGTATCTCTCTTTTCTATAAAATAGGTAACCTAGGCCCATGGTTTTTAAAAAGTCCCAAATGGTATGTGAAAGTAACCTCCCTCCCACTCGTTGCCCAGCTCCCTCCGCAAGGACAACTATTGTTTCTTGAGTGTCCTTCTGTAGACATCTTGTGCACAGGCAAACAAGCGCGAGTGTTTTAAACCAATTATCCTACGTTGTACACACAGTAGCAGCTGCAAAATTGCTACTAAACGTCTCTGGGCTTAAGGGTGGCAATCTGCTGGGGGGTGGGGGGCGGGGATTTATCTCGAAGCTGGGGTTTTGCACATCCTGCACCCGGATTTTACTTTGTGGGTGTTTTCCTTGCATGCCTACGGAAAGCTCCTGAAAGATCGGGGAAGAAGGTAAGTAATAAACCGACCGCAAGCCACCCCGTGGCACGGCCACTGCATCTGCACTGCTCTGCCCTTTTTCTATGGCCCAATGTTTAGCTTCTGTATTTTCACGGATGTATCTCGATTCACTTTCAAAACACAAGAAAAAAGGAAAAAAGCCTAACTCTGAAGGTAACTTTCAGAACCAGGTGGACCTCTTCCTCCCCGCCAAGCTTGCAGCCTGCTTCGGTCGCGTCCTTCGGAAGCGTTCAGCCTGGCGCCGACTTGGAGCGGCGATGCGGAGCCGAGAAGCCCAAAGACGGGGGACAGAGGCGAGGGCGCCCCGGGCCCCGGGCCGCACTTTCCTGCTTCCAAACTACACAGATGGAAGCGGGATCCCCGAATCCTGGGGCCGGGGCGGGATGCTCGGGCACTGGGGCACACTGCGAGCTCGCGCCTCTGTCCCGGGCCGCAACTTCAGTCCCGCGCCCTCTGGCGCAGCGGGACCCGCACGACCCGCAGGAACCTTCCCGGAGCCGCCCGGCACCCCGGAGGGACAGGGCTCCGGGCAGCGCCTCTGCGCCCCCGCGGCTCCAGAGACCCCCCGGCCCGGGCCTCCGACGCGCCCCGATTCCCCGCGCGCCCCCGCGGGGCAGGAAGCCACAGGTAGGGGGGCGGCGCGGCCCTCACCTGCGCAGGAGGAGGGGTGCTGTCCGCGCCCGCCGCAGAGGAGGTGGAGGAGGCCATGTTGTCCGGCCGCTGCTGCCGCTCCTTCCAGGAACTCCGCTCTCCCCTCCCCGCCCCACGGCTCCTGCCCCCCAAATGTGGGACTTCTCGGGAAAAAAGTTCGACTGCGCTCCGGAACGCCGAGCGCGGCTCCGCGGACCCCGCCCCGCGCGGCGTCTCCTCCCCCTGCCGTGTCCGCAGCGCCCGCCAGGTGCCCGCCCGGGCCGGTGCGAGGGGGGCGGGCCCGGCCCAGGTAGAGGCGCGGCGGGCGGCGGAGCGCGCTCCGGCCTGGCTGCCCCGGCCCCTCGGGCATGCCCAGTCGGCCGGCGGCCGGGGGTCCTCGCCGCGGCGGGGCGGAGGCGCAGGGCCGAGGGGCGGGTGGCCTTACCTGAGCAGGAGGGGAGCGGAGGGGGCTCTCGGAGGGGAGGGCGGGCTGCTGACAAGAGTACCACCTCCATTATAACAAAATAATCGTAATGCTCTCTGATTGTTTGGTAACTTGAGGTTTATTCGAGCTTAAATGAATAAAATCTTCGTTAGGCAATTTTGCTTTGGCTTTATTATTATTATTATTATTATTAATCTATAGCATACAACCATGCAAAAGCAATGTTTCCTAGTCACACAGCTTCCAAACCCCGTTCGCAGCCTCTCCTTCCACCCCGCCCATGTGCAGCAGCACCTGTATTGCCTCAGCTACCTACACCGTCAAATAATAAAACCCTGGAGCCAGCTGAGGTGTGAGGTGGGCACTGAGCCTGATCTAGCAAGGAAATAGGGGGCAGAACCTGTGAGGACCCCTGTTTGTAGGAGCTCAGATGACAAGGCTTTAACTCCTGTCCTGGACAAGGCGCAGGGTTTTGGATCAGGCTGCTGCCCCCACAGAATTCACCATTTAGGTCGGGTGGGGAGGAAAGTACCTGCCCCTCACCTGGCGTCTCCCACAGTGAGAGCCTCTCGTTGGAGTCACGGGAGGGAGTTTAGTCCGCGCAGACGAGGGCCAGGGCATTAAATGACAGCAGCCACACGGTCTAGAAAGGTATTCCCTTTTCAGTTGTTCCAGTTACAAGAAGAAGAAAGTATTCTCTCTCAGACACTCACTAAACCTCCTTTTTCTCCAAGAGTGGAGTCCAGGCTCCAGGCCCTAGGGAAGCACTGGCACCTAACTACAATTTAGAGCATTGTTAAGTTTTCATTGTTTAGTTTCACTCTTTAGTTACTGTTACTCTCAAATGAAGGCCTGTTTTCTAGGATGCCGTTTCCTTTTTAAGCAAGTATATGTAAGGTTTATTTTTTAATTACGTAAATAAAGATAGTTAATTGCTCAGATGGGACTAAAGATAAAGCAAATTTTCTAGCGGTAGGTAGGGAATAACTGAAATACGGAATGCCAACAATATCTTTGTCAGCTAGTTGCAACCGAAGGCAGAATATCGCCTTAACCAGAGAGCGGTGAGTTACCTGTGCCCTGGATTAACGCCTAGATCACTTCTTCTGTCACACACGCAAAGCTGAGCTAACATTTCTTGGGCCTCAGCTCTGTGTTGGGCTCTGTGCTGAGCACGTTACTCGTATTATCTCATGTATTCCTCACAAAATTCTTGCAAGATAGGCAGTACAATCTAAAAACGGAGTCCCAGAAACTCTAATTTAGCTGAGGTCACAAACTAACAGAGGACCAATGGCTCTACAGTTGGGGCATTCGTAACTTGAGTTTTAAAAACCATTTTAGAATTTAGCAAATCCACAAATCCCCTGAAATTTTATGTTAAATTCTGTGTGCTCTTTCATGGGGAAAGGTACATAGTTGTCATTAACTTTCAAAGAGATCTATGTCCCCAAAATGTTTAAGAGCCACTGTTATCATTATTTATGTGACAGTCCCATGCCTTGGACTATGAGATCCATAGGGGCTAATGCCCTGCCCTCTTTTATCTCCACACTGCCTGACCTGGTGCTTCATCCCCTCAGCCACTCAGAGGCATCGGTTGAGCTAAATCAAATGTGTGAAACAGACAGTACAGGCAGTAGGAATGGCTGTTGTGGCTGGGAAGAGCATCACTTCAGTGAATCCTGCACACACACAGGTATCTTACAAGCCAGCTCCCTGGCACTGACACATCTTAAGTGGCAAGAACCATCTTAAGTGGCAAACAGCCAATCAGGTAGACAATAGAGGGAGGAAGGTGCAAAAGCTCTATGGTAAGTGAGCACACGAAGCAGCACCTGGGATGCAGCCCAGAAAGACATGCTTTCCTGCAGAGCAATTCCAGCCCAGTCTGCGCATCTGGTGGGCTCTTTCTGAAAACCATTGGAGTTTGGGTTAAAGACACCTCCTCCTCCAGACAGGCTGAAACACAATTTAAAAAGCTGACTACAAGTCAGAACTAGGTATCTGGCAGCAACTCTCCTACCCTTTCAAAACTAAAACTAAACCAAAAACCTTTCCCTGCAGCCCATGACTGCCTCTAATTTTATCCTACTCTCTGTCTCTTTTCACAGTCGCATATCTTAAAAGGATAGTAGTCAACACAGCACCCCCCACCCTTGCTCACTTGCACACTCCTTCATTCTGCCCCTCCTCAGTTATTAAAACTGCTCTTCTCAAATCACAGTTGACTTCCTATTTGCCACATCCATTAAGGATTTTTCTAGACCTTATCTCAGTTGATCTTAAAGGGCACTTCACATGGCTGTCAGTTACCTTCCCTTCCCCTTAAGTATTTCCTAGTGTTTTGACCTGAGTCTTCCTTACTTCTCATACCACACACACTGTCTATCTGTGATCTCATCCACATTAAGCCTTTGGCTATCACATCACAACTCCCAAATCCAACTAAGACAAATTCCCTGAGCCTCAACTCACATTTCATCATGTCTGGGGCTGAGCAGACATACAGTTTATAAAGGCACAGAAAACAATGACACTCTCCTGTTTCAAACGGTACATACGGTCAGTCTTGGATTTAGCCCAGTGACTCTAGGCTGACCAAATGTACCATTTGAAATGGGACAGTACTGTGTTTTCTGTCCTGTTTAAAATGGTATGTCTGGTCAGCCTAATGTCCAAATAGAACACCAACCAACACAGATGTGGAAGCCAGGGGAGAAGCCTTGGAGGTCTTCCAAGAGAGGAGACTGCCCCCTCCCTCCCAGGCCACTTAGTCCAAAATCATTATTTAAAATATCTATAAATTATTCTTTCTTATCCAACCCCACTGTGTCTCTGCCTTTGACTTTCTAATTGCTACAATTTATTGAGCAATTACTATGTGCCAAACCATGCTGGCTTACATTTTCTCATCTCTCACCTAAACTATTACATTGCCTAAGAACTAATTGCATTAGCTCTGGCTTCTTGTGTTATGATTTCCCTATCATTTCAAATTCATTCACATAACTCACACTGTTCAAATCTTTTAATAACTCTCTTTATCCTTCAGAATAAAGATTAAATGTAGACAGGGTCCCTGTTCACTGCTTCCACCTGATCGCAGCTGTTGTCCATCAGCATTTCTATCCCCATACCCTTTTCCACCTCTGTCTCAGGCATACCATACCATACAAATGGCCATTCTGAATTATTTTCAGTATACTCCAAACACCAAAGCCATTGCCTTCTACAGGCTGCCCCTACTGACTAGAAAACCTCCCCGTCTGCCTCCTCCATCATCTCTGTCTAGTTAACTCATATTCATCCAGCAAGGCTCCATTTAGAAAATATATCTTAAAGAAAGGCTTCCTTGACCCCTTTTCTGTTAAAATGTGTTCATTGCCCTTTCTTTGTTCTTCAAAAACACCCTGCAGCATACCTCTAATTACTTTGAAGAATAGGTCCACACTTTTCTGCAATTCAGAAATCTTAAAAATTACAAAACCAACAACATAAACCAAATTGATGTGGGGCTATATAGTCTTTATTCTGTTTGGTGTGTTTAAATTATGTTTTAATTATGGGGTACTGCCCCAGACCTTTTACAAGCCTTATGTAATATACAGTGTGTGCACCTTAGTAATGTTCTAAAAAAAATCAGAATTGTGAAACACATATGGTTCCAAGGGGTTCATTTAAGAGATACAGACATATAATATATAACCATTACTTTCCTGGTCTGACTGCCCCTGAAATCGAAAGCTTCTTGAAGCTTCAACGTATCTTTTTCAGTCCAGATACCCGGTGTCTAATGCAATGTCTGGCTCAATAGAGGTTTGCTGAGTAAATTAAGGGTATTTTTATGAACTTGGACTGAATTTCATAGGACTGGCTCCCAAGGTCGAAACCTGACACCTCCTCTTGCTTCCCAAATGGCTAGCTCTCCTCTGGGCTACACTATACCTTGCACGCACATCACATTTCTCACTGTTTAGTAATTGTTTGCATATCTGTGTCTCCAGTGAGACTGAGCAGGTTGAAAGCAAAGATGATGATGTAGTAATCTTTGTATTTCCGGGTTCACAGACCCCCACCTCCACCCCAGCACAAGACTAGGCAGATTATATACTTGCTCAATGCATTGTGTTGAACAATAGAGGACAGAAAAGAACAAAAGGGGTAAAAGAAAAGAAGTGAAGATAAAAAAGAAGGGTAGAAGAAGTCGGGGTGAAGGTCACTTAATCTCTGTTTAGAGAACTGTAATAGTATGTCCCAAACTCAGTCACGATATGTCATTTTTGTGCATTATTACTTATTATTTTTATTTAAATGAACTTAGTTTTATCTACACAGTTAGTTTTATTTTTTTTCCCATGGTCCCTAACTATCTATTATATCTTTCAAGAATTTTTAGCCCAAAGAGGGGAAACCAGCACTTTATCAGGCACAATCTGTTTTCATGGACTCAAAAAATATTAAGATCTGGAAAAGACTTCAGAGACAACTGAGTGCAAACCTTGATTTTTACAGTTGGGAAAACAGACTTGGAGAGGGGATGGGGTGTATTTGCCCAAGTCCCACCGTAAAATCATGGATGAGGCCCTAATTCCCCACTATTTGTACCTGCTTATAACATACCACCCTCCTTCTCTCACAGAAGAAATCACTTTCCTAAATTTTTCTTAATAATTTCTTTGCGTTTTGATTCTTAATACTTATTCCCATTTTTTCTTCCTCTTGCCATTTTTAGTGAAAAAACAAGGGAAAGGAAAGGAAAGAGGGAAGGGGAGGGAAAGGAAGGACGAGAGAGGGGAATAAGTAAGGGAAGAGAGAGAGGGAAGAAAAAAAGGAGGGAGGGAGAAAAGACCTAAACATTTATTTTTTTTTTTTTTTTTTGGTTTGTTTTTTTTCTTTTTTTTTTTTTTTTTTTAATTCATTTTTATTGTTGGACTTATTGGGGTGACATCTGTTAGCAAGGATTACATAGGTTTCAGGCATACAATTCCACAGTGCATTGTCAACTTGATGCGTAATAAGTTCACCACCTAATGTGACCCCTCTTTCCATCCCCTTATATTTAGCTTCCCCCCTCCTCTCCCACCCCCTCCCCTTTCTCCCTAAACATTTATTTTTAGAAGAAACATTGTACTATGTTCATGGAAAATCATGTTCACTTGCACTACATAGAAGAAACATTGTACTATGTTCATGGAAAATCATGTTCACTTGCACTACACAGACATGATGAAAATGAAATATTGTTAATTTCTTGTTTAATTTTACATTCTGCCTGAGGCTCTTTTTGTTAAAAAAGCAACTTAGCAAATGTTAAGGGCGCATGAACATTAGTGCAAACTTTCTGGTCAATGTTAACAGAAGGGACAAAAAAGAACAGAAAGGTAGTATCTTGTTGTATGATTCAATATTATTTCATGCGCTGTTGTTAAGCCACCTACGATTATCTCAGCATCCACCAGTAGGAACAGGACTGTACAAACTTTCCTCTCTTTCACTCTGCTTCCACATTTACAGTATTTCACCACAGCTTCAATTAGACACTCTATTTCTTCCAGAGTAGTTTCTACCATAATTAGACTCTAACTCACGATTATGTTTAAACAACTGGAATTTCCCACCTGACCATTAGCAAGAGAGAAAAACTGATTTCTTTCATGGTGTCTACAAAATCTGCAATAGACAAGGAAACAAGACTTAATAGAAAACAAAATAATAATTTCACCTGTGGGAATTTTTTTTAGGTTCAGGAGATTATGGTTAGTCAATATGTGTCTGTTTCATAAGTAAGCAAGTAATAGAAAAACATTTCTCAATTAAGAAAAATATATAATTGGTTACCACTGCCCACAGGGACTCTGATTGCATATAGAAATATGTTCCCTAAATTTGTAAGTTTTATGAGGGAAAACAGCTCACCAAGCATGAAGTTAAACCAAAATGTTTTCTCTCTCGTGGCTTTTGGCCTTTCTTCCCATTTATGGTCTCAACTGGGTAGAGTCTCATACTTCTAAGTACACAACGAAGATGAGGGCTTGGCTATATTTTGATCAAGGTCAACTGGAGTGAGAGTACAACGTGTTTTTACTGAGTAAGTTTTGCAATCCCATGTAGAATATGGTTAAATAACTCATTTTAGTGTCTACTTCCATTACTTCATTGCTCAAATTTTTGAAACACGTGAAGGGAAATAGCGATTATTCTGATATCTGCTATGGCATGAGAAACACTGTCTGACTCAACATATTTGAGATAAATAATTACTGATTTTAAAATCATAAAGTGGTTTATGAAATGGGATAATAAACTTCATAGTAATAATGAACTTCATAGTAATAATAAACTCCATAGTAAAGTTACACAAAAATCAGTGTGTTGAAGTCTACTTTATCTCCACATTTTGATTACAATAACTTTCCATCAGTTCCTCTTACTAATTTTTGTCTGGGATTTCAAGTACATGGAGAGTGATGATAACATGAATAATAGTACTATCAACTTCAAAAATACATATAAAAAGTTAAAGCAGAACTAATAACCAACAGGAAGTAGGTTGGTAACTTTCAGTCACTTATTCATAAGGAAAAGCAGACTTTCATTGTTACCCTTGCCCGAATTCCCAGGGAAATGAATTGTGTTGATTCCAGTTGAGCATGCTTACGAAAGAAAAGAATGACTTGGTTTTGTTCACTGGCATGGCTTCTAAGATACAGGTGAAAAAGAAATAAAGGAGTCACTTTATGACAAGATCTGAGAGAATAAAGAGGAACAGACATGCAATTAAAATATCTTCTTTCTTCCCACCCTCTCCTTTTACTTCCCTCTTGCTTCCTTTACTCTCCCCCCATTCCGATTCCACTAAACCAGAACCAGGCTCTTAACTCGCATGTTTTCATCTGTGTCCTGAGCCCAAGGAAAAAATAATCATGAAGCTCTCTTTGACCTAGTTCATGCACGCTGTGCTCCCAGTGCCAGTGCAATTGCTTATTTCGGTTTCTGGGCTTTATAAAGCTGTTTCTAATGGTCTTATGCAGGACTTCTGCACCTAGGACTTCTAATTGTATACCACTGTGTGATATAGGACCATGAACTTCAACTCTGAGTTTTTAAACTGAAACCAGAAAGTAAATAAATAAATAAGAGTCAATGAAAATTGAATCCTACCAACACAATTCCCCAACTAGCCTCAAACGTACCCTTAGAGAGTATCAAAATTTTCTGGTCGCTGGATATTCTATGTTGATCATTTTATTTTGCCATACTCTTCCCCTTGTCTACCCTTTTGAGACAATCTATAGCTTGCTTAAATTTCTCATTCAAATTCTGGAAAGCCATGATGAAATTCTTGTGGACACTGTTAGGATAGTGATATAACCATAATTAGGGATCACTGACTTAGTGTAAATTGCTAACTAGAAAAATAGTCTTCATAATCTTCAGCCCAGGGTTCTCCCCTCATTGTATTCCCGCGGCTTTCTCTTTGGAGCACATACTCGGGCGCTTGCACACGTGGCAGAGCAGGTTTCTATACGGCCAAAGGGTGCTGTACCCGAGCACCATTCACATCACCGCTACAGTGGAGTTGGATATATAAAATATCAAATTTTTGGCAGATGGAATTAAGACCCTAAGAAAATGAATACTTTCTTTTTTTTTTATTTTGTTTTTTTATTTTTGGTGTTTCCCTGGCTGGGAGTCGAATCCAGGCCGTGGTGTTTAGAGTGCCGAAGCCTAGCCACTACACCACCAGGGAACCCCAAGAATACATTTTTTAATGTTTCCTATAAATGGAGATAAAGGGTCTTGAAGATGAAGGAGAAGGCTTCTCTTTATGCACACAAAGGTACACACAATCCTGCAATTCTTCCCCACAAGGAAACGTTAAACTCAGAGTCCCGTGAAAGGAGGGACAGTGATGGTCCTTTTATCACTGTATGTCCCAGCAACTGGCACTGGACCTAGCACATACTGGATGCTAAATTAATATTTGTTGACTGCCTGGCTGAATGGTGTATTTTATTTATGGTTCTTCCAATTTAATGATGTACAAGGGCTGTCTAAAAAGTATCCAGCCATGTATTAAGAACATTAGAGGCATTTATGGCTGGATTTTTTTCTGGACAGCCCTCGTATATCTTTCCCATCACTTATTCTCTCTTATGCTGAATTTATAAATATGTAGTGGATTACTTTAATAATATTGTTGATGAATAGAATGGAAACATAGACACACTATATAAATGTTACATGATATTGTTTGGTTTAGGTGATGATGACATTTAAAATTTATTTTAAATGCCTCCTTTTATTAATCTTCTCTTCACAGCTACTGCTGTCTCTTTTGCAGAGCACTTGAAAAATACAGTACATGATGTGCCATTAATATTCCCCTGAATGCTCTGCCTCCCAGATAGATATAGTTCATCCCTCCTACATTCCTCCTACTCTTCATTACAATCTAGATAAGAGGTGAGCAAACTTTATCAATGGACAGAGAGTAAATATTTTCGGTTTTCCAAGCCATATGGTTTCAACTAAGAGTAACAACTACTCAACTTTGCTTTTATGCCATGAACACAAGCATATCTAACCAATGGGCATGGCTGTTCAAATAAAACTTATACAGAACTAAGCAGTGGGCTGAATGAGCCATAGTTTGCTGACTCCTGATCTAGACGGCCACATCCTATTCTTTGGCTCTGTAGATCATCACTTAGTATGTGCTATGTACTCTGTTTGACCTCATTCAATCCCCTAAGCAAATCTCCAAGACGGATATTATTATCTGCTTGTTATGGGTGAGGAAATCAGGGCTTAGCAAGCTGACTTGACCAGCTACACCTGGACAGTTTGATTCAGGCAGCCAGACCTGCCTGTGTGACAGCCCTCGCCCCTTGTTCAGAGGCCACCATCTCTCTGGAAGTATTGTCATTGCATCCTAACTGGTCTTGCTTTCCTCTCTCTTCCCTATAATTCCTTCTCCTCAAAGCATCAACAATGTTCTTTTAAAATGTAAATTACATCACATGACTTCCTTGCTTAAGACTCTTCAGTGACTTCTATTGCCTTTTGAGTGAAAACCAAACTCTTTCTCCTGCCTGCAAAGCCTGAGATGGCCAGACCCCTGCCTGCCTCTGTGACCTCACCCCCTGCCCTAATACTCTTCTGCAGGCCCCAGCCTACCCACCTGGGTTCTGTTTCTGAGACTGCCCACACCCTTCCTGCCTTACGGCCTCTCCACCTGCCACTCCTTCTGTCTGGAGCATCTTCTCTGAAGTGCATGTGAGTTGTAATGCTCTGTATTTTTGTTGAGTCCAACTCCTTTGTTCCCTGAAGTCTGGAAGCTTTCTCACAGTGCTTTTCAAGCTCAGCTGCCATTGCTGCAGGATGAAACTTGTCAGGAAATGTTGATCTTAAAAAAAAAAAAAAAGGCCGGGAGTGGGGAATAAACCAGTGATTCTGTACTAAGTGTGCACAAACCCCAGTGAAATTCACCTGGAGGGCTCTTTCCTCGGCCATCTTACTTGGTTCTCAAGGTGCAGTGTCTGGAGTAGAAGCATCAGCATCACCTTATTCGAAAAGCAAATTATTGGCCTCACCCCAGACAGAATCAGAAATCTGAATTTGGGGCACAGTAATGTGTTTCAATAGACAACACTCCCAGTAATATTGGTTTAAGCTAAAACGTGAGAACCATTTCCTTAACATAATGCCAGGCAGGAGAAAAGAGTGAGAGGGCAGGTTGCTTTCCAAGTTTGGATTGACTATGAAAATGATTATGGTTAAGGATGTGTTTTCTTCTCAGGTGTGTTGGGGTAGGGAACTCTGACCTTCACTACGACTGACAGGACAAAAGAAATTGAAAAAAGATTAAATAGCATGGATACTACTGCGGGAAAAGTTCAGGAAGATTTTGGATGACAGCAAGCAGATAGATGTCAAGAGAGACTTGGAATATACAGGAAAAAATCTTTCCCAGTAACCCAGAGACCTGAAAAATTTTTTGTTTACTTTCTGAGCAAAAGAGTAAGGAAAAGAAGATGGATTCTCAACTGCAAAGTCATTACAAGAGAAACTGTCAACTTACTGGGTGACACCAGTAGAAATTTGTTAAACTGATGAAGAAACAGTTTAAGTGCCCCCTATCAGAGACTGGCTTCAGTTCTCTTTAGTCATGCGGTGTGAAGTGTAGTGACAGGGAATTTCTTTCTCTTAGGTCAAGGTGCAAAGTATGAAGACAAATACAACAGAGCAATCTTCAGAGTTAACCAGAGGCAGAAATTCCTCCTTATACCTAATAAGACATGGATCTAGGGCAGTGGTTCTCAGCAGGGACTATCTGTTCCCCAGGGCACATTTGGCAATGTCTGGAGACCTTTTTAATTGTCACAACCTGCAGGGTTGCTGCTGGCATTTAATGAGTAGAGTCCAGGCCTGCTGCTGAACATCCTGCAATGCATGGCCTTCCATTGGAAGTACCTGGTTCCAAATGTCAATAGTGATGAGGTGAGGAAACGCTCTAGGGCAAGGTGTCCCAACAGTCCCCATCTCAGTCACAGATTAGGTATCTGTCTTCCTCATGAAAACCTCATGTTTGCAGGCAGCGAAAGTTGTACCTTTTAATCAAAGTAACTTGAGAGCAATTGTAAGTGTTTGGTGGTGACAGAGACAGAGGTAAAGACTGACAGACAGCTGGACTCACAGAAGAGAAAATCAAGGTCAGATAGATAACCCCCAAGTTCCTGCTCTAGAAGACCTTGGTGCCCTGAAATTCAGTTCCCTTCTCCCAGCTCTTACCTGGTGTGTGGGCAATGACTTCAAATCAGCAATTCCAGCATGGCAAGGGGGTGGTTCCAGAGGATGCATATAGCTTTGGGATTAGAAATGTTCTATTTAATAAACCACTCTGAATGTTGGTCACAAATGACACCCATCCTGAATCACCAGCACTGTCTCACTGTTTAACTAGTGAAAGTAAAACCTGTTCATTATAAAAGAAGCCCTGTAATGAACTTCTCTATGACCTCGTGTGATGAGAAATCCAAGAGGCTAGTACTTTCCACTTAATATGTGCCAAGAATGCACTGTGTATTAAGCATAAATACCCATCTACTTTCTATTCAGAATTGCCCAAGGCTACCACATGTTCAATTAAGAGAGTTTTGAGTTCAATTCATTAAAGGTACAGAAGAAACAAAAGTCTGATTTACCCATCTCTGATATCTTTTCCCCAAATTGTTCATACTTAAATATACTATTCCCTCCCCCCACTTTTTTTGGTGTCCTTAATTAGTTGTAATGATGTAAACATTTGCAGGTAAAATATAAGTTTATTAGATTACTTTGTTGACTTCTACCTCTCTTCTAATTAACATTTCTTAAGTTTGTCATAATTTTTATAACCCCTTAATTAAAGGTGTCTGGAATTTAATTAACTTCTAATTAATTTCTCTACTTATTCCTTCACTTCATAAGCAAAGTGGTTGAGATTTTAAAAAAAGGGGGGGTTGTGGTTTTCATAAATTTCATAAATTGAAATTAAATCAGTTATAGGTTTTTAATTTTTTTTAGTTGAGTGATTTGACTCAGGCTTCTTTCAGGACATTTTCCCCCTAGATCCCCACCTAGTCAATGCCTTGGAGTACTTGGAGACATTTTGCTTTGGCCTCTGGGCCTTTGGCAATCCTGAATGAGGAGCCCACATACCTCTCTGTTTTTGAAGAAGTTTTTGAAATTAGAAAAAAGAAAGGCTGTAAATATATTTGGTCATATGTTTCTGTGGCCTGATAAAATAACAAGGGCTAAAATTCCGTCTGGATAGAAAATAGACATACTTTGAAGCTTGTTAATTTTTTTCTGGTCGACTGAGTAATGAGTTATAATGAGGAAATTACTCTGACTACATAAGGCTCCTGGAGTCAGTGAAAGGAATTCATGTGCCTAAGCCAATGCAAAGGGGACTGGCCTAGTCACAATTACTGCAATTACTGTTAAGAATGTCAGAAAACAACAATATGATCTGAAATAAGATTTAGTTTTCTGCTAAAAATAACTGTTCCTATTTTCTCTGACCTTGCACACTCACACAGGTTTGCCTGTGCACACACCCACACAGACCTGTCTTTGCACACACTTTCTAAATCCCCCTACTCCTGGCTACTTTAGTTGACTGATCACATATAAATTATTTGGAGTCTTATCAAAGATGTCTTTTCTCAAAATTGTGAAGGGATTTGCCTTGACACCAAGCTCCTGCTGTTAAAAGCTTACCTTCCTTCTGCCTCATTCTCCTCACTCATCCTTCAAAACTTAGGTCTGTCACTGCCACCTTCTCACTTAATAATGACAGGAACAGGAAGTGCAAGTCAATGATCAAGCTACCTGGATTGTTTCAAACCCAGGATGGACGGTGTCTACCACTTCCCTAGCCTAGGTTCTTAATTTCTGGGTTTCCTTCCAAACAGAAACATGCACCTAGGCTATGAGAGACATTTATAACCACATGCTCTATTAGTTTACACTGACTGACCAAAAACAGTAGGGAAAATACAGGTGTGTGGTACCAGAAAGTTCCACCAAACACAGGACAAAGTTAATCCTGCATTTACATAAAACAGTTTTCTCTTTCATGACTTTATTGTTTGTTTACAGGACTGACCTCCCCAAAATTATCTCCTACTCTCTTCCAAAGAATGCTAACTAGTCCAAGGTAAAAGAAACCCTATAATGGACTTTGCTGATGAGAACATTGCTGACCCTTCTCATTCAACAAAGTATAGATAAACCAGGTAGACATTCCACATAGAAAGAATGCAGTAGGATGTGTTTAAAGAATCACAAGTGGTTTGAATCTACTGGAGCACGGAGTCAAGCATTGGGGATATCAGGTGATGTGATAGATCAGGTAGGCTGGGGCTGAACTGTGAAGTAAATGGAATAGTATGCTAATAAGTTTACATTTTTTAATCTCTGTGATGGAAAGCTGAATAATTATCAGGAAAGTAATAACGTGACTGTGGAGATTGAGAAGACACTGGAGAGAGGACAACCAGTGAGCAGTTACTGAACGCCTTGAGAATTGATGACAGCCTGCAAACAAAGGGAGGGGGGAAATAAAGGAAAAGGAGGGATGTACACGGCAAATTAGCTGTGGCTGGGGTGGAAAATAGTCAAGCTCAACCTTGAATTTTATGTATCCACCTGACTGGGTCACAGGGGTGCCCAGTTATTGGGTCAAACATTATTCTCTGTGTGTCTGTGAGGGTATTTCTAGGTGAGAATAACATTTGAATTGGTAGACTGAGTAAAAGTGTCCATGATATCACACAATCATTTGAAGGCCTGAATAGAGAAAGGCTGACCTTTCCAGAATAAGGGGGATTCCTCTTTTCTGAGTGCCGTTCGAGCGGGTATATCTGTCTCCGCCTGCCTTTGGACTCAAACCGAAACCTTGGTTCTTCTTGGGTCTTGCGCCCACTAGCTTTTGAATTGGAACTTACAGCATCAGATCTCCGGGGTCTCCAGCTGGCTGACTGCAGATCTTGGCACTTCTCAGCCTCCGTAATCATGTGAACCAGTTCTTTACTATAATAATAATAGTAAATTACATAATATAATAATATAATTAAATAATATAATGATAGTTCTGTAATTATAATTCCTTATAATATTATATAATATGGCATATATATATCCTATTGGTCCTGTTATTATTATATTATTTTGTGCATGATATTGCTGTTTTTTATTATTATTGTGTATAATCATACACAGGTACATTCTATTGGTTCTATTTCTCTAAAGAACCCTGACTAACACAATCACTCAAAAAAGATTAAAAGGGAATAGTACCTGATGCTCACCCAGGGCCTGGAATAGTATGTGCTTCCACCTTCCAGATTAGAAAACCTCATAATTTCTGAGACAACAGGGAATAATTAGCCCTAAACTAAACACAGCTCTGGTCCTGCCTAACAAATCATAAAAGCAGGACTAGAAAGCATCACAGTCTTTCCAAAGAACTTACCTGCATCTGAGAACAAAGCTCAGACTGTTAATAGGAATACACCCAGCCAGGCATTCAAAGTAGGAAAAATACAACAAATAATGAATAAAAAAATCTCAACTGAAAATTAAGTAGAACTGACACAGATGTTAGAATTAGCAGAAAAATCACATAGAAACAGTTATTTTGTACTGTATTCAATACATTAAAAAGTTATAGGATACAGCAACAATGGCATTGAGTCATTTCAGCTATTAACACTTGTATTAGGAAAGACCAGGTGCTAAAAGTGAATGCATAGTAAGGAAGAGGTAAGTAAGAGCAGAATCAATAAAATATAAAACAAAGATAAACTAGAGAATGTGAACAAATCAGACATCTGTCCTTGAAAAACCAGCAAAGTAGACAAACCTCTGACAAGATTATACCAGAAAAAAAGAGAAAAATCACAATAAGGAGTATTATTATTATTATTTTTTGAGGTTCCTGACATTTGAATTAGGTTTGCCCCAAAACACGTACTTCAGCCAAAGACTCTGCCCTGATTCTCCACCTGACCCTACAGCCCCGCACATGCACACGGCCCTGCACATGCACACGGCCCTGCACATGCACACGGCCCAGGAACTCCGAGGCCCGCCTCCCACGGTCCCCCTACTCCCTTTATGTCACGGAGGGGACTCAGCCTCCCTCATGCAGCACGAGACAGATGAACAGAAATACTTTTATGAAGAGCTGCGTCATGCTATTGTGTTGGGGTGGAGTCAGGCACAGAGAGAGGCCTGGGTGAGGCCTGGGGTCTCTCAGACACCAGAATCTGCCTGAGGGGCACAGAGCCCACAGTTTTCCCAGAAAGGGGTTGTGTCTACTAGGACAGGGGCTAAAACGGGCTGAAAGTGCTTCCCCAAGTGTACGTGTGAGGGCAGTGCTCTCCGTCCGCTCCCACCCGCGCCCCCAGCTCCCAGGTAGAAGGGTGGGGGGCCCCTGAGCGGGGAACAGTCACAGTTCTCTCAGGCTCCGTCTGTGGGCCACAGAGCTTTGGGCAGGCAGTGAGTGAGCATATCGCCCGGGGCTGCCTGAGCCCTGGCCCCAGCTCAGGGCTTCTTTCGGCCTGGAGCCCGGGGCCTGCAGGGTGTCCGGCAGTGACAGTGACAGAGTGTCCTTCACCCACAGTGTGCTCACCTACCACTGCAAGTCGTGCACCTCAGCTCCCAGCAGCCCCTCAATGCTGGCCTCCACAGTCTCATGCAGGCAGGCCTTGGGGACACCGACCCTCAGAGTAACGTGACGGATGCGGCAGGGCTTGTGGTCACAGACACTTCTAGGCTGTTGTAGGTCTTTTCTGCCACCAGGTTGATAACCTCGACCTTGGAGCTGATGTCACCACACACCTTTTTACATCCACCACAGGCAGGGC